>CAHIKZ030003692.1:3302500-3382500 GCA_903632075.3 Acanthosepion pharaonis
AATATATATATATATATATATATATATATATATATATATATATATATATATATATATATATATATATATATATATATATATATATATATAAACAAGTAATATATATATATAATATATATATATATATATATATATATATATATATATATATATATATATATATATATAAAACAAAGTATATATATATATATATATAAACAAATATATATATATATATATATATAAAAACAATATATATATATATATGTATATATATATATATATACACAAAAGTAATATATATATATATATATATATACAAAGTAATATATATATATATATATATATATATATATATATATATACAAAGTAATATATATAGTAATATATATATTTATATATATATATACAAAGTAATATATATATATATATATATATATATATATACACAAAGTAATATAAATATAATATATATATATATATATATATATATATATATATATACAAATAAAATATATATATATATATATATATATATATATATATATATATATTATATATATATATACACACACACAAAGTAATATATATATATATATATATATATATATATATATACACACAAATATATATATATATATATATATATATACACAGACACAAAATAATATATATATATATATATATATATATATATATATATATATATATACACACAAAGTAATATATATAATATAATATATATATATATATATATATATATATATATATATATATATATATATATATATATATATATATTTTATTTTATATTCCTCTTCTATATAAAATCTTGCAATTTTCCTTTTGACTTTAATTTAATATCCTTTTACATATTTTGCATATATGCTACGATTTTCTGAAAACACTAATTCGAAATGTAAGTTCATGCCTTTGGGGACCTCTAAAATAAGTTAGCTCGATAAACATTTAGGATTCGACTACGTTTTCACTACTCGCCAAAAGGATTGTTGTCCGCTGACTGTGCAGGCCCTTTATCGCACACACACACACACACAAAAAAAAAAACATTTCTGTGTTCCACGTGCCACTATTTAATTTCTGATACAGTTTATCTTTCTGCTGGGTGTGGATACCATAGGATAGTAGCACTGTACTTTGTACATTAAGGCGCATGGTCAGGACCAATAACAACGTAGGCTACAGAATTAGCATGAGCTTTTATTGATACTAAGATTTTTAAGGCACGTTGGATAAATGCATATCGTCTCGGATTGAGGAATCGAAAAGCCGAATTCCAGTCGGAGCCATTCGCTTATGTAATAATATGAATCCTCTTCTATGTGTAAATAGCAACACAGACAGAGTTTTATAGACTTGGGTGACGACCGGTTTAGCAGAAGGTGGCAACCGTTCTAAGAGAAGGTAACTCTGATTTCAAAAATCGGCCTGGATAGGGCTGGGCTCCGTCAGGCTATCTTGCCAATGAAACTTCTACAGCGGCTGTAGTACATGTAGTGCTCTGATAGGACAGGGAATTAGCGATCGTGAATTATTCTTGAGAGTTCCGCTATCGAATCTTATCAGATTATAAATCTGAGCCTCGTATTTTCTCCAAATATCTCCGTTCCTGAAAGTCAACATACATGACTATAATTTTTTAAAAAAATTATAAGAGAACGGTTAAATTATTAACCCTGTATATTTTCCATATATGATACATGTTTGCCTGATGAATATTTTTGAGTGTTCTTGACTTTGAAATGTTGAAAACTTAAAAATAAGTTTATTGAAATTTAACCATAACTATTTTCTCAAAAAGAAATCTTCAACAAGAACAAAATTAAATTTAGTTACTGTTGCACTAGAAACCCTGACCAATATAAAACACAGCATAATAGTGTAACACTAAACAAATATTTAAGCAACACTAATAACAAAGGTAGCTATGTTTATCAGAAATGTAACTACTGTAAAACGACCATCTGTCCTATGAATGACAAATATATGTATAAAGGAATTATCTATAAGTTCAGCATCAGGTATAATGAGCATATTAAATTTTATTTCGGGTCAACTGCAAATAACTGCAAAAAACGTTTTTATCATCACAAAATGATCCTTAACATCAAAAAATACGCAAATGCTCCACTAATCTCAAATGTTTACTGGGTATCAAACGAAATCGATACTCACCTGCAGTTAATTGGGAATTCTTTGCTAAAATCAATCCAATTTCAGGCCGGGGGTACCGATGTAATCAGTGTTTACTGAAAGATAAATTCATCCTAAAAATATTAACAATTTTAATTTACTTACTATGCGGTTAAATGAGATCATTTTTCTCGACAATGACCGAGACAGTCCAAAGTAACATGAACAAAAAAAAAAAAAATGAACAATTTTTATTTGGATCAACTTATTTGAAAATTGGAAAAGTAAAATATTTTTTAAAGGAAGTCTGAAGGAATTTTTATGTAGTCTGAATATAATTAAATGTGCGCGTGTGTATGTGTTTCTGTATGTCTCTCTCTCTCTCTCTATGTTTCTGTATATGCGGGTGTGTTGTCGAAAGACCGCTTGAATACACTTGGACCATTGTTTTATCAATGTTTAATATTTGACTTCAAGTCCAGGTGAGGTTTATTAATTACTGACGCTAACAATTCCAGAACAATCAATTCATTTCGTATCAGCCCTGTGCCGGGTGATGTTAATCTTTGTAAATATCTGTATGTAAAAGCAAAAAAAAAAAAGAAGAACGCTACATAATTTTCATTAAAAAAATCATTCCTGATTTGAATTTAAAAGTTGGATTTGAAAGACATGCGGATGTTTAAAAGATTTGTTAGATTAAACTTCGTTCTTTATGAAAATGCCTTCAAGTAATATTATCTTTAGAAAGCTTCTAAGTAAACACTTATTCAGTATTACGCTTTTACACGATAATTCTTTTCTATAACAACTTCAGTGGAACTACACAAATATTTTTTGTTTATAACGCCTGTCCGTGTAAAGCTGAGATATAAATATTTCTGGTGTTTTGTTCTTTAGGCTCAGAGATCGTCTTTCCCGAAGGCGTAATATGAAACTCTTGGTATAAATATTTTTACTCCTTTAGTGCAAATTTTACAAGATTTACCTTCGTGTTTCCTCCTATAAATGGCACTTCCTCTTTAAGTATTTGATCACTCTGTGAGACAATTCTATATATAAAGTTAGATTTGGTTGTTCGTCTTGGGAATATCACGAATAAAATATTCATCTCTCATAATAAAGACTTGATCAAATCAGGTGTAAAGCAAATCGGAATATCAAGTACAAGTATTTCCATGTTGGTTTTAAAAAAGTTATTCATGAAAAAATAAAATACAATTACGATTTATTCAATTATATGTTCACCATTATTTGCAATGACGATTTGGCACATATCAGACAGCTCTTTAATTAATATTCCGTCAGTTCTGATGAGATTTATTGAAAAGTCCTAAATCTGACTCACATTAAATAAATTTTTCATATTAAAACGATTAGCAGCGATCTATAACGGCGTAATAGGTTGGTCCACCTTCAGGTAAATATGGTTGGTGAGGTAAAACTGATAAGACGATTTCCAAAATTGTTACTCTATTATTCTTGAGGTTTTCGTCGTTGCCTTGTCACAGACGTGAACAGCATATTTCTTTGCAACAACTATGTTCACTGACCTGCCTGCAAAGTTTAAGTCAGGTTAGTCTGCTTGAAATTGATTCTTAACTCTCACGTATGATTAGCAGAGAGTATGAAATGTTCGCCATTTTGATCCCCAAATTCGGAAAATAAATATAACCCAAATTATTACTTACAAATATCTGACATTGTTCCCAACCAACTTAAGTTGATATAATCATCGTTTTTTTTTCTCTCCGAAAAGATGAAAAATATTGTTAGTTCTGTTTTCTATCTTCGATTTCAGTCAGTCAGTAATGTGCCTGCATGATACACGCTTAGGCGATCATGTATCTTTCGATATATGACTGACGAGACAATTTTTTCCTGTAGTAGGTTGCCATTTCTTTCTGCGGTAGACCAGTTGCCATCCAAGGCTACAGAACGCAGTCTGTCCTGCTATATATAGATCAGGCAGTCATTTATGTGCCATGTGTGATGCACACATAGGCGATCATGTATCTTTCAATACATGACTGACGAGGCAGTTTTTTTTCCGCAGTAGGCTGCCATTTCTTTCTGTTGTAGACCAGTTGCTATCCAAGTCTACAGAATGCGGTCTGTCCTGCTATAGAGAGATCAGTTAGTTATGTGCCATGCGTGATTAACGCTTAGGCGATCATATATCTTTCGATACGTGACTGAAGAATGTAGGTTGCCATTTCTTTCTGCGGTAGACTGGTTAGCCATTCAAAGCCACAGAACCCAATCTGTCCAGCTATTTACCTACAGCTGGAGGTAGAACAAGTGAATTCATACCTTTCCCAAGGGTATTAGCACGTAAATGAATGTAATGGGTTCGATTGGAATTCGAACTCGGCTCTCCAATTTCTTAATTCGAGATGCTATCCATTACTCCACCGTGCCTTTTTGGGGGGCACAGATTCCATTCTGTGTTGATATTAAATATTTTCTCCTATATAGCTAATATGTATACGAGATAATCACTGCAAACATTAACACATGTATGGGATTATGTTTCTTAGGAAAAACCAGAACATTTTCAAATATTCTCCACCTATTCACCATCCGTACACAATATTTTCCTGGAATCTTTTACAAGTGATTCAAAATATATACATTCTATAGCTGTACCTTTGTATCCCCATAAAAGAGGCAACGTTTTAGTCACGTTGTATATACGAGATTATTGCAGAAATCTTTTTTAAAACAATGTTATTTTATAACTTTCAAATATATTCTCTTTGGATAATTGTTTAATTGTTGGAATTACCATTTTCAATTAATGTTAATTTGCGAGATTTCCATGGGAAGTCTCGTGGTATTTTTCTTGAAAACCTCTCGAGTTGGGGGTATCCTTATTTCAAGTGCGGTTTCACTAAAGTCTGAGAAGAAGTTTTAAATATTTATTAATGTATTTTCATGGTTCATCTGAGTGTCCATTCGAAATTGTAAATAAATTTTTTTGATTCACATCTACACAGGACGACATGCTGACAATAAGGCATGCAAAATGTTTTCGATCACTAGATGAAGCGTAGAAAAACACATAAAATATATATATATATATATATATATATATATATACATGAATTATTCACACAAAACTAATGCAAAGGTTAATGATTTAAATTGCGAGACATCCGTCATCGCAAACAATTCAAATAGTATACAAAAACCTCCAGATCCGTTATGAATGAATTGATCCTTGTTTATATAAATTTCTGCCGTATTAGTTGTTATTTTTACTACAAGCTTTCGTCTTCAGGTATAGAATAGATGTTGTTTTTGTTTTTTTCTCTTAGTAATAGGATGACAACGAAAATATATGTGTTGTTGTATCCGAAAATGCTATTGAAAATGAGTTATTGGTTTTGGAACGCGCCAAAGCAACACTGAGTTTGATTTTAAATTTTTAAAGTGTTTGCGTTTATACCAAATATGGTGATGAACAAATTTTTTTTACTGGTAAATTTTTCTGTCAACGTGGCATGAACTATATTGTTCAATAATTACAGTAATGTCGCACTTATTATCTAAAAGTCGCACTTGGATCAGTTATTTAAATTACAATAAACGTGCAATCAATTTACAAATACATGAATTATTCACACAAAACTAATGCAAAGGTTAATGATTTAAATGGCGAGACATCCGTCATCGCAAACAATTCAAATAGTATGCAAAAACCTCCAGATCCGTTATGAATGAATATATATATATATATATATATATATATATATATATATATTTAGCAATGTTCTACCTTTCCTCTTGACGGTAAACCGAAAACTCTTCTTTCTAACTCTTCTTACGTATGTTCGATTATGTTAAGGTCAGACTTTTGGCAGGCCAATCTTTATTACAGTACGCGAAGGCCAGGGCCACGATGGTCAGTGATTGGTCAAAATAACTTGTGGGTGGGGTATTCTGACAGTGATGGATTGCATTCGTCTGTGTTTTAGATATATGTCTTAAACGGCGCAACGTCAACAGAGAGCCGGAAGAATTTTGATGCGTCGTTACGCTTCCTACACCCAAGTTAGAGAGATAGGCTAAGACTATACTTGGAGGGTGCTAAGTCAACAAGGGGCATGTGTTCTCTTGAATAGCTTCCTCCCGCTTTCTCTTAGAATCCAAGCTGCCACATCTGTCCTTCTTCTCTAAAAAACGAGTACGAAAAAGAAATCGTCTTTTCACTAATCCGAACTACACCCCCTGTGCAAATTAATTGAAACAAACTGGATAATAACATTATTATTTACTTTTTACGTATTTTCCCAATGAAACATGCCCCAGTGTATATGTTAGTACTTCGTATGTTCATTCCACGGTGTTTTACATTGCAGATTGACCACAGATTCTGGACTGGATTTAAATCAAGAGAGTTTCCGGGACAGTCTACTGTTAGACATTTTCATGACGGTCGTCCTCGAGTATAGAATCTAGAGGTTGGCAGTGAATATTTCGGAGACAGTAGGAAAGCGTAGTGGAGGTTCGCAGTGGATATCACAGCAGAGTGTAGTTCATCCTTCTCCTGGTCGCCTTTGGTCCTTCCGGTAGGAGGAAACAAGATGGCCGCCTTTATACACGACGAATACAGTGTTGGGCGGCTTCTGATTGGTCAACCTTCCATTGGTCGATTAGAAAGGGAAATAAGTCATTCTGACTCGCTCACTAGTATATATACCCCAAAAACCGTAACATCTACTACTTTGATTTGCTCACTGGTAAGACTTGCCATTGTGTTCGTGCAGCGTTACAGTTTTCATACGCTTGCTTAGATTGACGTCGATCACAATTGGCCGTAGGACAACTAATCGACAATCCGGATAATAGTGTCTGGGCATGATAAAAAAAAAACCTGATGCTATCACGGATGACGCAATATTTTTCAAGGCCACACAAATTTCATCACCCTTACCCCCGAAAATAGATTCATATTAATTAAAACCACTGCAAATGATTTAATCTGAGGAAAAAATAGAGATCAATTACACCCTGTCATTCCATAGGTTCTGACGAGATTTGTTGGAGAAGTCCTGAATCTGGCTTACATTAAATAAATTTCACATATTAAAACGATTAGAAGCGATCTGTAAAGGCTTAAGTGGTTGATGGCCGTATGGCGAAGGAAAAGAAACAAAAGCAATTTCAATTAATTTGCACAAGGATGTATGTAGTAGTATTGGGATACAGTAACGACACGGAACGAAACGCTTGTAACTCAACAATGTTTTCATCAATTAAAGTCATCTTTTTATGCATTGTGTATGGCAAGATAATGCAACATCTTGGAATATTTCACATTCGGCTATATATGATAAGTGGACTTTTATCAAAATAATATATGCTCAGTATTCGCTCCTTGTATATCAGCATTATGTCTTTAATGTAGCTCAAAACAATTAAAGACTTTGTTGCATTTTTTTTATTGTACTAAGTTGTCTTATAACATACGTCCTTACATTAGAATCCAATTCTATTTTGATTTCGTCTCTAATAACGAAACTAATAGTGGGAGGTTCGTTCGTTAAAGCCGTTTGTCCGTTAATTTAAGGCACTTTTTCGTGGCCTAAAAACACCCAGTAGCGGCTCGGATTGAGGAATCGGAGAGCCTAGTTCGAATTCTTGTCGAATCCATTACATTCACTTACACTTGGGAAAGGTATCAATCCTCTTCTACCCCCAGCTATAGGTAAATAGCAGGAAAAACCGGGTTCTGTAGCCTTGGATGGCAATCTACTGCGGGAAAAATCTGCCTCGTCAGTCATGTGTCGAAAGATACATGATCACCAAAGTGTGTATCATGCACGGCACATAACTGATTGACTGACGGTACAAAATTATTGTAAATATGTGTTGATACAGAATATATATATGCATATTTAGTTTTTAAAGTACTACATAGCTTTCAATAAGGTTTGAAATGTTTTAAAGTTAAATATGTTTAAATGATTTCGAGGTTTTACTGTATATCAAGTCTGCTCATTTTTCTTCATCCCATAATAGATGTTCATTTCTCCGGTTTTCTTTGTCTTATTCGATGTTTTAGTGGTTAAGGATATTTTTTGTTGTTTCTACACATCCATTTATTTAACGTCTCTCGTCCAGGGTATGGCGATAAACTTCATTCGGCAGAAAGGAATCTCATAGGGAGATCGGATGTTTAGAGGAGCGTAACACTTCCTCTTAATTGCTGTTGTTCCCGGATGATAGCACCTGTTAGGGCCGCAGCTTTGGGCAAATAGTGAACTCCAAACAAAAGTCAACGATAGAAATTTATAGTAAAATTACAAACAATACATTTTATGAACTACAAAATATATATTTTAAAAAAGATAGCTTTAACCTGAAAGAGTAAAATTAAGTACAAAATATCTGTAGATGAAAGCATAAAATTGTATACAAAATATTTACAGTTCGGCATGAAACAACCCACAGAGGTGTTGCTATGCTGCAAAATAAAATCAAACAACCAACATGAAAGAATTCATTCATGACATTAATCCATATATGTCACAATTTCTGAAAGAAATCAAACTGTATTCCAAAATATAGCATCAAGACTCGTACAATATAAAACACACATATTACCGCCTCTAGTAATCATGGCCACACAAATATATATATAATATATATATATATATATATATATATATATATATATGCACAACAGCTGAATATCATCTACCATTGTGAAGGCGGAATACCTGATGTTATATTTTTATTACTTCAAATCTCCCAAGAGAATGTAATTTCGGAATTAAAGGACCCATAAATGAGTTTATATGCTGTTGAACAAACAAATTAATCAATCAGTTTGTACCGTTTCCATAATTTCCTTCTGTGAAATTACAGTTCAATAGCAATATAGATCCATCTATTATTTGACAAACTGTTAATTTAGAGTCGTACATTTAGCATAGGATATTCAGAAATTAGTGAACATTCAATACATTTTCGCCGCGACATTTGATTTACTAGAATAGATTGCTTACAATATTTCTTCCCACAATATGAGAAGAATTACGAACATGTTTCGCGATCTTCTTTAGTGTGCTTAATTCCTTGAGGATGTAGACGATCATAGCACTCCATAAAGTTCTGGTCTTTGTTGTTCTCAGCAATGTTTGTCTGCATTAATAACCATTCCTTTTCTTGTCCTGCCATTCAAAACTCTTGTTAGTTAAGTTACTTGCAGTTTGCCACTTCCTCCCTTGCGATTCTCTATGCCAAGAGATTGTCAATGCTTCAAAGCCTTGTTTCTTCATTATATGTCCGCAAAATGGCACCCGTCTCTTTCTGATCTTAATTACGTGGAGTCATTTCATTCTCATTTTTCATAACACATTCTCATTGGTCACAATTTCCGCCAACGTTATTCTCAACATCATTCTAACGTTCTGTCGAGCCAAAAACCCATCTTCATTAATGAGGAAATGTTACATCATTCACAAAAATTCTTTTGGCTCAAGGCTCACCTTCATTAGTGAAAATATTTTTCCAGAATTTACCAAAGCTCAAATTTGACCTTCATTAGTGAAGAAATGTTGCAACATTCACCAAAAATTATATAGACTCAAATCTTATCTTTATTAGTGAGGAGGTTCTTCAGCATTTTACCAAAAGGGTAGAAGAGAGAGAGAGAGAGTGTGTGTGTGTGTGTGTGTGTGTGTGTGTGTGTGTGTAGACTCAATGGTCAACTTCATGAGGGAGGAAATGTTGCATTTTTCGGCAAAATTCTGTAGACTCAATGGTCAACTTCATGAGTGTGGAGACATTACAGAATGAAATCCTTTTTTTTCATTATTTATTTTAATACTTATTTATTAATAGTTTTGATGAATCATTCGATAATGTGTTAGTCTCCATTGAGTACGACTTTCTGTCAACGAACCATTACTCTATATTGCATGCTTAATGGTGCTAAAATGTAAAATGGTTTGATATTGCCAAAAAATGCAATGAAAATAAATGAAAGTCAAACTAGGTAGGTCTATCGTTCGACCATGCATTGACTATTGCTGCTACATCTTGATTGGTGCTTCTGTTTTGTATCCTGAGATACTAGGAAGAATCTGTAATATATTCAGTCTTGAGCAGGCCTCTTGTCTTTCCATTTTCCCACTGTCATAATGTATTAGGCTGTTACATTAGTTTGTTTGTATTTTATAATTTATTTCAATACTTATTTTCTTGTTTAAGACCTCATGACAATGATCCGCTAACTGTTCAATGCCGCGACAATAGAAATAATTAGATTTTAAATCGAAAAATGCATCAAGCCACGTTTTAAGCATCACACACTTTCACTGTCGAAACTGTTAAATGTCGCCGTCTCTTCTACTCCAATAATATCATGTCCCGAACCTCTCGCCTGTGGAACTCCCTCTCTTCTTCCCGTTTCCATGATAGCTATAATTTCTAACTATTCAAATGTAATGTCAATCGACATCTCCAGATGCCTTGAATTATCCCCTATCCTTCTCTTCATCCTTTCTTCTATCACTCCTCTTTGCTCTCGCTCCAACTCTCTGTAACCCTTTGCGTGCTAGTGGCTTCCCGCCTTGCTTGGGGAGAAACGCTTAAAAAAAATCTTTGTTGAAAAAAGCATCTCACGAATTTTTAGAAAGAAATCGAAAACCTCGGTGGTCTAAAACCGCTAAATCAGAACAATGTGGTGGTTGTGCGAGGAATTTTCAACCAAGCTGTTTAATTGCATTTTTGGTAATGTTAGCAAAGTGGGGTGAACATTGTCATGTTGACTAATCACATTGTATCTCCGGTTAGGTCATTTCAGGTGAACCGTCTCTGAGTCTGTTCATTTGTTTACAACATACACCTTAATATTGAATGTTTTGAAGCATTTCATAGTATATTAGTATTTGTCAAACAGTACAGAATTCACCAAAATACGGCTGACTCAAATGTCACCTTCGTTAATGAGGAGACGTTAAAAAATTCTTTGGCATATATGGGGTTGTTACGAATCTAGTTCGCTTTTCTTTGTATCTAATGAAAAAAATCAGTTTCTTAACACTTTATTTCGCTTTTAGAAGTTATCTCACGCTGCTTCATTCCACCTTTGGATTTCTCTCTGACATTTTCTGTTGTTTAACTATCTGAGAATACCATATATGACTTTGTTGTCTTTCTTCCGTGTCTCTTCAGGACGTTAGCGTTCATGGCTATCCATAATTTCCAGTAAATTTTGTCTTTTTGTAAACCTCTGACATCAATTTACATAAGCTTGTTAGTTGATGTGCTGTTTTCCCCTGTCTCTCTTGCCTGCAACTTTTCATGTGAGTGTCAAATTTTCTAAGCACTCTGTCTTCCTTATGCGGTCTAAAATTTTCAGCAGTCTCCTGATGTTGTTAAATAATAGCAGACTATTATTTCTTTAGAGAAGTGTAACATTACTCGGACTTCCTGGGGCTGATCTTCGAGGTCAGATACAAGACAAAATAAGAGAAGTTGATTTTGATTGGATGAACGAACTTGAGAATGATAGAGAGATAGAAGAGGATTTCAAGGAGTTGAGTCTAAATCGTCATACAATGTGGATGTATTTCTCTCTTGACTGCAACGTCTCCCAGTCTAGTCTAGTTAGAAGATATGTATGTCGACGCTAATAAAATAGTTATGTTAAAATTTCCTCTGTTTGTATCTCTTTTTATCTCCGAATAAAAAACAACTAGCGATCACCGGCCTGTAGGTGACAAAGAGTAGAGAGAAAAGATACAACATATAATTGAATCAACGCCGTCGCCCAAGATCACCCCAGAATAAGGGGCCAATGCAACAACTTTAAGTGTCCTTTTTGTTTCCATTTTCTCCAGAATTTATTTATTGCTCACATGGTCGGTCTGTGAAAATTTTCAGCGTCGTTCTGTAGAACAATGTTTCAGAAACTACAGAGGCTCGCACACACAGATAATTTTTTACGTCTTATTTTCATTTTGCAGAATGTCACGCCCCCTCGTCACTCTTTCTTTAAAAGAAACAGATCTGACGAAAAATGGAGCATTGCTGCTATAATCGAGGTGGCTGAAACTGACTTGAACTCAAAAGCGCCAACGCGGCCTCGTGGGTAATGAATTATTTTCCATTGTACAACCTCTTTCCCATAGATGGAACGTCAAAAGCCTCTCGCTATTTTGTTGCTATTTCCATGGCCAGTGTTCTGACAAGCAACATTCCTTGACGCCTCCACTGTTGACCTTTGCATTTGACACCCGCCACTCCACGGACTGAAAGGTGAATTATACTCCTTTCTGTCATAAGCCAATAAGTAAGAAGTAAGCATAATTGTCCCTTTTTTCCCCATTTTCTCTGAGATATCGTCGTCGCTCACATGCTCACCGGAGATTTAAATTTCTGCACTTGCTTGATTGGGACATCTACATTTCGTCGTTTGCGTCATGACATCTCAGTCTTGCTAACGAATATATATTATGTCTTTTTGCAATATATTGTTAGTCCTGTTTTCTCGCTTTTCTTTGTGTTGAAAGTTTGCGAGAACCACTCTCAATACAAACATGGAAACCATCACGACAGAACGTTTACTCGGAACAACACGCCCGATTGTTGCAAATTTGGAACCCGAAAACTAAAGTAACGCGAATCGTGCCCTGAGAGCACTTATTTAAATAGGGGGCCAACAAACGATCCGATGATAGTGTCCGGTGGTTGGCTTAGTATACCAAAGTCAATTTCATGGACACTTGTCGGCTATTTCCACAGTCCGCCCCAATAAATTCCTGCTCGTTTCGGCTGTTTTTCTTTGCTTCATTGTCTTCGAGTCCCTGCTGTATTTTTTCGATCTGCCTTCAACACTGTGTCGTCTACATATCATGTTTATCGATTCTTTTTTTTATGATTTATCAACCATTTGCAAGTTATTTAAAGCCAGAAAGTATTTTAAATGGTAACATTTTTTTTAGATGAAAATAACTTAGTGAAAGAAGTCTTACTAATTAACGCATATATGGGGGAGAAGAGGTGGATTCATACCTAATAAGAATCTAATAAAATAAGAAGACATTATTTTGCGAATATAAAGTGGTCGATCAGCTCTATATTACAATATATAAACTGATCCCTCATTTCGTGACCACAGTAGTTTCTCTATAGTTATATCCCAAAGAATATAAATAAATCTAAAATACATGTCTATGAAGCTAATCAGTATTTCATTCATTGAGTGATTCTTTTTCTAATGATGCAATTCTTACTACTTAACCCGTAGCTGGGGCAGATGAAGTGGATTCGTACCTTTCCCAAGGAGATTTGCATGTAAGAGTAATATAACGAACCCAACTGTAATTTGAACTCAGTCCTGCAGTTAACAATTCTAAGCCATTATCGAGTACACCACCCTCTCATCCAAGCTTACAGTACCTGGTATTGCCAAACCATCTAGTTACGGACCAGGTTCGACGTTGCTTAACTTCGATGACCGTACGGGGAGTATTGTTTCAACGTGATGTGGCCGTAAGCCGTATCTTGTTAAGTTGAAACATATAATAAATCCCGATAGGACTTCTAGTTCTCTTACGCTCTCTACTTTATTAAATTAGCTAAGAAGAGGCATCATTGACTTACGTCACGTTTTTGTGTAGCTGTTTAATTCATCTTTTATAAGTATACAGGTAACCATTCCGTATTATCTTTTTATAATAATAGCACAAATAGCGATCCAATTCTTTTGTGATTCCAACCATTCTTCTATATAATGAGATGCCCAGCTGTGTAGAGTATGGTGTGAGTGGAAAGTAACAAAAGCGACACACACGCTTAGGCTAAATATAGCAGCAGAACACGAAAATGAGAAATAAAAGAAAATTTGATATAATATTCACTAGGACAATTTTTTTTTCTTTACTAATTTAGTCATTCCTTCTTTTCTTTCTTTTTTCTTATATTAATTCTGTGGTCTCTATTTTCTTTCTTTTCTTTTATTAATTCTCTTTACTCTCTACATTTCCTTCTTTATTTTCTTTCTTACTTTTTCATTTTAGTTCATTCATTCTTTTGTCGCCCCCTTACTCTTTCTTTTTAATTTATTTTATTCATTTTGTTGTCTCCCTTTCTTTTCTTTTTCTTTCTTTATGTTATCTTTATTCTGTCTCTCTTTCTTTTAATTTCTTTCTTTCATTAATTTTATCGTTTCTCTTCTTTTCATTACTTCTTTCTTAATTTAATCTTTTTTCTCTTCTCTCCTTTCTTTCGTTCGATCGTTCGTTCCTTCTGTCTTTATTAATTTATCTTATTCATTCTGCAGTCTCCCTTTCTTTCTTTCTTTCTTTATTAATTTATCTTATTCATTCTGCAGTCTCCCTTTCTTTCTTTCTTTCTTTCTTTATTAATTTATCTTATTCATTCTGCAGTCTCCCTTTCTTTCTTTCTTTCTTTATTAATTTATCTTATTCATTCTGCAGTCTCCCTTTCTTTCTTTCTTTCTTTATTAATTTATCTTATTCATTCTGCAGTCTCCCTTTCTTTCTTTCTTTCTTTCTTTATTAATTTATCTTATTCATTCTGCAGTCTCCCTTTCTTTCTTTCTTTCTGTCTTTATTAATTTATCTTATTCATTCTGCAGTCTCCCTTTCTTTCTTTCTTTATTAATTTATCTTATTCATTCTGCAGTCTCCTTTCTTTCTTTTTTCTTTCTTTCTGTCTTTATTAATTTATCTTATTCATTCTGCAGTCTCCCTTTCTTTTCTTTCTTTCTTTATTAATTTATCTTATTCATTCTGCAGTCTCCCTTTCTTTTCTTTCTTTCTTTATTAATTTATCTTATTCATTCTGCAGTCTCCCTTTCTTTTTTTTTTTTCTTTATTAATTTATCTTATTCATTCTGCAGTCTCCTTTCTTTCTTTTCTTTCTTTATTAATTTATCTTATTCATTCTGCAGTCTCCCTTTCTTTTCTTTCTTTTCTTTATTAATTTATCTTATTCATTCTGCAGTCTCCCTTTCTTTTTCTTTCTTTCTTTCTTTATTAATTTATCTTATTCATTCTGCAGTCTCCCTTTCTTTCTTTCTTTCTTTCTTTATTAATTTATCTTATTCATTCTGCAGTCTCCCTTTCTTTCTTTCTTTATTAATTTATCTTATTCATTCTGCAGTCTCCCTTTCTTTTTTTTCTTTCTTTCTGTCTTTATTAATTTATCTTATTCATTCTGCAGTCTCCCTTTCTTTCTTTCTTTCTTTTATTAATTTATCTTATTCATTCTGCAGTCTCCCTTTCTTTTCTTTCTTTCTTTATTAATTTATCTTATTCATTCTGCAGTCTCCCCTTTCTTTCTTTCTTTTTTATTAATTTATCTTATTCATTCTGCAGTCTCCCTTTCTTTCTTTCTTTCTTTCTTTATTAATTTATCTTATTCATTCTGCAGTCTCCCTTTCTTTCTTTTCTTTTCTTTATTAATTTATCTTATTCATTCTGCAGTCTCCTTTCTTTCTTTTCTTTCTTTATTAATTTATTTTATTGATTCTGCAGTCTCCCTTTCTTTTCTTTCTTTCTTTATTAATTTATCTTATTCATTCTGCAGTCTCCCTTTCTTTCTTTTTCTTTCTTTCTTTTATTAATTTATCTTATTCATTCTGCAGTCACCCTTTCTTTTTTCTTTCTTTCTTTCTTTATTAATTTATCTTATTCATTCTGCAGTCTCCTTTCTTTTCTTTCTTTCTTTTTTATTAATTTATCTTATTCATTCTGCAGTCTCCTTTTTTTTTCTTTTCTTTCTTTCTTTATTAATTTATCTTATTCATTCTGCAGTCTCCCTTTCTTTCTTTCTTTCTTTTCTTTTCTTTATTAATTTATCTTATTCATTCTGCAGTCTCCTTTCTTTTTTTCTTTCTTTCTTTATTAATTTATCTTATTCATTCTGCAGTCTCCTTTTTCTTTCTTTCTTTCTTTCTTTATTAATTTATCTTATTCATTCTGCAGTCTCCTTTCTTTCTTTCTTTTCTTTCTTTATTAATTTATCTTATTCATTCTGCAGTCTCCCCTTTCTTTCTTTTCTTTCTTTTCTTTTATTAATTTATCTTATTCATTCTGCAGTCTCCCTTTCTTTTCTTTCCTTCTTTCTTTATTAATTTATCTTATTCATTCTGCAGTCTCCTTTCTTTTTTTCTTTATTAATTTATCTTATTCATTCTGCAGTCTCCTTTCTTTCTTTTTCTTTCTTTTCTTTCTTTATTAATTTATCTTATTCATTCTGCAGTCTCCCTTTCTTTCTTTCTTTCTTTCTATTATATTTTATTTATTCTGTTGTCGGCTTTGCTTTCTTTTTTCTTTCTTTCTGTGTTTGCTGGTCTCTTTCCTTTTCCATCATATCATTTTCGAATTAATTTCCAGAATTTCTGACATTATTTCCTTAAATGTTTCATATTATTTTCGCATTGTCTTGACCCCAAACACCTTAGAAGCATTTAATTTTTGTAAATATCCAATTAAATGCTTTTAAAGACGAAGCAAAAAAAAGAATAGTTAATTTAACAATTCTCACGGTTGAAAGATTTACGATAGAATAAAGAAAAAGCACCAATGGGTTTGTCAAATATCGTTTAGTTATCATCGGCAGAAGGAATTCCCAGTGAACTATAGGACAAATACGTTAACGAACCCATCGGTGGCAACTACGAATGACCTTTTCAATTGAAATACGTTACCATTTTATGCAAATGAGAACGTTCATTAGGACCGAAAACAAACCATTTTAAAAAGGTTTAAGAATATAAAATAACGTCGAAAAGAGCCACAAATATTTTATTTATAATCAACATGTCATCAGTTATTTCTTCTTTGGGAAACTAATTAGAGTGTCAAATATATAATTCTAAGTTGGATATGTGGAATGGTCCAGAATGGGAAATCTGTTGTAGGAAGACTCCATGGGTGATATAGTAGTAACGCCTTTTAATAATATCTGAACTAGCAATATTTGTTCAAGTAGTAATCGCCAAATAATATAATGATCAGAAGAGAATCGTAATCCGCATAGTAGTAGAATACAGAGATTGAACGTATAGCAATGGTGCATAAGCAAGAAGAGTGAAGATTGACAGTATAATAATCACGCTACTATTTCTTCACTTACCTTATGATAACGTAATTTACTTAGTAATGAAATAGCCAGTGTTACTCACTGGCGATCTAGGTTCAAAACAGTATCGGCAACGAACATTTACAACATAATGTAAATAGCATTTATATCGAAGGGACATCCCGAAATCTAAAAGCTCATATCTACGAACTTAAAAGAGATTTACGTTTATACGACCATTCATTCACGTTTGTAATACACTGGAGTAACACAAGTCATACTTTTTTTTTATTTTACAAATGCCACCCTAATTAAAAATGAATATAATTCTTTACGTCGAGGGACTGCTAATAATAGCATTACCAACTATAACCACACGCTATAGACAAAATATTACATCACCAACCTTTATTGAATCCATTCTTAAAGAATCTAACGTATATTTATTTTAAACAGTGTTTACGTAAAAACGTAAATTAATTAGATAAACTAAATTAAATTAAATACATTAGTTATCGCAAATACTAGGATACGTGCCACCAGTTCATAAGTTTAATGAACCCATTACAAATTAAGATGCCTGTATTAGTCAAATAAATTTATTACAATGTAAAAGGATTTATATCGGAGAGACAGCAGGAAATATAAAACCCCGTACCTGCGAACTTAAAAAAAAGATTTACGTTTGGACAACATTTTAAGCTCACTCGTAATACACAGGAAAAAACTGGTCATAAATTCAATTTCACATATGTCACCCTAATAAAAAAATAGCATAATTCTTTACGTCGGAAATACTTAGAAAAATTACTAATCGCAATATTATCAACTTTAAAGACAAGTCAAAACCATTATGCCACCAACTTTTATTGAATTCATTCTTAAAGAATATCTCGCATGTTTATTTAAAACAAACTTTATAAACGTAAAGACATTTCCAATACAACATATGACAAACCACCAAATGTGATGTCTACTACACACACACACACAACCATAAACACACAGGCATACTCACACGCGCGCTTACAAATATACATCATCATCTGAAACCCACATAGTCAAACTAGTATTATTGTTTTAAACTTGGAAAATTTCACGGTTTTCCTATTTGAATTTTCTGATGAATCTTAATTCTTAATTTATAATTAAGTGCATAGCGAATTCTATGAAAATAAAATATTTTTTTTGAATTCCCCTATCGCTGAGCAAATATATTTAACAAAATATTGCAATAACAATCATAAATATGAATGCTAGACAAGCACACAAACACAATTAGGGATATCCATCATCTGAATCTCATATAGACAAAATAGAATTATTATACTATTTACATTATTCGGACTACGCTGTACGTTCCGGTCTTCTGCAGGTGATTGGAATATCGAACTGAACCCTTTTATTTCGTCACTGGTGTAGACTGTTCTAGTTCCATATGCCTTGAGGACACATGACAAATTCATAAAGGCGTTAGTTAGATCCAGTGAGAGGATCCAAAGGGTGTGAGTTCAATACCCGGTTAAAGCCGTGAGAACTTGGAGAGGGGAATTAACAGGAGATAACTGATAACAGACATCCATTAAACATAGCACGTGGAACTAGAACAGTCTACCCCAGTGAGTGAAATAAAGGGTTCAGTTCGAGATTCCAACCACCTGAAGAAGGCCGGAGCGTACAACGGCCGAAACGTTATAAATATAGCAACAAATATGAGGACAATAGTCCGAATAATGTAAATAGTGTGCATAATACATCATCTCAGAAATATAGACAGATATAGAATTATTATACAATTGCACATATAAGGCAATATTTACGGTGTTTCAATTAGGCTCGGAATCAGTTAATTTATTAGATCTCCAACTGGACGCGTTGTCTTTCCTTGAATTCGGAACGCCCCTAATTATACTAATCTTTGTTTAACTAGTCTCTTGTACGTGAAACATAATTAATAAATAAGGGTCAAACAACACAAATGTAATTTATTTTTATTTTTCTCCATATTTCATTTTTTGATGAAGCTTTAAAAGAAGTGAAACATATTAGATTGATAAATGTTTGTCATTTGGATGATAAATTGCAGGTTAGATATTTGAATGTACATTCTTCCTGTATATTAGTGAGACTCCATTAAAAAAAATACGAACATAAATTTTATGCCTGCTATAAATATCGTAAAAGGATGAAACACTATTCTGTTGGTATTTGACCAAGGTCGAAGTTTTTAGTATAACATATGACAAAGTTGGGATATGTTTGCTTCTTTAGCGGCATGTCAACTCCTTATGGGTCATTTAATGTCGAATTTTAGTTTTCTTGGGAACATTATTAATTTTTGTATTGCTGATATTTTTGCTATATATTTTTTGATAGTTTTAGTGTTTCGACGCCAGTTTTGGAATGTGTGTAACTATTTGCCCATAGCTGGGATTCTAACGGGTGCAAACGCCCCGGGTCAGAATAGACCTGGGAACAACAGAAATTAAGGGGTGTTCCACAATCCTCAAAATCTCCAGATCATTGCCCTTGCTGCCTAATGCAATGTATTGTCAAACACAGGACGCGGCAACGTTGGAAATGATCAATTTGGGGCTAGAATTCTAGTTGATTGCAAATTACTGTAATATCGGCACAATGTCATATATCTCCCAAAGCACGAACGCATCTGCAAGTATGCAAGAACGTTCGGTGCTAGATAGGAAGTGAGCACATTGTGCATCTTACAGACATGTGTATGTGTGCCAGTGAGAGAGAGAGAGAGAGAAAGAGAAATATGGAGAGAAAATGCGTTTACATAATTAGTTTTTAATGAATATTGATTGAGAATTAAAAAAAAACACAAAACGAACATATACATGAGATATCTTAAAACCAATGCCCACGAAAACAAAACAAAAAAACTATTTTTTTAAAAAATAAAATAATTTTTAAAGAAAATAAAATAATAATATTTTTTAATTTTTAAAATTTAAAAAAAATGTTAAATAATAAAACAAAATATTTTTTTAAAAATAAAATATTTTTTTAAAATAAAATAATAATTACATTTTTATTTTTTTATTTTTTTAATAACATAAAATTTTTTTAAGAATAAAATAAAATATTTTGTAAAAATAAAATATTTTTTAAAATAAAAATATTTTTAAAATAAAATAAATTTTTTTAAATAAAATAAAATATTTTGTAAAATAAAATATTTTTTTAAAATAAAATATGTTTTAAAATAAAATATGTTTTTAAAAATAAAATAAATTTTTTTTTTAAATAAAATAAATCAATTTTCTAAAAACCAATGCCCAGGAAAACAAAATAATTTTTTAAAAAATAAAATAAAATAATTTTTTAAAAATAAAATATTTAAAAAAAATAAAATAAGTTTTTAAAAAGTAAATAATAATAATATTTTTATATTTTTAAATTTTTAAATTGTTTCAAATAATTAAGTAAAAATAGTATTTTTAAAAAATAAAAAATATTTTTAAAATAAAATAAAATATTTTTTAGAAAATAAAATAATAATATTTTTTTTTTAATTTTTATTTTTTTTAAATGATAAAATAATTTAAAAAATAAAATAAAATATTTTTTAAAAAATAAAAAAAAGAAATTTAAAATAAAATAAAATAATTTTCCTAAAACTAATGCCCACGAAAACAAAATGAAATATATTTTTTTAAAAAGTCGAGTGTATACATTACTGTGCTATGCAAGATTACTACCATCTTTATTCGCTTTTTAAGTGCATTGGAGATGCTTCTACCATTTTACGACGATTTGCACACTCATTCAGTTTTTTTTATTTCAGATACTTTTTACGGAATTTTTAGCTGAGATGCATAAAAGTCGGTTTCTTAAAACAAATAAAAATATTTACTGGTTTTATTTGAAAAAAAAAAAACAAAAACAATGCAGATCACGTATTGCTAGGGGAAAAATACTTTTGGTCCGCATTAAATGTAAGAAAACTTGTGCCGTGTTTTATAAATGTACATTAAATTTAAATCTGAAAAGGCATGGATCATATTTGAATTGAACTTCTAAAAATAAAAATAAAAAATTTAAAAAGATTTGGTCGAAGTGAATCTTGAAAAGATCGGTTGCATATATATTTTTAAGTGAAGAGAACAAGCGTGAATTGAACATGGATTCACTTATCTCCCATTAACAGCAGGCTCCAAAATACAGTTATTTAATCAATAATGTTGTTTTCTTATATATGCTGTGTTCTTTTAGGACGTTGGAAATTATTGTTCTCCACAACTTCCTTTGTGGTTCTTATCAAGAATTGTCATTTTATCCTCTTTTCTCTCTGTTCTGCATCCATTTATACAAGCTTGTCAGGTAAGTTACAACAATAGCAACATTATTTAATCACTTTCATACGATAGGAAACAAATTGTATCACATAGCGCCTTCCATAAATTGCATTTCCTCAAGCAGCAAGCTTTAATAATATTTCTGTTCTTATATTAAACATTTAAAAACTTAGCGATGTTTTCCAACACGTTACATCATGCATAAACATGAGTTACGAAAGAAAATCCCGACGTTTACATGAAAACTTTTCCTCTTATCTTTTACTTATTTTTTCTTTACACGTATATATTATCTATATCAGATTTGACTCCTCCACCCTCTATAAAATTCCTTAACGTTATCATACTTCATTATCTACCTACTAATTATGAATTCTTTAAACTCCACAAACTCCTTCAAATTCTAAATATTATAATGCCAAGATATTCTAGCGTCAAGTGGGCATGTGGCCGAGTGGTTAAACACATTAGCATTCTGAAAAAGAGACCCAGGTTCGAATCTCACCATGACCGATGTTATTAGACTGGAGGTGTCGATCCCAGCGTACGGCACCTTTGGAAAACAATACCATGAGTGAGTGAAATTGGGTAGACGGGATCCTTGAGGGTTGTCGATAGCACAAGTCATCGTGACCGAGGGCTTGATCGTGTGGGCCTTGTTGATCACACTGAAACCAGCAACTGTAACTAATGCTTGTTCAGACACACTGATACTTTGAGCGCGTTGTTTTTTTTTTTAAATTGTTGATCAGGCTAGATAACACGCTCTTTCCCAGAAACTGTAACTAAGGTCTGTTCAGCATAGTTGCACTATAAACCGCAGGTGGGATCTGTGGGTGTTGAATAAACATAAATGCGCCTGAGCAAGCGTCTGCAATAGGGATTTGCTAGCCGCCCTAGTAGGAGGTATCCTCGAGTACCAGTGGCCAGCTATACATACAAACATCCCCGTCGATCAAACCATCGATATAATCCTTAAAACTATAAAAATAATTCCATTTTTACATGCCTCGACGACTAAAGGTACTTTCTGCGAGAATAATGGCAATATCTACCCCAAAACTAAAGGTTTTATTGTGGAGAATCCTATCCGCCCCTGTGTCTCCAACTACTACATGGCCCACGTAGAAAAAAATGTCTGGAATTGTCTGGAACAATAACACAATGCTAAAAATTTAAATTTCAGACAATTTGCATATTAATATTTTTGTTTTATTTTTTTTAAATTAGCTTCCTGGCGATCTGGAAGATTTTAACTACAGATTTTTTTTTTTGATTTTTTTATTGTGGCTGCAAATTGTGGCCGTTGCATCCTAAATTCGTTGATGGGGGAAGTCCGTATATGAGAGATTTTTCTGTGTATCTATGCTGAGAAATGATTAATTGAATAATTTATACAGGATTAGTCTATTTATTGAGTTTTCTCAGACTCACGGAGAAGATTTTTGGTGTCATTATTAAAGGAAGAAAGAAAATCACCGTGTTGATTCATGTTATTTGATTCCGAGTACTTTCGACATAGCCCTATGTCATCATCAAAGTGTTGTTTATTAGGTGTCAAATATAGTTATACTAACACACCTAGGAGTTGTGATACAACAAAACAGTCTCTATGTGGATGACTATATATATATATAAAATTATGATAACATAGTTTTAAGTCATACTATATTTATGGTAAAAGACTCAATATCTGAAATGGAGCGTGTGTAAAAATAAAAGTGGATAGTGGTGTCAACGCTGAGTGGCAACTGTCTGTTTCATGCCTACACGCAATCTTCAGGCTAGATGATTGCGTTCAAAGATGGAAAAGACTATCGCCGCTCTCTGTTGACATCAGCTTCTGTTTTCACACACACAAGCACATTTGTCGAGTCGCACTGAGGAGCTGCGATACAGCGTAACAGTACTGTTTGCGAATGGCACACACAGATTTATATATATATATATATATATATATATATATATATATATATATTAAAAATAATGTCATTTGCATATTATATATATATATATATATATATATATATATATGCAAATGATTTTTATTTTTTTTTTGATTTTCGGCTGGAGGAAGAAAGAAATAAAATTGGTAGCAGATCCGAAACTGCCCACAAGTATGTATATATGTCTGCATACATCGATGTTTGCGTTAGTACGATGAATGATAAAACGACGAAGTTTCCCCCACCACTTCCACAATAAGACCAATACACGCAATCTACATAAACCCAAATTTTAAAACATTAATCAGTTTGTCTGACGATCGCTAAAGCGTGAAACCCAGGGTCACAAACTCACATCTATCCAACCAAATTATATATATATATATATATATATATATATATATATATATATATATATTATTGATAGTTACATTTATTTTATGTATCTCTAATTTTCCTTTATACAATATCCATTAATTTTATATGCATATCAATTCTCATTAAACTATTCAAATATATATATATATATATATATATATATATATATATATATATATATATATATGTGTGTGTGTGTATATGTGTTAATACGTGTAGGACCATCATTACGCTGTCTCTTTCTCCTTATATATAAGATTAAAATTACATAAATACTGCGAAGCTCTGATATAAGCCTAAATGAAATTTTGCTGATAAAGCAAGAAACATTTTGGCTTTAATAAATTCCTTGATGGGCGAAATGTTATCGGTTTCAGAATATGCCTTTTCATAAAGTGATTAATTTTGGAAAGGTATGCATGCTCGAAAATGTTAGAAAACACTCTAATGAATAATAAGAACATAATTACTTTTAATACTGAATGAATTATTAGATAAATTAATTTACAGTTATTGGTTATCCGTACTTTTAGAAATTTTTACGAATTACTCAAAACAAAAATAAAAACCAACTCAGTGATGTGTTTGATGTGAATTTCTGAGTAGGAAGTACATGGTTATGGATTTATGGACAGTAGTTAGCTGATGACACGTGACTTAAAGAGATGAAGAATGTATTATTACGAACACCATCCAAGCAAATTATTATGGTACGGTTCCTTGTACTACGATGATAGTCCAAGGTAGAACCAATAAAGAAGAACTCTAACACAGGTCTGGAATAACACAGATATATTACAAACAGGAATATATACAGAGAAGTAGAAGTGTTAGTATGAACAATCAGATTTAGTAAGGAGAATAAAGTAGTCTCGACCAGTATCACTATTCCAATGTCTTGCAGTAATTATCTGAACACGACTCTGTTTCGGACTGCTTCTAACTCGACTTGAACTACTGACGATATTCAGTCACTCCACCACGAGGGCGTCATGTGGCACAAGGCCGGTTTAACGTGGGATGCCCATTGAACCCGTATAAACGTTTACCTCCCCAAAATAGACTCCTCCCTTCGGCGTAGCCTCATTCGGGTTCCTCCCCGCCCGAAGGCAGAGAATTCAATCGATCAGCCGGTCAAGACTTGAACGACTAACGATATTCATTCATTCCCCCCCCTACTGGGGCAGCATGTGACACACGGTCGGTTATTTAATGTGGGATATCCGTGCCCGTGGGCTCGGTCCAAAAATATACCCATTGAACCCGTATCAACGGGTTCAGGGTCGGTTTACCTCCCCGAAAGAGACCCCGCCCCTCGGCGTGGCCTCGTTCGGGTTCCTCTCCGTCCGAAGGCAGAGAGTCCAACCGAACAGTCGGTTCAGAAGTGAACGACAGACTATATTTAGTCGTCCCCCACGAGGGCGTCATGTGGCACAAGGCCTTTTTTTAACGTGGGCTTTCCGAGCCATTAGGCTCGGCCTCGGCAAAAAGCCCATTTGAACCCGTATAAACGGGTTCAGGGCCGATTTCACCTCCCGAAGGAGACTCCGCCCTTCGGCGTAGCCTCCTTCGGGTTCCTCTCCGTCCGAAGGCAGAGAGTCCAACCGAACAGTCGGTTCAGAAGTGAACGACAGACTCCTTGCCTACACCCAAGGCGCAGTATTTATTAAGTATGGAATAGTACATTATTATTATTATTATTATGGGTAAGATCCCATAACACAAATGTAAGTCATAAGAGCCGAACTTGGAGAAAAAAAAAACTAAGTGCAGAACATTCTCCTTAAAACTGGAATACGAAAGTGAACACTGCTGATGTTTAAAGTAACAAATAAGTTGATTGGAAGAAAAAGATATAACTTCAGTTGAATCTTTTGCTTTTAATTAGTTTATTCTCTTCTAACACGTCATCCAAACCATTCTCATAACAGCTAAACAGTACAGAAAATCAGGGAATGTTATATTACTGCATACAAATGTACCACTCAGGCATAAAAAATATCTAAACACCATGCAATGAACTCTTCAGTAAGTCTTGCATTGAGAAAAATGTTCTAATTTTCTGCAAATCCTTCACTGACAAATCTACTGGTTCCGCTTTAAAGAATTTCTTGCTAAACAGCCAGAAAAGTTGCTGTCATTGAAGAATTCCAATTGAAATGCCAAAAACTATAAAGTACAAATTATTCATTTTTCAGAGGCATTCACTCTAGTTATTTTAGATGCCTCCACCCTTCTCTAATAAAATATCTTCTTCTACGATATATTGCCAATTAAACTGTCTTGCACCCCTGCTCTTCACTTTGAGGTTATCGACAAGATCTGAAGAAGAATCTGCATTGTAATCCGCCCTAACTTGGCATCTTGACTTCAGTCTCTTTCTCAGAGACATAATGGCAATTCCCTCTGAGTATTCTACAAATGTTTTCATAGCACCAGTTCTGACGAGCTATCTTTCCAAATGCCATTACTACGAGAATTTAAGCGTGCTACTAGATTGGCATCCAGGTCCCACACTTTTACTGTTGAAATATTTAAATGCAACTGCTATTTCTACGGAAGTTTATTTTCTCGCACTTCCCGGCAGTGGAACTTCCTTTCTCTTATGTGCTTTCCGGATAACTACAAAAATTTAAATGCAACGTCAATCGCCATTTTCAGTTGTATTGATCGCCCTTCTTTTATCCTTTCTTCAATTACCTCTATAAACACAATTTTCTATCAATTTCTCTCTCTGAAAAAAAAAACACCTGCATGCTAGTGGCACGCCTTCCTTGGGGTGAAATGATTTAAAAAAAAAAAAAAGTTGATTTTATAATCTATTCCCTTTTTCTGTAGATAGAATTTTATGAGAAAGGTTTTTATATTGAGTTTAAATTTAAACAGTAAAATCTAATCGATGAGTTTTCTGAAATCGATCTTCATACACTTCCTTTCATTTTTCTTCCGGGTGCCTTATTATCGGAGAAAATCCTGGCTAAATAACATATCTTCTATGAGGCTTTCCTATAAATATTTCCATATACCTGTTTTGATGCAGTACCCTCTATGGTACGGAGACTATGAATTTCAGTACAATACTAGGTTAGTGCCAATATCTCGTCATATTGCAGTTGAAATGGCTCACTTCTCGCTTGTGGAAATATCTCCCGGTTTCTCGGTTCCCAGTCAACTTCCAAAAACTATACTCACTGTTCTTCGTTAATTTTTCCTTTCTTAATTACAGTTCTTTTATTGTCCTCTCCTTTTTCTTTGTTTTCTTCATATTCTTTAGAATTCACTAACCACCTGCATCATAGGGGATTTATTACTTGGCTTGAAATGATTAGCAAGTTCATGGAAATGGCTTTTCAGAATTTCTTGAAATCTATAATTATTGACAAGCCTCTTTATATATATATATATATATATATATATATATATATATATATGTGTGTGTGTGTGTGTGTGTGTGTGTGTATGTATGTATGTATGTATGTAAAAATCCGTGGATAAGGAATACATGCAACTCCTATTAATATAAATTATTTAAACTGATAGACAAAAGAGAACTCAATATATAGAGAGTATAGAAATGAATTACATAAACTTAACTGTACCCCGTTTTTATGGCTATTTCGCTCCCCGGTACAAATTCCCTATATATATACGTTTTTGGTGGTCTATCGAGGCTGGAATGCGCGGTCTGGGCAACTCCATGAAAAACATACTTCATTCTTGGCGTGATTTGGCGCTTTTTAAATGTTGAGGATAGAAGGTGTAGTTGGCGATATATATATATATATATATATATATATATATATATATATATATATATATATATATCCTATTTGAAAAATTATAAGAGGCGCTTTATTTTCTCAACAGTTGGCACTAAAAATCACCCTGCGTCATACATACAAAGTTAAGACTAACCGTATTTTAATATTATGCTGGAAATAAACTTCGAAGACGATGACAAAGCCAGTATCTTTTATGTGTGTGTGTGAGTGTGTCTGTGTGTATGTGTATAGTGCGTTCAGCAGAGGAGGGGCAAATTCAATAAAAAATCGAAAATTACTTTTTTCACTGGAAATTATTCTCTATATCATATCCATGTATTTTACGAAAAATTAGAGCCGTTTTCACAATAGTTCAAACTCAATTTCAGTTTAGATTCCCTAACCTAACATAAACCGTTGATTTTTGTACGGTATATCATTACATTCTTGTTTCATAATTTTTGTGAAATCATTGCGTTTATTTTATTTTATTATTTTTTTCAAAAGCATTTTACCTCTGGTTGTATATCAATTTAAAATATTACTTTTACAGGCTTTAATTTTGAAATGGAATAAGATCATTCTAAATTCCAGAATTTCGCTATTGCCTATCAAATGACTGGAAGAAAGTGATCTAAAAAGAACAATGTAAAGGGAGGTAACAAAGCGTAAACGAAATAACTATAGTTTTTTTTCAATTTAGGAAACTTAGCATTGCAGCGAAAGCATATTAAAATGTTGACAATAACAAAGGAGAAAATGAAAAATACATAACAACAAATCGAATATTGAATCAAAATTAATATTATTTTTATCTATTTGCTATGTAACTAAATACATAAGAGTCAATAATGTTAGTAAAAACTCGATATTTCCTGTCATAAATTCTTAATAAATATTATTATTGTTTTACTTCATAAATATTATTTTTTTGCTTTAGTGTAATGTAATCCTACATTTAAAATTCCTTAAGTTTAACCATGAAAAGAAATGCTGATCTAAATTGTCTAAAACCTTTACGTACATATTTCGGCAAAAATATCAAATGTCGAATACGCACTTTCTCCGACGAACGCGTCATATATATTTCTAATTCAATTGTTATTTTTAATGCATACTCGTATTTGTGTAGATGCTCTGCATTTATTTATTTTTAAACAGAATATTTATTTAGTTACATCTACCAGCGTAATTATTTACAGAAATCTTGTAAGAAAGATATCCGCCCTCCGATAGGATTCGAACCTACGGCCACTTAACTCCTCAGCCACGAAATTCGGTTACCTATTAAAATATAAAATTATACAAATAAATTAGAAATATGCCTGATTAATAATTGAAAAATCATTTCCTATGAAATTTTATCTGGTTTCATTTTGTAATCTGTAATCTCGAATTGCTACAAAACAGTTTGGAACAGTAATTACGTATTTAGTTCCCTTAAGAGAATCCGATATAAACAGAATTTACTCCTTTTTTAATCAAATCAAAGAAAAGTTTCAAAAGTCTATTACTGTTTTGAAGAAAAGAAAGAAAGAAAATAACAGAAAGAAAGACAGAAAAGATGCAAGTAAAAGAAAGGATACCTGTTGAATAAAAGATTGAAAGATAGAAAAAAACTCAATATGCAAAGAAAGAAAGAAACAAAGAAAATAAAGAAAAAATAAAAGAAAGAAAGGATGCATGTAGAAATAGATAAAGAAAGTAAAGAAAGAAACGAAGTATGTAAAAAAAAGGTAGAAAATAAGAAAGAAAGGTTATGTGTAGAAATAAATAAATAAAAGATACTTATAGAAAGAAAGAAATAAAGAATACATGTACAAAGAAAAAAGGAAGAATAGAAAAGAAAGATGAATGGAAAAATCTACGATCGAAAGTACAAAAGGGATACATAGATTAATAGAATAAATAAAGACGGATAAAAAGAAAGGATACAGGCAGAAAGAAAGAAGAAAAAAAGAAAGAAGAAAAAGAAAGAAGAAAAAAAAAAAAAAAAGAAAGAAGAAAAAGAAAGAAGAAAAAAGAAAGAAAAAGAAAGAGAAAGAAAAATAAAAATAAAATATAAAGAATTCATGTAAACAAAAAGAAGGAACTCAAAGATACTGGTAGAAAGAAAGTTAGATAGAACGAAAGGATACACGAAGAAAGAAAGAAAGAAGGAAAGGGAGTACACACATAGAAATAATTAAGGAAAAATATATATATATATATATATATATATATATATATATATATATATATATATATATATTATAGAAAAAGACAAAAAAGGATACATGTAGAATGAAAGAACGAAAGAATACATGTCGAAATAAATAAATAAGGAAAGAATATATATAGAAAAAAGGAAGAAAGTATAATGGTACCTATAGAATTAAAGTCAGAAAGAAAGGATATATATATACAAAGAAGGAAAGAAAGAAAGAAAAGAAAAAAAGAAAAAAGATGAAAGAAAGAAAGAAAGGATACTTGGAGAATAAAAGAAACAAATCATATATGTAGAAAGAATAAAGAAAAAAGAAAGAAAAGGATACAGTTAAAACAAGAATCGAACAATACATGAAAGAGAAAGAAAAAAAAACACACAAAGAACACAAAGAAAGGATATATATACAAAGAAGGAAAGAAAGAAAAGAAAAAAAGAAAAAAGATGAAAGAAAGAAAGAAAGGATACTTGGAGAATAAAAGAAACAAATCATATATGTAGAAAGAATAAAGAAAGAAAGAAAGAAAAGGATACAGTTAAAACAAGAATCGAACAATACATGAAGAGAGAACGAAAGAAAAAAACACACAAAGAACACAAAGAATAAAAAGATAGATGGAGAATGAAAGTTAGAAAAGAAAACCGTAATTGTACACAACAGAACGGAAGAAAGGTTGAAAGAAAGAACACCGTAAAACAGAACGAAAGAAATAAAGAGAAAAAAAAAGAAAGAAAGAAAGACCGAAAGAAATAAACAATGAAAAGATGCATGTAGAAAGAAAGAAAGAAAAAAGAACGAACGGGTATATGTAGAATGAAAATTAGAAAGAAAGGTTACATGTAGAAAGTAAGAAAGGAAGGACACATGTAGAAATAAAGAAAGGATACATGAAAAATGAAAGAATGGAACGATACATGTAGAGAGAAAGAAAGAAAGAATGAAATGTTACATGTAAAATGAAAGTTAGAAAGAGAAAGGCTACATGTACAAAAAGAACGAAAGAAATAATGAAAGGAAGAAAAATAAAGAAAAAAATTGAGAAAAAGAAAGAAAAAAGAAAGAAAAAAGAAAGACCGAAAGAAAGAATAAAATGATGCACCTAGAAAGAAAGAAAGGACAAAAGGAAGACAGGACAAAAGGAAGGAAGGACGAAGAAGTGATAGCATATATAATTACTTCCTAATCCGTTCAGCATTTTGTCAATTTCGAATACCATAATAAGGAAAAAATAAACGGTGTGAAATTGAAAAACTGTCTATTTTGTGTTAATTTAAACAGAGTTATTTGCAGTTCAGATATATTATCTGTCATTTAGAACTCTACAGATTGCAAGAGAAGATAAATAAACAAATTCTGCGTGTGACTTTCTGAAGAATGAACCTAATGTGTTAATTATTAACGCCAAGATTGAATTATTCCTTAATTTTTCTTCTGGTAAATGATTTCCATAGAACAGGTTTCACACAAACCTTTATATGGAAGCCAAATCAGAGAAATACGTAAAACGTCTCTTGAAATCTTCAAGAATTCATCATTCGTTTTTCCAAAATTGCTCAAGCTACTCACATTATACTTTTAGCCTATAACTGTTGAAACTATTTAAAATTCTTCATTCTTGATTAATCCTTGAACGATGGAAAACATTTGCAGAAATGTTCAAGCCAATTGAATATGGAACGCGAAAATTCATTTCTATAAGTGTAAATTTCGATTGTTGTTCTCGCCTTAATTATTTGGTGGGCCGGAACAAAGGTCGCCGCATTGTTGAGGCGAATTTCAAAAACAATATTACTAATTAAGTTCATAGATTCAGTTTACCACATACGTGCTATTTATTTCAGTTAGCTTCATGATTCCGTGCCACCAGAAGTTGGCAACTTGATGTGTGAAGAAATGAAGAGACTATTAGAACACGTTGTAATACTACCTATCAGATTATGTAGCCACAGCTGTGAGATGTGAAAAAAAAATTAGAAGTTCAAAAGTTGTCAGCTGAAAAACGCTAGGAGAATTTGTTCGAAGACAAGTGAATCAGTTATGTGCCATACGTTATACACGCTTAGGCGATGATGTATGTTTGGAAACAAGACTGACGAGGCAGAATTCTTTTCTCCCGCTGTATGTTGCCATTTCTTTCTGCGGTCGACCATTTGCTATCGAAGGTTATAGAACTCGGTCTGTGCTGCTATTTATCCATAGCTGGTGGGAGAATACGATTTTCTCAACGTTAGTAGCGCCTAAGTGAATATAACGGGTTTGAGTGGAATTCGAACTCGGCTCTCCAATTCCTCAGCCCAAGCCGCTATTAATTACTCCACCGTGCCTCCCAGAAAACAAGACAAAATCTATAAAAAATAATTTTTTTGGATTATGAAAATAAAGAAAGACGGAGAGGCAGTAGGTTCCTAAATTTAATATTTTTAACAATATGATGTATTATCTGTCTATATTACTGGGATAAGGTATTATGTATACTATTTACATTATTGGGACTATTGTCCTCAATCTTGTCACCATATTTATTAAAACGTTTCAGCCGGTGTACGCTCCCGGCTTCTTCAGGTGGTGGGAATGTCGAAATGAATCATTTATTTCGCTCACTAGGGTAGACTGGTTGGACGTGCCATGTTTAACGGATGTCAGTTGTCAGTTATTTCCTGGTAATTCCCCTCTCCAAGTTCTCCACTGCCTTAACTGGGTATTGAACTCACACACTTTGTGTCTTCTCACTGGATCTAGCTAACGCCTTTATCCCTTGTACTATGTGTCCTCAAGGACTCAAGTTAGAACCAGTGACATGACTGACGTGGCAGATTTTTTCCCACAGTAGGGTTGCTATTTCTTTCCGCGGTAGGCCAGTTGCCAACCAAGGCTGTAGAACCTGGTCTGTCTTGCTATTTACCCATAGCTGGGGGGAGAATAAGTAGAGGATTCATACCTTTCCCAAGAGTATTCGCACGTAAAATAAATAATGATATTATTTCACGAGTAAATTTATTCTACTTACAAAAATTGACCGATTCCTGAAACCAAAATTAAGTGTGAAAAGAGATATTTAAAACAATGTAATCTATTTTAAATCTCATTAAAATTTATGGGAATATTGTTTGAACAGATAAGAGTTTTTGGTAACTACTTTAGATTATCTCCATTTTATGCAAATATATCTTGTGGCTACGTATGAAGAACGTGAAAGATTTACATGGTCTGCATACGAAGATATTAACAAAAAGAAAGTGTATGCTGTTTGACGAGTCTGATCGTTATCATGCAGTGTATTTGTTTCTTTTATCTCTCATTGCTTTTTTTCTCATTACAAATCTATCTCTTTATGCGTACGTATATGCATCGTTGACGATTGCAAGCAATTGTCAGAAGAAGGGCATAGTGTCATTAATCACCGCGCTAAAATGTTCACATATATGAATCTTCTGACCAGCCTTAGTCTTGCATGATCTTTTGCACTTGGCTCTTGAACTGTTAATCTCTTTGTTGAAATAAATTCATATTTATTGTAGAACGTCTAGTCAAAGATATTGACACACAAACACACATTATATAATATATATATATATATATATAAAACACACACATAGATGCATGTTTCATTAAATAACATAGACGAGTTTTGTCTATTTTAAGTAAATTCCTTTCATATTGTCTGATAAGCTTAATAACGTTATCGTTGAAAGATGAAAGAAAATCACCATGTTGACACATGTTCTTTAATCCTGAGTTTCCGGCTTTCATAAGTCATTTTCAAAGATGACAATTACATTTCAAAATTATTAAACAATACATAGACAAAACAATAATGATGGTCCGTTTTTGTTGCGTTAAAGATTTCAAAGCAACGACAAACTCGTGTATACGAGACGCGGAAGTGAAAATCGCACCGCTGCTCGTGACGTGACACATGACCACGCCAGAGTTAAAACGAGAAGTATTAAGTATGGGAAGCCGTTGGTATAAACCAATTTCTTCTGTTATTAATTATAGGCATTTAAGAATATTTGTGGAGATTTCATAGTTTATTTTGTTCAGGTTATATATATATATATATATATATATATATATATATATATATATATATATTAAAGTTCTAAATATCTTAATCCGATACGGATTGATATTATTAGGATCCACTTTGATTATATACCAAAAGATCTATTAGTTAGTTCCTTAGTTCGTCCGACCGTTACGTCCTGCCAGTACCTAAAAAATAATAGACTATTCTGTTATTATCACAGGAAAACACGTAAATGACATACCAGAGATGCTACTCGGTTTCAATGAGAATATGAAAGATAGAAAGAAACATGAGTAGAAATAAAGAGGAAAGAAAGTCTTTAACGCCTCTTGCCAGTACTTCATAAGAGAAATAATATCAACATAAGCCATAGGTAGTGGCAAAAAATTATAGGATTTCTCAGTCAAGACAGATCATGTCATTGAGGCATGATGACTCCACCTTTTATTTTTGAGATAAGGAGAATAAATAGTGCTAAATTATTGACATTGCTGTTCAATAGGATACAAGAGCAGACACCAAAGAAACTAAAAAAGGTAAAACAAATAACAGGATCTAGCTCGGGAGGTGAAGTTATTACTGTAGTAATGGGTTCGCGTGGATTCTTCTTATTATTATTCTCAGGCGTTCGTTATTTACTCTTTGACACAATACGTATGCTTTAATATTATAACCAAGATAAGACAAGAGTCTTCTTCGGAATTTTCTGAGAATATGACATTGAAAAGAATGTATGAATGGAGCCCGTCTCCAGAACCCTTTTTTAAATCTGAGAAGAGGGAGAGCTTTCCCCGCATTTTCTCGTTGTATCAGTATCCTATTTAATCTTTATCATTAACACATTTCTAAGCGAACATGGTTGTATTTAAACATTCATATTATGAATGTTTCTATTTCTTTGTGATAATTAGTAGTAGCTTCAGTAGTAGTAGTAGCTTTAAAACAAATCCCTCCAAGCAAAGTGACAATGCCACTAAGACACAAGTGGCTACTGAGAGGGAAAGAGAAAGAAAAGCTTTCAGAAGGAACTATAAACAGGAAAATAAGTGATAAACCTACCCTCTTAAAAAAAAACCAAGGAGGGGGCGTTAAACTGACGATAGGTGATCCTATCATCCTTATTGAGGAGAAAAATAGTTAGTAAATCATAGTTTAGGTGATAGTTTAGTTTATAGAAGTATAGAGTTGAAGTAGACTTTAGAAGGAACCGGAAACCTAGTCCTAAGCAGGGAAGAATTGATAAACCTCTAGTCCTTTTCAAAAGACCGGGTAGGTGTGTAGTATTGGTAGTAGTAATTGTTTCTATAACGCAGGATAGCAAAAGTGTGATACAAAGAGTAGCCTACCAAATATTATTTAAATTACACGGACTGTTATCCTCATCATCATTGCCAGATTCACAGCGATTCGGACGTTGCACGCTCCGGACTTCTTCAGGTGATTGGAATTTTGAAATGAACCCTTTATTTCGTCTACCGGGATAGATTGTTTTAGTTCCACATGCCATGCGTCTTCCGGACGTCTCAGTTATTTCTCTTTAACTCAATCACCTGAAGAAATCCTGAGAATACAACGGCCGAAACGTTGTGAATACGACAATGAAGATGAGGATAACAGTCGGCGTATTGTAAATAATGCAAGTAATCATAATATCTCAGAGATATAGACACTTATGAAATCACTCATTTACTGGAATGATTTACATACCTTCTTATGTGACGTGTTCCTTTTGTTTTGCTTTACGGCCTTTCAACCTCAGTGCGTTATTTAAGGCTGACAGAATTTTTATTGATGGTAATATTTTTTTTCCAAAAATGTATTTCTGGTAATAATTTTTACACTTTCAAAGTGTTTTGACTCCCCAGCTTGGGAGTTAACTATTTGCCCATAGCTGGGACCCTAACAGGTTCTACGACAACGGTCAGGGTGAACCTGGGAACACCAGGAATTTAGAGGTGGTTCCACGCTCCTCAAATCTTCCTGATCAGAAGCCTTGCTGTTGGAGGCAGATTATTGTCTTACCCAGGACGCGGATGTAGTTTATTGTCATAGCCAGGACGCGGATGTAGTTTATTGTCTTACCCAGGACGCGGATGTAGTTTATTGTCATAGCCAGGACGCGGATGTAGTTTATTGTCATAGCCAGGACGCGGATGTAGTTTATTGTCTTACCCAGGACGCGGATGTAGTTTATTGTCTTACCCAGGACGCGGATGTAGTTTATTGTCATAGCCAGGACGCGGATGTAGTTTATTGTCATAGCCAGGACGCGGATGAGTTTTATTGTCTTACCCAGGACGCGGATGTAGTTTATTGTCTTACCCAGGACGCGGATGTAGTTTATTGTCATAGCCAGGACGCGGATGTAGTTTATTGTCTTACCCAGGACGCGGATGTAGTTTATTGTCTTACCCAGGACGCGGATGTAGTTTATTGTCTTACCCAGGACGCGGATGTAGTTTATTGTCTTACCCAGGACGCGGATGTAGTTTATTGTCATAGCCAGGACGCGGATGTGGTTATTGTCTTACCCAGGACGCGGATGTGGTTTATTGTCTTAGCCAGGACGCGGATGTAGTTTATTGTCTTACCCAGGACGCGGATGTAGTTTATTGTCATAGCCAGGACGCGGATGTAGTTTATTGTCATAGCCAGGACGCGGATGTAGTTTATTGTCTTACCCAGGACGCGGATGTAGTTTATTGTCATAGCCAGGACGCGGATGTAGTTTATTGTCTTACCCAGGACGCGGATGTAGTTTATTGTCATAGCCAGGACGCGGATGTAGTTTATTGTCATAGCCAGTACGGTGACATGTTCCTTCAGGGCGTTAATGATTATGAACGTCCACCATTCCCTGTCTTTTGTAGTGATTTTGTAATTTTTGTCATCTCTCTTAAACACTGTTCTACCATCCATTTTCAAAAGGTGTGTTTTTATTTCTCTTTCTTCCTTTTGTCTTTCAATGTCTCGTGTGTTACTTTGACAAAAAGTAGGCAGTTGTTACAGTGATCTTCATTATATTTTCATGATGGCTTCTAGTAAAACCAGACTACTTAAGACACATTACAGCTGTTTCTATCGTTATCGTTGCTACTGCCTTTTTTATTGCTTCTATATTGAGCGAGATAAAACTCGACGTTTTTTCGTAATATTTTAACTAAATTTTATTGACGACCTTCAGTTTCAAACCGAATCTTTGAAGATCAAAAGTTCAAGATATATTTTTCTCAATAATTCACAGGAAACGTTTTAAAGAGATGGACTTTAAAAATAGCTTCGTGAATGCATCAACAGGTGTTGCCGGAGTTTACATATTTACATTTTCACTGACACCAATTTTCTTTTAGGAATAAGAACATGACTCTCCACAAATTCCTGATAAAACATCCTTCGCAAAGTAGTTTGATATACTTTCAAAATATGAGGACGTATCAATAGATATTTTGAACAATAGGGAATTTATATGATACAATCCTATAAGAGTGGTGTCAATCACAACCATTAATAAAAAATAATCAGTCGGTCAATTAAGTGACATAGATGATACACGCTTGTGTGATCATGTTTCTTTCGTGTCATGACTGACTAGAATATTTTTCCGCAGTCGGTTCACATTTCCTTCTGCGGTAGACTGGTTGCCAACCAAGGCTATACTACCCATGGATCAGTCAGGCAGTTAAATGACATAGATTATACACGCATTAGCGATCATGTCTCTTTCGTGTCTTGGCTGACTAGGTAGAATATGTTTCTGCAGTCGGTTGACATTTCTTTCTGCGATAGACCTGGTTACCAAGGCTATAGAACCCATTCTGCCCTACTATTTACTCATACCTGGAAGGAGAAAAGTTGGATTAATAATTTCTCCAAGGCTATTATCAAGTAAATGAATGTAAGGAATTCGACTGCAATTCTTAGAAAACTTATTTCTCCGATTCCTCAATCCGAGTCGCAATACAGTGTAACCCGGATATAAGAGAGTTGTCGGGACCGGAGACGAAGTCTCTTATATCCGAGTTTCTCTTATATCCGGGTTTGATCTAATTTATATACATTAACACAGGCTCTAATTTGGGACCCGAGAAAATCTCTCTTATATCCGGGTTTCTCTTATATCCGGGTTACACTGTATCCTGTCTTCTAATAAAAAAGAATGCCGTTGTGTATATTAAGGAAATTCGAAGAATCAAGCATGATCTTTGATACAAAAGATTGTACTTAAGAGCCCCAATATTTATACTTGTATTTGTCGTATCCCTTATCATGGCTCCCGACAATTTCATGCCATTTTTAGCTTTGGTTAAAAATGTCCTTTTGTAATCTCTTTCAATTCCCTTTCCTGCCAACCATCTGCGCAAGCTATATATAATGTTATGCTTTGTTTACCCTGTCCCTATTGACTTCAATATATCCTGTGAGTGCCAGACTTTCCAAACCCTCTCTCCTCATTATGTACTCTAGACATTTCAGCTATCTCTTTCTGGTGTTATGTGGAATTGTCCTTTTTGTTTGTATTTTCTCTAAAACTTCGTCCTTGATCACATTTTCAGTCCATCGTATTCTCAGCATCATTCGAGATTTTTGTTGCCTCAAGTCTCGTCTCGATCTGCGAGATAATTGTGGGTTTCCCCTTTCCTCAAAAGCACCCGTTAGGCGGCGCTGTTTTACTCTATAAAAAGGCAAACATATTTATCTTTTACTTTTTCCCGCTTGATTCCAGATGTAGTCTAACGTAGATAAAGGATTTTGTCGCCTGGGCGTATTTCGCTTCTTTGGTCCTCTGTTGACTGAAATCTTACACACACAATCAAACAAACAAGCACATTCTTATAGCTAGTATTCATATATGCATGTATTTTCCTTTGATTTTCATTGTTTCACATGTAATTTGTTATGTTATTAACATTCTTCAATTGTTGTTCGTTTTAAATCCACTGTTTTGTGCTCTTTATTTTGGCCCGAACTCAAATGAATCCGCTAATATTTTTGTGGGACAAATGTATCAGGAGCATTAAAATTTTACTAAAAAACATCCAAACCTCTTATCAAATGTGTTAATTCCACTAAAAATTGAGGACCGACCGTTGTGATGTTCTCCTGGATACAGAAAACACAAAGATTTAAACAAACCATACCATGCATCATTTAGCCATTTTTCAAATGATTTTAGAAATTAAAAAATATCAACCAACAGAAACCTTTTCTATCTACTGTACCATGTGCGATTGGAAAAGTCAGCAACTGGAACAAACTCTACCCAACGAGAATTAGGGGAAAACCACGCCGAAGGCAGTCTTCACAGAGACCCTCTATATTCATAAATAGTCTAGGGTAGAGTATATTGAAGCAATGATAGCATTAAACTGCTACGATAAATTCAACGACCTAAATACTCGCGAGAAAAACAACCCTCAAACAGACTAAACATTGATGCCAACAGATTAGCCAATGTCAGAAGTGACATCATCAGGAAAAAAAAAGAAAACCTGACATAGAACACGAAATCATCCGAGAAAACATGAAAAAAACAGATCAAACGTTGACACTGAGAGGCTAAATGCCAATAACCCAGAGGAGACATGTAGTGGAACAAACAGTAACCAATTTTAATAATCCCTCTCAGTTACACCAGCAAATAGTGGAAGATAATGACGAATATCAGAGAAAAAACACTGATGACAAAAAACATCTGCTATAAGTGGGAGAAGAAAAATGAAATGTCTTTCGAGGAAACGACAACAATTCCAAAACTAAGAAAAATACATCATGTGAAGGAAACCATCAACCATGCTTAGCAAGCAATTAGAAAAATAAGGGGGAAATGCAAATACCTATGTACCTGATAGAAATTAATTATCTTATATATGCGGCCTCTGCAACGATCGCAGAAATGATAGGGGGAAAAGTAAAAACACAACCAAGACGAAAAAGAAAAATGCCAGTTTGGGAAAAAGTAGAAACCGAAATAAAACTTCGTGGACAATTGTCACTTCTAAGTAAAGCAGACAAAGGGTCTAAAATAAAAGAAAGAAAAAGGCGATATCTGATACGAAGCTTGCCATAATGAATAAGACTGGCTTACCAAAAGTTAAAGTGAGGCTTAAAGAACAAATCCAAACGGAGGAACAGAGATTCATGTATTATGAATAAAGAAACAGATTCTTCTGGCAAAACAAGATCTTCAAAGAAGATGCCAAGAATCTATTGTGAGAACAGGAAAAAATAAAATAGAGAAAAATGACCCGCCTAATATCTAGGAATTCAAGTGTAATGTGGGGAAATTGTAAAATACACAATGAAAGAGTTAAATGGATCAAGCAACATCAGAAACAACACACACATATAGAGTGACTAAAATGGAAGAATATCAATATTACTGAAACAATCGCTGCCATCTGCAAAACCAAAAACTGGAAAGCACGATGAATAGACCGAATATTCGATCTTTGGATAAAACCCCCATCAGCGGCCAAAATGCCCCGAATGGATCACGTGGAGAGTAACATACCTTCTCCCAAAAACAGAAGCGACACAGAACACGTAGAACTAAAGGCTTATCGCCTTAAAGCATACAAGACCCTCACTTCTATTATAAACGAAAGAACATACAACTTACTCGAGAAAAAACAATTTACTTCCAGCAGAAGAGAACGGAGATAAAAGAGGAAGTTACAGGAGTAAGGACCAACTAATTATGAATAAAACAATACTGGAAGATATAAAAACAAAGAAAAGAAACTTATCGATAGCTGGGTTCGACTACAGAAAAGATGTTCTACAGTGTACCCCACTCATGGATAGAGAAGAGTCTAAAAATATACAGAATATGGTTAAATCTATAACGGAGAGCATAAAAAAATGGAAGACTACACTAAACCTAAACCATACAAACAGGTCATTAACATCGACTCCCATCAACATCAAAAGCGGGATCTTTTTCCTTGCATTAGCGCCACTCAGCTGCCTACTGAACAACAGTAGCTACAGATACAAGTCACAGAATGGCAAACTGAATCACCTATTCTGTATTGATTAAATTAAAATGTTTGCCAAGTATGACAACCAGCCTAGGGGCGCAGAAATAGTTCCATAATCTTTTTAGGAAAATATTCACATAAGTGAATGTAATGAACTCGACTAGAATTTGAACTCGGTTCTCTGATTCACATTCGGAGCTATTACCGCATGCACACCCATACATATATATATATATTTTGAACAATAAGAAAATAAAAAATTAAAATCATTAGACACACTGGGTTGTAGATTAATATTCTTTCGTTTTTTTTATTATTATTATTCCATTTAGATTCTCTCTCTCTCTCTCTCTCTCTCTATATATATATATATATTAAGAAATGGACAAGGTCCGACAATTTATTTATTAAAGACAACGTTAAACATAAAAATGTCTTTAATAAATATATATATATATATATATATATATATATATATATATATAGAGAGAGAGAGAGAGAGAGAGAGAAAAAAGAGAGGCATCCAGATAAAAAGAGAGGGAGAGAGAGGGAGTGTGTGCGAGATTCTCCTGTCTCCTCTCTGTGTAATACACAAATGTTAATTGGACAAATATTATTTTAACATTATTTTCAAATTTCTCCACTTTTTGCTGGTAGTGACCTCTTCTGCCCGATGTTAAAATTCGTCAATAAATCTAAACTCATTTTCTTCCCAAAATCCATTATGAAATTGCTTGCTAACAAATTAAATAACCTTAATGGACAAATGTTTCTCAAATTTCCTCTCTTGACTATTCGATAATTTTATTCACACTTCTGGATTCTCAATTACAAACGATCAGTTCCGTTCGATTTTTTTTCCTCTTCATTGCAAAAACAAAAATTTCAATTAACAAATAAACAGAAATTCATATAATTTAAATATTCATCTTATTTTCATTTTCTTTAATTGTTATAAAAATTGTTAAAAGGTTTACCTAGGTTATCGAAGAATTAGTTATTAACTCCCAATCATTCATCATATTTTTTTTTATGAGAACTTACGATCAGTAGTTTTAGAAAAAGTCTCGGTAATTTCGTATACATTTCACCATAGCTTCTTCACTTTTTATTTAGCCAAATAAATATGTATAAAAAAAACTGGTAACATATGTTAGTTATCTAACGCTGATTGATTATATATATATATATATATATATATATGTAAAATATGAATAAAAAAAGTAGATCAGTCGATTCCGCTACCTTATTTTAAACCTTTCTATATTGTCAGCTGGTTTTATCAATTGCTTTCCCATCGCTTTACTTTTTAAAATTTATTAATAAACGCTATATCATTAAAACAAAATAAACAAACACACGGCATTGGGTATGATATGAATGGAGGATAGGTATGCGAAAAAGGAGAAGAAGGAGGAAGAAAAGAATGGGTATTGTAAATGTATCGATGGTGGGAATATTGAAATGTTATATTTTATATTCAGCCTCATATGAAATTAAGAGCAATATTTTCTATGGATGCAACAGTTCATAACTTCAGACCTCTTATTCAAAAGATATTTGGAACTGGGAATGTAATTATTGCTAAACTTTTCTTTATGGCAGCAGTTTTATATGTTATAGCTGTTGTAGGGCTCCGCTATTTGAACAAATTTTCCAGTTTATGGTCACATGTTTATTGTTTCACTTTTAATTGGCAAAAATAAACGAACACGACATTAGGTATGATATGAAGAGCGGGGTGGATGCGAAAAAGAAGGAGAATTAAATGGAGGCGGAGGAGGAAAGAATGGGTATTGTAAATGTATCTGCGCTGGTGTTGTTGTAATGTTATATTATTTATCTAGCGTCGTATGAAATTAAGAGCAATTTTTGTATGGATGCAACGGTTCATAACTTCAGACCTTTCATTCAAAAGATATTTGGATCTGGGAATGTAATTATTGTTAATTTTTCTTTATGGCAGCAGTTGTATATGTTATTATCGTTGTTATATGGTTTCGCTTTTTGTAATAAATTTTCCAGTTTATAATTGGATGTTTATCTGTCTATATTTCTGAGATAAGGTATTATGTACATTAATTACATTATTCGGACTATTGTCCGCATCTTTGTTGCCATATTTATCACAACATTTCGGCTGTTGTACGCTTCGGCCTTCTTCAGGTAGCTGGAATGTCGAATTGAACCCTTTATTTCGCTCGCTGGGGTAGACTGTTCTAGTTCCACATGCCATGTCTAATTGATGTCAGTTATCAGTTATCTCCTGTTAATTCCCTTTACCAAGTTCTCCACTGCCTTAACATTCTTTGGTTCCTGTGACTGAATTTAACTCTTGCCTTTACACACTGTGCCATGTGTCCTTGAGGACATCTGTGTATGAATTTCTGGGTACTATAAACCTAATGTCTTCAGCTACTACTTTTTACCAGTGCTCATATTGCAATTTTTGCTATTATCATTGTATGTTTTTAACCAAAGCTCATATTGCAATTTCAGTTTAAGGATCGGAAAAACGTGGGAACGAAGGTTGCAATCTCATATCCATTAAACTAAATATGTTAGCTCTATCACTGATTGAGAGCTTTCCAATAAGCACCTCTCGGCTACTGGGGTTTATATTCTTTTCTTTTTATGTGGCATGTCCTTTCAGGACGCAGGCAATCATGGCTCTCCACCTCCCATCTATCCCTTGCAACTCTCAACAAGTTCCTTTCCTCTGCTTCTTCTCCAAGACCACGTTCTGTCATCCACTTGCTTAAGTCCGTCACGTATATCACGCATTGTTTTCCCTTGTCTCTCTTTCCGTCTATTCGACTCGTGAGTATCAGATTCCCCAAGCCCTCCTTCCTCATTATGTTTTCCAGAAACTTCAGCTGCCTCTTCCTGACATTAAACATAAGCCGCCTCCTTGTTTGCAACTATGATCTCATCGTTGCTCACAGAGCTTGGTCCATGATATCGTTAGCATCCTTCTTTAGAACCACATCTCCGTCCTTTGAGTCTCTTCTTCATATTTGAGGAAATCGTCCAACATTATCTGCCGTAAAGAAGGAGATATATCACGTAACATTTCAGTATTCTTTTGTTTGTTACCAAAGATATCCTCCTGTCTCGAAGTACTCAGCCCAGCTTTTGTAATGTGTCCTTTGTGATCCCAATAGGCCTACGGATTTTAGTGTCGCACTTACCGTCCTCTGTCAAGACGCTTCGCAAGTATTTAAACTTCCGCGTATGCTTGATCCTAGTGTTCTTGACCTTCAGATCGCATTTCATATATAATACGTTAAAATTTCCTTTTACTCTGCTGTGCACCAATAACTTAGGAGTAAGATCACTGAGTGATGCCAATTCGGTCGAGATTCGATCACGGCTTGAAGCAATCGGACGTCTAGCCACACTGATGACCTGTGATACAGCGAAACAGGCATGTGATCGCTAATATATATATATATATATATATATATATATATATATATATATATATATATATCTTAAGGTGTGCTATATTTATGTGATAAAGTTCTCAATATCAGACAGACGTGTGTAAATATAAAGTGAACATTGAAGTCAACAATTAGACAGGCTGTTTCATGCTAGACGCAATCGTCAGGCCTGACGATTGCGTCTGCATCAAACAGACTGTCAATGTTGACACACACACATATATATATATATATATATATATATATATATATATATATATATATATATATATATTCATGTTTTATGGCGTGATTTTTTATCATGTGTTATTATAGTGTATACCAGCTATTATAACCTTTGAGAAAATATGTAGAGATGTTAGAGGCATCAATTTTCCTATAATTGGAAGTAATGCCAATGCCTTTGCACAAAATTTATCAATCAAATTGTATCGAACGAGCACCCAACTAACGGAACATGTGGCGGATGTCAGTAATTTGAATTTTACATGCATCCATAATAGAAGTCCATGCATTACAATTAGAAAATAAATAAATAAAATAAAATAGAGAGAAAGACAAAAATGAAGAGAGGAAGACATTTGGGGCGTAATTAAGCGAATCATTAATCACGATAATTACTTTCTACTTGTGGATAATCGCATTAATTAAAATTATGGGATAAAACGCCGATTCGTTTGGGTATGCAATCAAATCATTATTGAACAGTGGAAAGAGAATTCTGAGGAAAAAAACAAAACAAAAAATACTGAAGATAGAGGAAAGAAAAATATCAAGTGTTAAATGAAGAAAAAAGAGAAAAGATGAATGAAAACAGATTATTTTTAAAAAGGGGTAAAATAGCGATAAACTTAAATGAAAGATATACATAGACCGAACCAAAAGTTCTGATTACGAAAAATAAAAAAAAATAAGCTTGGTATAAATTCATTTTTTATTCCTTTCATGATATAGTGCTTTCAGAAAATCTAAGAAATGCCGGGCGAAACACGGGAAACGGTATGTGCATTAATATATATATATATATATATATATATATATATATATGTGTGTGTGTGTGTGTGTGTGTAAAGGCTTAAACACTAATATTCCATGGTCATAATCTATTCCATTGGAATCGTAAATACGATCAATTCATCAGACCTACAAATTCAAAAGAAAACAGAAAAACAACTCCGGAAATAAAAAATAGAATTTAGAGAGAGAGTGTAAGTATGAGAGTGTGGGACGAATGTTAGAGCTAAAGAGAGGAGTAACAGACGAGAGAAGGTGGGAGATTAAACCTTAACAGAGAGAAGTTTTAGAGAGGTGTGTTGAAGAGGTTTAAGTTAGAGAAATATGAATGTTGTCGGATGTCTAATACATTAAATGTGTAACCGTAAATGATACATTTCGTGGTGACATACACAGACTATAGACGATCTAATCTTAAAGATCACAAGAAGAGGGAGGGAGAGGAAAAGAAAAGAAAAAGGGGTGGGATATATATATATATATATATATATATATATATATATAACCGAATCTGCTTAATTATCTTTGATATTCTGTTTTAAATTGCGCAAGGTCCATTTTTTCTGGGTGAGGATACTACTTATTTTCAGAGAACTTTTGTGGGTGAGGGTACTACCCTTTTTATGTGATTAATTCGTTAAGAACTAAGACGAAACGATAGGAGATAAAAAGCACACATATACGCACAGAAATACATACACACACACACACACATATATATATATAAGCATATTAAACGCTTTTTATTCGCTATGCATATTTGAGTAGAGGCTCCGTTAAAGTAGCATATTGATTTATTTCTCACGCTATTTACATAGCTCAGACTATCAACTCCATCTTTCTTGCCATATTTGTCACAACGTTTTCGGCCGTTGTACGCCCCGACTTTCTTCAGTAGTTTGGAATGACGAACTGAACCCTTTATTTAGATCGCTGGGGTAGACTCTTCTAGTTCCATCGTGTCATGTCTAATGGATGTTAGTTATCTCCTGTTAATTCCTCTCTCCAACTTCTCCGCCTTAACCGGGTATTGAACTCACACTCTTTGGGTCCTGACACTGGATCTGATTAACGCCTTTATCCATTGTGCCATGTGTGCTTGAGGAATTTCTGAGTATTATAGATTTAATGTCTTCAGTAAGCATTTTTTTATCAGTGTTCATATTGCAATTTTTGCTGTTACCATTGTATATTTGTCGTTTTTTTTTACCCTAGCTTATATTGCAATTTCCGTTGTTATTATTGCTTTTCTCTGGCACTCCTTATTACTGGTTCCCATATTGTATTCATTTCTATGCTTGGTCGGCTCAGGATATATAAATATATATATATATATATATTACACTTAATAGCTCTGTTATAATACATCGAGCACTCAATATGAGAGAGAGGCTTCTGTAGGATGTAACTAAACGCAGATGATGACAAAATAGACTTTGCGCCTATTCCATAAAGGTGGCCATTTAACAATGAACTGCTGGTAGGCATTTCTATCGATGTTAATGACATCCATCCGACCTGTTCCCGCGTGGCAAAGTCGTTTAGCAGGTAGACATATTAACACACAACCAGGAGGAAAATAAGAGGTTCTCTTATATTCACGAGAAATGTATGACTAACGTTTGCATAAAATCTCAATGCCACAAGGTCACGGGTCAACAAGGATTTACGAAGTCGGGAGATGAATAAAACGCAGTGATACGTACGAAGTTTAGTCTCTTGGTCTCATCTGTAACGAACGAAAATAACGTTAACCCTACACAGAATAAAAGAGAGAATGTTGAGCAAATAACAATAGAGAAATCATAAATGCTGGAGTAGACAATGAAAAATGACAATAGAGATTTCCATTTAATCTGATACACGCAAACAGTGAATGGCTTCAAAATCTTTTTTCCCCGCACATGCGCAGTATACTTTTCTCTACATGATTCACTCTGAAAGAATTCCAAAACGAGATAATCTACAATAACCTTAGAAAAACATTAAAACGATTTTTCTGGCACAGTCTACGTCCGAGATTTATGACAAACAACTCATTTTATTTTATTTTTTTCTTCTGTAAAACTAAAGTAATACTGGATACACTTTAACACTATTTTATATGCAATGGAATAGAGTAGCAAATACAATCAACGAATTTTGATGGCTTTATGAACCGTAAGAATGTCTTCTATCATTGAGAGAGATCTTTGTAATTAAATTCAGAGTTAGTTTTCTGAGGATTTAAAGAACTCCAAATAAAACAAAAATACATATGCTGTTAAATAGTTATCTTTGATGCCAAAAATGTCATCTCGTGAAAAACATTAATCTTTTTAAACATCCACTTCTTTTGGTTCTATTAAAACTGGAGGGATTGTAATCAAGGCCTTTTCTCAACAATAATAGTAAAAAAAAAAATTCTTCCTCCGAAAGATTATCTATGCAGCGTAAATTTAGAATGAATAGTGTTCTATCCTTAAAGGATATTAGAATATAAAATAACCACAACGGTAATGGTATTATTAATTCTGAATTACCGTACTCTGGTACAAACAAGATATAAATACACAAACTTGCCCATTATATAATACCAGAGGAGAAACCATTCCCCCCCACTGTCTGCCTGTGGAAGTCTCCCTTTATCTAATGAGACCACCCATTTCTAATATATATATATATATATATATATATATACACCTCGCTTACTCTTACCACCGGACCGATTGACGCGGTCAGTTTAAGGCTTGCCCAAGATTAGGTGTGCTATTATCCTCGCATTTGTGGGGATAGAGTTCGAATTGTTCGTTTATTTCGACTAGGTTGATAGGTTCACGTATCGTATACCGAGTCAAAGCGTCAAGGAATAATGTCCATTTGTGGGATCTTCAACAACAAAACAGCCTTATCTCTTTTTAGGAAATGCACTCTTCCTATCTGGTAAGTAACTGCCTACTTTCATACAATATAACAAGTATTCATTAGTCAGTCAACTCCAATCTAGCTTGCTAATTGGTCAGTTCCGACCAATCAAACCGCCTGCACGCGACCAATCTGTTTTTCCTGCGTTCTCCGTTTGAGCATCCCACGTGGTACACGACCATTATATAAACCGAACACGTGTAAACTCCTTCGAGTTTTTCTTTTCATTCATCTCCCTCGCACGTCTTATTCCTTGCTACCAAGTTCCAAGATGTAACCTTCAGGAACTCCCGTCTTAGTCATTGCTGGCCAGACGTTAAAGACAATTACCAACATTCACGAACTCTGAAATCAGTCCTGAACTTTTACCAACTTTGCAACTCACAAACTTTCTTAATATGAACTCAGGTACAACAAATACATAATCAAAGGGACACGACTCTGTCCTACCTTTTCAGTTCGCATGCATGTACATCAAGCATTAATAAATCTAATTTTTATGTTTTGAAATCATTCCGTTCAGTTTTGTATTTTATTCTATGTGCTATTTACGTCAAATATAAATTGCATTGCGTTCACGCATTGTCCTTAATCTCATCTTTACCATGCCCAAGTTAAATATTAGTAACTCAATCACTACAATAATGATGACCGCGACGTTCATCGTTCACAACAACAATGGTAATATAACCGCTACATATTTGGTGGTCCCGTCGGAAATAAACAATAATGGTAACACCTATCGCTACACATTCGTTGTCAGTTGCGTTCGGTTCAATGACAGGAATGTCTGTATTTTTTTTATGTGTGTGTGTGTTTGTGTGTTTTGGACGTTTGCGTCGCGTCAGCACTTCTGTCCTTACGAAGAGTGATAGTTCCCCTTTTTAGAGGTATCATTTCGCATCGCCGTGTAAAATAACTACAGCGACAATGGTAGTAGTAATTCTGACTTTATTCTCGGACCAACTAGATACAAATACAAAAAAATTCCCTTGGTCACTTAACTGTTTATATAACACCTTCTATCCTCCATTGTATGCCTGTGGAAGTCCCCACTTGTCTAATGAGACCTTCCATTTCTACTCTCCACAGAATAGATTCAACAAACGGACATAGTAGATAAAACTTATTTGATTATTCCTTTCTATTTAAGTGTTAGCCAATGAAAAGCGTTTCAAGATTATCGACGTTTTGAGCCCTAATTGTAAGTAAGAAGACAGCAGCCAGTAGGCATTTTTCTTCAGTAGACTTTCGAAGAGACAGTCATTCCGTACAGCTGATTATTATATTTTTATTTTATCGCCTCTAAATAAAATAAAACAAAGTTTACAAACGTTTTCCACTTTCTCTTACGTATAAGAAGAGTGAATAAATTATTCATCTCCTGTTCGTTTGTATTGTTTTTTACTTCAAAGAATCGACTTTGACACCACACAGAGGTACATTTGAAACTAAATAAATGTGTGGAAATAGAACTTTACGCTTTAACAAGACAGTTAAACAAACTCATTAAAATAACTGTCCAAACGTCTAGCTTGAAACTGACTTCTAAAAATATTTTCAAGATGACAAAAAGTTAATAAATATTCTAAAATCAGAAATTATTCACGTTTTAACTTTGGCTATCCGTTTATTGTTTTCTTTAACAAACACAAGATTTTCTTGTTAAAGAAATACTTTGTTTCAAGAATATTCATTTTTCAAGGTAGTTATATTTTTTTTTATTTACGGGAAATTAGTTTGATGCGTTTTTGAAGACATAGAACGGCACTGTTTAATAATTATTTAGTAAATACTCCTTAGTATTTATTTAGTAAATACTCTTTAGAAATTTTCTCTTAGTCAAAGGAAATTAGTTGGATGTGTTTTTGATGACATAGGAAAGGCACTGTTTGATATTTATTTGGTAAATGGTTTTCATTGTTGATTTAGTAAATGTTCTTTGGTATTTATTTGGTAAATAATCTCTAGTACTTATTTAGTAAATAATCTTTAGTACTTATTTAGTAAATAATCTAATACTTATTTAGTAAATAATATTTAGTGTTTGTTTAGTAAATACTATTTGGAATCAAATAAATGCAATAGCGGTCCAACTATATGGCAGTGAATCTAGACACAAATGCAGATGTGTCTTGAGGCTACAGCATTGTGGTTCTACAGAAGAAATATTAGAATACAATGGGCTGAACATGTAAGTCTGGGCAAAGTTTTAAGGAAAATTGACAGTAAAAAGATACTTAGAATCATAAAATGCCAGTTGGCATTTCTAGGACACAACAAGGAAAGAAGGATTGAAGAATTTAACACTGATCATGGTATAATAGGGGGAATGTTTCTGCAGCAGGGGTTAGTAATCACGGTTTAATAATTCAGGCGTTCGTAATTCTATTACTGACACATTCGTGAGAAAAGACGGGGTCTGAAAAAAGATTAGGAAAAAAGATAATGATATATATTTTTTTTATATATTTGATGACTTCTTTGTTTCTCCTGGCACAGTCAATGGTATTAAGGATGTATATAAAGTGTTTTTATTTTTTAACATGTCAAGAAATCAGGAAAACAGGACGTATCTAAACTGTGGATGGACATTTGAGTCCTTGGACATTTGTGTCTCTAGACAAATGTGTTCCTGGATAATTGCGGAGCTCTGATAATTTTTTGAAGTTACCATTTTTTGAAGAGTTGTTTAATATAAAAATGTGTACACCAATAGCTGTAATTACTCTAAACATACAGAAAGGTAGTTTGCATGAATAAAAAAAAAGTGAAACACGAAAATTAAGCCAGCAGTTTTCTGTTCACTCCAGCAATATGTAAAATATACATCTAATAGCTTCTGGATTTTATATATTATATTTTTATTTGGAACCCATCAAACACTGGTAGAAAAATATTTGTGGACGAAGAAAATTGCAGAAAAACGCCGATGAAACAAAAACATATTGGCGATGTGTAAAGCGATCTTGTAACACTGTTAAACTGCCATTGCATTTTAAACATTGCATTTTTAATTTTTTTTATTTTATTACTTTTATTCTTTTTTTTAAAAAAATTATGATTACTATCATTTAAAAAAAAAAATGGTAATTGACTTTAAAATCTTCAAAAAAATATCAAAGGTACGAATTTATCGACAGACGCAATTGTCTGGTACGCAATTGTCCGGGATGCAAATGTCTATTACGTAACTATCCTAGAATCATAACTAATCTCAGGATTTATATTATGAACCAGAAATTGATAATTTTCTCTGAACTTAATTTATAAATTCTGTCGAAGTTTCTGTCGTGGGAGTTATTATTATTTATCTAATTTCCATGCGGACAAATTTCCATTGTCTATTTATATATGAACGAGAAGAGACAGCCATAGACATCTGCAATGGAACGAGAACATTGATTCATTAATCGATTCGTTTTCTACGGTTTATCAACCCTTCGGAGGTTATTTAAAGCAAGGAAGTATTTTTGATTTTAAGAGATTATTTGGAAATAAACAGTTATTGATGCAAATCATGCTAATTACCCCATCACTTAGTGAGAAGAGGTGGCTCCATATCTTTTCCAAAGCTGTTTGCGCGTAAGTTAATATAACTAAACCAACTGAAAGCAAAACACCACCCACACATCCAACGTTAGGTCAATTTGTATTCCAACGCGTTTACCAATCTATGTACTGACCAGTATCGGCGTTGTTTAACTTCGGTGATCGTATGGTAACCGGTGTTTCAAAGTGATATTCTCTAAGACCAGAACGAGAACAGTCTAACCTAACAGGTTAAATAAGAGGGGTCAGTTCAGGATATCACGTAGGTTACTCGGATCGACATACAACTGATGAAGGCCTGAGGGTAAAACGAACAACAAAAATGAGGAAAATATCTGAATGTAAATAGTCTAAATAATTCGTTTAAAATTTTAACTAATGTGATATTTGGCAAGTGTGGTCCTAAATTTTATTCGGGGATAAAAACGATTTAGGCTGTTACATTATGAGGCAAAAGTCGGTTAGCATGTGGAATCAATTTATGGAATCCATTGTCCAGCCTACTGCTAGGACAGTCGGTTTAGTGTGCCGTGTGAGACATTTTTCCTTCCAGAATCTATCATACATAAATATAAGTCTACCATTCGTCCATTCATTGAATATTGCTGCCCCACCTAGTTTGGTGCTTCGGTTGTGTATTTAACGAATCTGGTCAGGATATGCAATGTTATCGGTCGTGACATGGCATCTCGGCTTCAGTCATTTTCCCACCGGCGTAACGTAGATTCCCCCTGTATAAATGCTTTCATGATAATTGCTATGAGGAGCTTTCCACTTTATGAATTTAAGCGTACTACGGTGGAATAATGGATAGCGGCTCTGATTGAGGAATCGGAGAGCAGAGTTCGAATTCCTGTCGAATCCATGACATTCACGTATGCGCTAATACCCTTGGGAAAAGTATGAATCCTATTTTTCTCCTTCAGATATTGTTAAATAGCAGGAGAGACCGAGTTCTATAGCCTTGGATGGCAACTGCTCTACCACAGAAAGAAATAGCAGCCTAGTGCGGGACTAATTCTGCCTCGTCAATTATGTATTGAAAGATGCATGAGCGTCTTCGTGTGTATCACACATGGCACATAACTGACTGAGGGATTTATCATTTTACAGTTGAAATGGCTAGATGGAACCGTAAGTTCTACTTCGAGAGTGTCTTTTTCGCATTTTCGCTTATGAAACTCTTCCAGCTTCTTGATTTTCAGTCAAGTTTTATCTTTAAAATTTTAAATGTAATGTCAATCGTTAACTCCTGTCATCTTAATTTCAGTCGTTATATTGTTCAAATTTTATGAATCTGTTATATGAAGATATATGATATATTCTCTTCTAGCAGGATAGTAATTGTATCAAAATATCGAAGATTAACCAATCAGTGACATTAACATAATTTTATGGCCGACAAAAAAGCAAAACTGAAAAGAATTATATATGGAATAATGGTTTTTAACAAACGTTGTCTTTATCTATATTACAATTTTTCCTAGATTTGATAGTGCGGAAAGAAATATAAAGGGGAGACAGGCCGCCCCATTAAGGTAAGGGTTCAAGAACACCAGAAATCTGTAACACAAGTGGAAGTGAAAAAAATCAGGCGTGGCTGACCATATATGGAGAGAGAAGGGAGATCAAAAATCGCCCTCTGTTGGATCAGGTTGAGATCATAGACAAGGAAACCGATTGGAAAATTCGTAAACTTAAGGAATCAGCACATATGCTAGGCCACAAAAATCTCCTGAGCCCACTAAGCATAGAAATGAATACAATATGGGAACGTATAATAAGGAGTGCCAGAGAAAGGCAATAATAACAACGGAAATTGCAATATGAGCTGTGGTAACAAACATATAATTATAACAGCAACATTGCAATATGAGCTGTGGTAAAAAAAAAACATAATTATAACAGCAACAGTGCAATATGATCACTGGTAAAAAATGGTTGCTGAAGGTTTATAATACCCAGAAATTCATACACATAAGTCCTCAAAGACAGTTAATAAAGGCGTTAGTTAGATCCAGTGAAAGGACCCAAAGAGTGTGAGTTCAATACCCGGTTAAGGTAGTGAAGAACTTTCAGAGGGAAATTAACAGGAGATAACTGATAACTGACATCCATTAAACATGGCACATGGAACTAGAACAATCTACCCCAGTGAGCAAAATAAAGGGTTCCGTTTGACATTCCAACCACCTCAAGAATGCCGGAGCATACAACGGTCGAAACGTTGTAATAAATATGGCGACAAAAATGAGGAAAATAATAACGTAAATAATGTTGATAGTGTTAAATTTAAACCAGTGGTTCGTGAAATTTAGTCACATATTAATTATGAGTTCCATCCCTGAACCAGTTATTGTAAACTTGAACTAAGTGGAAACAGAGAACAATAAGTAAGCAATACTAAAAATAAAAACGAGATGAGATATGGGCAGTGAGACGAGAATAGTCTGCCCCGCACATTATATACAGCGTCAGTTGGGAATTCTCTGTAGGTTAAACCGGACTGATATACACCTGATATTGTCCGATGTTCCTAGGGTAGTTTGGGTAGCAGATGCACTGCAGCTATAGCATCAGTGATGCATTTAGAGCAATTGGTATTGAATAAATCTATGTACAAATAACTAAATATTGTATATGAAATTCACTAAAAAACATTTATTTTATCAAAACTTTATAAAAACTTTTATTTTATAAAAACTTTATTTTATCAAAACTTTATAAAAACTTTTATTTTATAAAAACTTTATTTTATCAAAACTTTATAAAAACTTTTATTTTATAAAAACTTTATTTTATCAAAACTTTATAAAAACTTTTATTTTATAAAAACTTTATTTTATCAAAACTTTATAAAGACTTTTATTTTATAAAAACTTTATTTTATCAAAACTTTATAAAAACTTTTATTTTATAAAAACTTTATTTTATCAAAACTTTATAAAAACTTTTATTTTATCAAGTAATAAAAAATGTTGGAGGCATTTCTCAAATCCTTGGGGTGATTACAGAGACTTGATTTTATGTTTAAAATCCATTATTTTTCACTTGTGTGAAAACTCAATTAGTAATATTTTTTCTGAATTTCTGGGATGAGGAATCATCATTATTTACCCTATAATTATTCGGGCTATTGTCCCCATCCTTGTTGTTGTTCATTTTAAAATTCCTTGTAGCTCCAGATCAAAATACACCTGAAGAAGAGCGAAGGGTACATCGGCCGAAACGTTATGATAGCAACAAGAAAGTTAAGGACAATTGTCCGAATATAAATAGTGTAAATAATGATAACTCATTACCGGAGAAGAAGTCTCTTATATCCGGGTTTCTCTTATATCCGGGTTTGGTCTATTTTATATACATTAACACAGGCTCTAATTTGGGACCAGAGAAAATCTCTTATATCCGGGTTTCTCTTATATCCTAGTCTCTTATATCCGGGTTACACTGTAGTACTAAATTGAATCGTTAAAATTTGAAACGGATATCAGGAAATGGGTAACATTGAATTATTTGTAAAGAATAAAAAAAAAATTAAATACTGATCAGCATATTTAAAAATTACTTAAATGACAGAGGAAACAAATTTTGGATGAAGAACTAGGTATCCTTCGTAATAAATGAGAGGAAATCTGCGACAAGTGGAACTGGCGCATTCGATAACATGAAAATAAGTGGATTAACAGTCCATGACCCAAACAGATAACACGAATAATGTCTTATTCCAAAAGTAAGAAATGGCTGTAAAAAAAAAAAAAAATGAAATATGAGAAAAAAACAAAAAAACAAATAAAATTCTCGAATCTAAATTAAATAGCAGAAAACTAATATAATGAATGATTAAATGCGTCTATCGGTGGCGAGGTTGAAAGAGCATTACTCATCTGGAAAACAAAACTGTCCGTCAAATCAACTAAGAAACTTAAGAACATCTTAACTGACCCATTTCGTTCTCTGAAATTTTCTAAAAAGAGTACATCAGCAAACTTTGAAATTATCAAAGTACGGGATTCGTGAAGGACGTAATTTAAAAAAATGGTTAAAGGCAATTACATATACAGCAATCAAACATAAATAAGAATGGCTACACAGAGGTTACTTGAAAAGAAACTGAATTCTTTATTGTATCAGTATGAATTACGTAATGGTAAATATTGGCTAGCCCCCAAATGCATGTATAACTTCAACATAGAAAGAGTTAAGAATATAAGCTACAACATCAGGGAACGTATGAAACAAATGCACAGTGTCATAGTAAGCACGATACTGGAGCTACTGCCCCTATGTTCTGGACAGTAAAACGCTGTCACCAGAAAAACGCTATCATAAAAAGATACAACCCCCCAAAAAACAAAAACAAAATACTTTAGGATTTTGACACCGAGACAGACCACCACATATAATGAAGAATCCTGGATCTGATTATTGTGAATAAGTAAAAAAAAAAAAAAATTATGGACATGTTTGTACCATCGGATCATAGATTGAATATGGAAGAGATTAAACATTTGGAAAAGTGCCATGACCTTGCCCAAGAGCTGTGAAATTGTGGGTTATGAAGTTTGGTATCTTGCCCAGAATGCGAGACACTCATGAAACCACGCCAAAAACTAGAATCGACATGAATGAGAAATTTGCTGATGTCTGCAAGGAAACTAGTAATGGCAGTGAGGATGTGGGAAGATTTTGTGTCTTTCGTGATGACCCCTGGGAATTTTTTTTTAACATGCCAATGCATGAAAATTTCTGCAAAGCAAGGAAACCCGACTGAAATCGTTTTTTTAATCATTTTACCCAAAACAAAGCAATAAAGTCACTAAAACGGAAGTCTTACTGAAAGTGAGATGATCTTTAAAACATCTTAAACAGACATGACATTTAAAGAACAGGTATTAAGAAGACAGAAGATGACTAGTATTGCATTTAAATATTTGAAGATCAAATTTGACTGGAAATCACGGATCCAGAAGAGAGTTCAACAAGCGAGAAGTTCGCGAGAGAAAAAAAAAACTGTTAGGATATAACTTATTACATCTAGCCATCTCAACAATAAAATGATGACACCTAGCTTCCACTCTAGTAAGGCTCTTAAATTCGTAAAAATCGAAGTACCGAAGAAGACCTTACACATTTAATCACACTTTTAAAAAAATAAAAAATACATAAAGTATGTCGTTGTTATGGTAGATCAATATGCTTCTTTTTCGAAATCGATGCGAACATTTGGGACTATTAAACTTTTGAATCGGGCTCATATTCTCATCTGTTTCAGTGAAATGTTAAAGTTTTCGATTTCAAATATATTCATTTGTACACCCTTACATATAAGTCAATTTATTCAAAAACATTTTGTAGTAGTAGTAGTAGTAGTAGTAATAATAATAATAAAAACAAGAAGAAGAAGAAGAAAGATAAATATTTGTTTTAATATGTCAAAATTATTGTGAACGGCTTCTGACTGGTTGGGAATTTAAATTCAATGGAATTTTGCAAATGACATCTGACAAATATTCAAATTAAAGAATAGAAGCACTTCTTAGGGAAGAAAACTGAAATTTATTTATTGACTCTCCGGTTCATGAGAAAAGATTAAATCAACTTGAAGAAACGGTTACAGTTTGTTAGAGAACTGAAACAATTTGAAATTTAAGTGTTTGTTGTTTCTGTCAGTATTGCAGAGGAAAGCCAGTTCAAAAAACTGGAAATATAGAAAATTTCTTTTTGGAATCACAAAACATATTGTGGAAACTACTGGATTAACGGGATATTGATATAAGTTATTCAAAGATTATCCCCCTAAAAGCTCTCCTACTTCAGCGTTTTTTTTTTTTTGTTTTTAATTTGATGTTTGCCAGATTAGTGTTAGGTCCAGCGAGAATAGATATTTTCACACAATGGGTTTTCAGCATGTTTATCCGCACACATGTGAACCCATGATTTGTAAACCCCCATCTAACCATATTGGAACAGGAGTTAACCGTTAGCAAATGACGGTTTACTGAGGCGTGGTTACCTCTCCCCCTTGCGCTGTAAGTGAAGCTATGTTTCTCCTTATTCTAGATGGGAGAACTTGCTCAGCCCAGGGGATTCCAACCCTACTGCAGCACCTTCTTCATCGCACTAAAGAGGTTGGGCCGTGGTAATACCAAGGACAGTACGATGGTGGTCGCTGGAGGGATGGGGACTATTCAAAAATCATTTTTTGTCCTTGTCCCATCTGTTATGCTTATGCGTATGGCGCTATCCACATTAAAACGACCTTGTGTCACATCCAGTCTAGGTGGAAAGGCTGGGTAAATATACGTGACCATACTCTCTTCCGACATACATATTCAAGTCTGGCAACTAGTTATCCAGATATCAATCTTCGTAAAAAATAATGTTTTTCACTGCAATTTTTTCATGGTCTTGCTTTTTTTGCGGAGAACACGGATAACGACATGTCACCTCTTCATGGGTCATTTAATGCCGAAATTTAATTTTCTTGGTTTTTTTTTTTTTGTAATTTATTTTTTTTATTTCAATAATGTATTGCTGCTAGTTTTTTCATGAAAATATTTATTGCTGGTATTTTTTTTTACTATGAAAATGTATTGATTGTAAGTAATTTACTATAAAAATGTATTTCTATATTTTCATAATGTTTTAAACCAACTTTCGGGTTTTCACTACCTGCCCATAGCTGGAACCCTAACAGGTGCTACCACCCCAGGTCATGGTGGACGTAGGAACAATAGTTATTAAGAGGTTGTTCAATTTTTGATTCTTTAAACAATTATATTTTGGAAAACATTCCATTTGGTAACTCATGCACTGTGACCGAACGTGTCATTGAATTTGTCGGTTAAATGCGTCAACGTTTACTTGTGCTGGGTGTAATTTCTCCGGGATTTTCTCTTCAAATTTTCTTGCAGTGTATATACGCATGCTAGAAGAAGCAATATCTTCAAGTTTTTCTGATCATTTCATCTCCAAAGATAACCAGCTAATAATCATTCTTCTCGGCGATCATGGATCTCAATATCACTCTGTATCATTTGGAACCAAGTAATACTAACCACTTTACCAATATTCTTTGACTTGTTGATCTTCTGTTATTCGACCCATTAAATAAGTTTCGCCTTTTTTCTTCCAAGTTCTCTCCTCTTCATTATTTTCTGTGTATGTTAAATACTCAAAGACACCTTTCCTCGTGATTTATTACAGAAGTTCCATACGTATTACATTTTTCTGATTCAATGCATCAGTTTCATGCGTTGGTCGAAATATACTAATCAAAATAAAATGGTAAGAATTGCAGGTAATAATAACACTGGAATAATGATAGTGTTTCCTGTTACAACCTCAGATTAGACGGTGATGTCTGAAGAATTCACTGGACGAATGAAAGTCAATATTCAATGCAAGAGAATTATTCAGAATTTACAGAAAGAAATAAATCAATTAGACTTTGAATTTGCCCTGTATGATTGACATCAGTGAAGGAAATGGATTTTAAGGGTTTCTTTATAAATTTGGAGGTAATAGAAAATTAAATAAAATGGACGACCTTGGTGCGCAGTTTAGATGCATGATAGACGTATTGAGAGTAACTGACCGTGTGTTTTACTAATAGTTATTCATTCGTTCTTTTTTTTTTTTCATTCCGATTATATTTGTTCCAAGCCCTATGCAACCGGCAAAATATATCAATGAATAACTATAAAAAATATTTTAGCTTATTGCTGTTGGCATTTTCATCGCTCTCTATCCGGTAAAAAGCAATAACGGAGATAAGGTTTCCTTTTTCGAAAGTTATACAATCTGCAGTGAGTCCAAAAATATGGTAACAAAAAAAAAATGTATATAAATCAAGCATTGATAAAACAAAGAATTCCAAAGGCAAGTTTATCATGGCAATATAATCTCAGGGCTAAATGATCAGAAATTCTGAGAAAAAATATTTTCCTTCCTAAATGGAGAGAGAATTGAAACATGTTATTCCTTAGGTTATTGTTAGTAATTTATTATTTTGCTGGCATATACATTTTTTTTAGAAAAAAAAAAAAAAAAAATAGACAATTTGCTTTCAGCGCAATGCCAAACCGTGCAACGACTTGCTTAAAACACGTATAATCTAATATGCATAAAAGCAGCTGAAATTGAGTTAATTCCTAACAATTTCTTGTGTCGTATCTCTCTCTCTCTCTCTCTCTCTCTCATTACGTTCAATTTCTTATCAGGTTATTGGGTTTAAAATTTCTTTACTTCAGTTCTCTCGATAATTTTCATAATTCCCAAAATCCCTTTCGAAATAAAAAAAAAAGAAGAAAATAATTCGATCGTGTTTATTGGCTCATCGTTAAAAACAGTACGTCACGACATAAAACTTAATTGTACGAAAGGTTTCTTTAATGTTTCATATTTATAATAAAAACCTCTGATTGGTGAAGTTAACGGTAATAGAGAAATTTTAAAATGAAAATGAGAGTGATGTTTACGTTTTATAAAACATTTATTTCTCAAAAGAAAATGTGATAACATAACACTAATAACATATCCTATGAAGAAATGTGTTAAGTTTGTAGCGGGTATACCATCTTTTGATAAGTTATATTTTCCTGGTACATTTGACCAGCTAACAATTTTTGGTGGTCTCTATAAATTCAAAGGAATACTAAGACATAGAATTTGAACAAAGAAATATTAACAAATATATCGTCAGGACATTTTACAAAAGAAAAGATGAGAAATGAAATGGGAAATGTTCAAAGTTTCTGTAGTTGATTACTCACATTTTACAGGAACGAAATGAATAACTCTTTTTCGCTATGAAAAGTAACCAAAAAAAAAAATCGAGCCGTTCAAATCTCGTTCAACCTGCAATTATCGTCCAGGGGGCGATAATTTCAAAATCTCAACGCAGTGAGATTTTATTAAACAGGGGGCGGTAACCCAACAATTTATAATCCTACACCAGGAAACGTAATTCGTTTTTATTAAAATGAAAAAGAAGCTATTTTTATATGCCTTTTTACTTCCGGACGTAGGCGATCATGGCCCTCCACAAATCCCTTTCTTTTCTAGCGTCTAATAAATTTTATATTTTTGTTATCTTTTCGCAATCCAGTTACAAATGTTCGCTAGTTACGATATCCGTCAATTATTTTTGTCCCTCTTGCCGTCAATCTATCCTGTGAGTATCAAATTTTCCAGGTTCTTTTTCATCATTATGATGCTAGAAATTTAAACTCTCCCTTCTTGATGTTAATATTTCATTTTCTCTAAAACTTTGTCCTTGCTCACAGATTCAGTTTATGATATTCTCATCATCCTTCTGTAGAACAGCATTTCTATTTCATAAAGTTTCTTTTTCATCTAAGGTTTGGTTTGGTTTGTTTAAAGGCATATAATCCCCTTATGGATCACTTAATGTCAGAATTTTATTTTACTTGTGAGATTTGGCAATATTTTGTTCCAAAGATTTATTTCTGGTAATTTTTTCTAATATATTTTTAGATTTTCATGTTTTCATCCCAATTTAGGGGTTCACCATTTGCCAATATCTGGGATACTAACAGCAGCTACAGCCCTGGGTCAGGTTGGAGCTAGGAGCAATCACAATTAAAAGGTGTTTCCGCGCTCCTCAAAACCACCCGTTCAGAAGCTTCGCTGCTTGTTGTACTTTATCCTCAGTCCCAGGACCTCTTCATCTGTAACAAAATTGTCCAGCATGCACTGCCATATAGGATGCATTATATTATGCAACAGTTCAGTACACTTTTTTCTGACGAACCGTTTCTTTTTCGTTATACATTGCTTAACTTTTGAAAGGCTTCTTTAACTGTCCGAATCTGACTCCAGATTTCAATGTCGTAATTTCCGTTCTCTGTTAAAACAATTCCCAGATATTTAAATTCTTTTACCTGTTTAACTTTGGTATCTCCAAAGTATAATTTGAATTTTGGGGTGTTCCTTTTGCTAACAACTATGCATTCCGTCTTTTTGCAATTGAGGCTTAGTCCTTTCTTCTCGCTTTCCTTCACTGCCTTCTGTAGATGCTCTGTACGTGATCTTGCAGTCTTCTATCGACACTGTGGTCATCTGCATATCTTATGTTGTTAAAATTGTGGTCACCAATAAAACATCAGGAAGGGAAAAAGTGAGGCGAGATCCGAATCGTGGGTGATAGGCGGACACACACACGGCTAGGAGGCAATAAAAAAAAGAAAGGGTTATTTTGATAAGTGGCAAATGGCGAAAGAGTGTCATTACAATGACAATGAGATTTGAGTGGGTAGGGAAGTGTTATCTAAGGATATGAAAACAAACTATTGGTACGGGAAGGCATCGGCCAAGGAAAAAATTCAAGTGAAAATGTTATTTCGATAAGTGACGACAAGAAACAGGCGACTAAAAAAAGACGTTGGACAGATATGAAAATTAAAGGCCACCTACGAGTAATCGTTGACCGATTTTCCTACTTGGCCTGCGCGAATGGAATTGTGTTATCAAGAAATGTTCGCCAAAGAAAGTCCACTTGAAAAAGTTAATTTTGATAATTGACAAAACACAGGTGTAGCTATAGAGCCTTAGTTAGATATGGAAAATTAAAATCCCACACAAGCAGTCTCGCTAACTAAATTCTTTTCAACAAAACAAGGTTGCCCTGCGATAATAAAATTTTGTTATCAGACACATGAACCGAAGGAAAATGAATAGAACCAGAAATGTTTTTCTTTCTTCCTTGGAGACGTCAGACTGACTAAAAACTTTTCTGAGGCCATGTCGGAATACTAACCATCTGATGAATTAGCGATAAACTGCTTGACAAACGCCACGTGTTGAACAAAGAGTTCTCATATTATCCGTTCATGTTAACGGCGATTTGAAAGGAAGAAAAAGGAAAGAGAAGAGATAACTAATTTTTTTGTTAAGCAAGGTATTTTTTTTCCGAAACAAAGCCGCGGATTGTTCACGCCCGACTAAGACGTCATTGGTCAAGTGGTGATCACGTGACGCACGAAGGAGGTGGAAGGATACCCGACCAAGACCTCATTGGACTCAGAAGCATGGTGAGAAAGTGGGAGTGAAAAAAAAAGTTACCAAAAATGGAAAAGAGTGGAAAATCCCTAACCAGAAATAAAAGGGGTGGATATGTATTTAGAATTATCGAGGAACTCCGCGACGCCAACATACCCAACCCGGTTTTTGTCGGCGTCAATAAAAGCCAGGCCCCAACAGGCAGAAATCAGTTCGGGCCCTGGCGGCAGAGATGATAGACCAAGAGAGCTGACCAAGATTCACGCAAAATTTCGGACTCCTCTTCAACCAAGAACAATTATTTTGAAGAGCGACTTAGAACCAGACCACCGAAATAAGTTTTCCACTTTCGTCCAGAGACACACCGAAACACAAATTTCTTAGAGAGCAAACAACTTGAAGCGTTAAAACTTGCCTAGCGAAAACGACGTGTCACAATTCACAGAACGGGTCGGGAGATAGATGCAGTCCTATGTATTGAACAACTAGACATAAATTTTGTTACCTTTTTCTTTGATACTTTGAACTTTTTGAGTTTTCATTTTATTTTCTTTTATGCATATTTGTGTGTTATCACCCCCGTTGAACTCAATTTGCATTACGGCCCCAACCACTGTCTGATCTCGTCTGTCTAAGCTCAATTCACAACGTGGGTAGGCAGACTGGAGATCAATGCAGTTACCTTGGTAACCAGGCGTTGGAAGCGAGTTGGGAACGACGAGGCTGATATCAAATCTAACCAGATTCCCACCAGAATCACCAAAAGGTTAGAACGTCACATTTGGGTGCCGCGACCGATACCAAACCAGTTGGTCGTTAAAAGACGAGACGAGACGATACGACTGACGCGACAGGCGGACGTCACGTTTGGAGCAGCGACACCCGGACGGAGCAGCGAGGAGCGAACAGCTGGCGCCGCGGCGAAGACGTCACAATTGGTGCTGTTTAGGGACGTCACAACTGGTGTCGTGACCGGGATAGGACCCTGGAACGGCCACGTCACAACTGGAGCCCTGGTAGATCAGGATAGAACGTTACAGTTAGCGCTGCGACCGGGGGACGACGTCACAATTGTTCGTATATAATTCTGGCATAAATATTGTATTCTTTGTTTTGGTTAACGAAACTTCACTCTACTTGTCCTGTTTGCGGTTTGATTCTTCTGAGTGCACTATTCATCAGAATTTGGGTGATAATTTTTGTTATACGGCTTATTAGGCTGATTGGCCGATAGAGTTCACATATTTTTGTTGCTGTCTTCTTGGGCAGTGCTATGAAAATAGATCTATTTATGGCTTCCGTTATATAAACAGTATATACGATTACGAAAATGTTCAAACCTATCAAACCATTTAATTACAATAAATTTGCTAATAATTCTGGTGCAAAGTTTATTCATCAGATTTCGGATGATAATTTTTGTTATATGACTCATTGATTATCCGATGGAGTTCTCATTCCTTTGCACTTGAATTGTTAAGCAGTTTTATGAAAATAGATCTACTTAGGTCTTCCGGTATATCACTTCTGTTGTAAATTTGTATTATCTATGAAGAAGAAATATACCACATTCTACGTTTGTATTGCTCGTATATAATTCTAGCATAAATATCGTATTTCTTGTTCTAGTTAACGAACTTCACTATCCTTGTCCTATTTCCGGTCTGATTCATCTGAGTGCACTATTTATCAGAATTCGTATAATGAATTTTGTTATACGTCTTATTAAGCTGATTGTTCGATAGAGTTCATATTTGTTTGTGCCTGTCTTCTTAGCCATTGCTATGAAAATATATCTGTCTCGTATATCGCCACCTGTATATTTCATTCATTATGTCTGAATTTTGTCACTGGTGAAATCATCTAAGAGCGTCAGCATCACCGTTATAATTCTTTCTGCTGTTTTGTTTTTCTTCAATTTGGCAAGTGCCGATTCCATGATATTCTTTTGTGTTTCCTTTTCATCATGTCGAGAATTTCATCTGCTATCCATTCGTTTTTTTGTCTTTCTTTGAGATGATCTGCATTGCTGATGTTACTAATGCCTCTCTTAATGTTGCAGTTTCCATTCTGCATTATCAGCTTTCAACGGCGTCCATATATTCCACCTGTCGTATTTCAAATTTGCGTGCTGTTTTCGCCCTGTGTAATTTCTGTACTACCACACTAGTTTGCATATAACTGGAATTGGTCAAGCATCCATCTGTTGGATATGTTTTGCAATGCAAATTGGATTCCTGAATCTCATATATCATATAGTCAATATGTGCTTTCATTTTTTTTCTCTTAACGTTTCCATGTCTTGGGTATTCTTGAAACCAGGTGCTGTCAACTACCGAATAATTTCCCGTGAATCCTTACACTATTCTCTCCATATTTCTTACGAGTTTCTACTCTAATACTGTCAAGTATTTCACTATCTCTCCCCATGTTTACTTTGTATAGCAGTATGCTATCTACTAGCCTTTTACGACTGTTTTATAATCATTCTTGACTTCTTTAAAGATAGTTTCATTACAAGTATTGTTAAATAACCTGCTGCTTATTAATTGTGGCTCATGCTTGATTATTGCTGGCGGATGGTTGGAAGATGTGTGAATATAAAGTGCTTTGTTGTAGGGATCTCTATATGGTTGATATGTACCTATTTTTAGGATGAATGTCTACCTTTTCTTTGGTTGAATGTGACATGTGACGTTAACACCCTCCCAATAACCGTCAACACAATACAAAATACTTTCTACCATTAACGCATCATATATATATATATATATATATATATATATATATATATAACAGCATATATAAATAGTCGAGTCGAAACACAAAACAAATGGCCTGAAGACTGCGCTTAAACATGAAACATACTGTCGCCGATGGGTGTTGAACCTGATAGATAGCACACACACACACACACATATATATATATATATATATATAATATATATACACACACACACACATATATATATATATATATATATATATATATATATATATATATATATATATATATATATATATATATGTGTGTGATATGCATCAAAGGGCTGTAATGATGTGAAATTTATACAGGTTAAGGTTACATGTATAAAATCTTCATGCTATGTTTTATGCAAGGAGCAAAATTATAGTTATGTCTATTGGTATATTTATATTAATTTAATTTGTTTTATAAATTATTTTATTTAGTCATTCAATCATTTATTTGCATGATTTCCTTTATTCTGGAACATGAAATAAAATAAAGTAGATTTTGGCAACTTTCATTAATTACATTATTCGAACTGTTATCCTCATTGCCATATTCACAACGTTTCCGCCGTTGGAAATTCGAAGCGAACCCTTTATTTAGTTCCACGTGCCATGCCTCTTCCGGATGTCTTAGTTATTTCTTTTAACTTTACTCTCCAAGTTTTGGTTCTCCACCGCTGCAAATTGGTACTGAATTAACGACTCTTTAGATATAGTCATTGGAACAAATCAACGTCTTTATCCACTGGACCATGTGTCTTTGAGGCATCTGTGAATTTGTAGAAGTTCCAAACTTAATGTCTCAGCTACCCCAGTGGGCAAAATAAAGGTCCCGGTTCAAAATTCCCATCAACTGAAGAAAGCCTGGGTGTAGAACGGTCGAAACGTTGTGTATATTGCAATGAATATGAGAATAACAGTCCGACTAATGTAAGTAGTCATAATACCTTATCTCAGAGATATAGGCATATATAAATTTAGATAATTAGCTATTACTTATTATTCCGGTTGCTAATGTTGTTGTTGGTATGGCATTATATTTATCAACTCTCAAACATTGCTAATCCATGTCTTCTCGCCTAATTTGATGAGGATCGCGACTATATTAATCTTTTCCATGTTTTACAAGCAAATACTTTCATCACATGACTATAATTCTAGCTTTTCCTACATATTACTTGGTAACCATTCAACCAACCTTTTGCTCCATCTGGTATCCTTCCTTTTGCTATATATCTCGTCTCCTGTATGTTCTATCGCTTAATAATTTTTTATATATTATTGGCATGTTTCTATTGATTATTTTGCGTTCCTAACATTGTTTTCCGTCAATTTATTAATGCCCATGTTCTGCACTTGTTCTCCATCAATAGGATTATATATTTATTATATAATTTACTTATTAAGAATATTAGAAAGCTGCTTCTGATCATCCTTTTATTTTTATTAAATGTTTTCCAACTCATTTATATATATATATATATATATATATATATATATATATATATATATATATATATATATATATATTATTATTATTATTATTATTATTATTTCTTTGATCTCAGTGGCTGTTTGACTGGATTCCTCCCAGTTCTTCAGTTGTTTTGCTTACGATTCTTTCAGAGAATTAAAATTGAACCTAATTTCGGTGTTATTTCTGTGCGTTTCTCTGTATATTCGTTCTTTAATCAGTTTATTTAACAGGTTTGATATTCTTCTAATTCTGGCATCGCATCAGTAAATATAGATGCTTTGTATAATATATATTGTATGTATGTATATAGCTGGCCACTCGTATTCGAAGATACCCGTCTACTAGGGTGGCTAAAAACTCCCTATTGCAGACGCTTGCTCAGGTACATTTGTGTTTGTTTAACATCCACAGAATCCATATTTACACTGTAATTAATTACTGTTTCTGTGAAAGAGAGTGTTATCTAGCGTGATCAACAATTTAAACAAGGCCAGTACGCCCAAGCCCTCGGCCACGATGACTTGTAACTTCGTGTTAGCACAGCTATTGACGGCAACCGATTTCACTCACAAGGCTTAGGTCAACCCGTGCTATATTTTCCAGTCACTTTTCAAAGGTGCTGTACGCTGTAAAACATGAGAAAATCTCCTTGATGACAAATCAACCATGGTGAGATTTGAACCCAGGTCTCATGGTCAGAATGCGAACGCCCTAACTACTCGGCCACGTGTTTTATATCATTCAGTTGATATCTGTTTTGAACCTGCCTAAATTGGGATTAAAATATTTCAGGCCAAATAATATGTTTTTAATTTTGTATTTTCGCAACATTATCATACCTGTGAATTTGTGTATTCGAAATATTCCAGTATATTGTCATATGTATTCTCTGTACATTTTATATAATTTTTGTTAATACACTGTTATTTGTCCGAGTTCAAGTCTGCTGAGTTTTCTTCGGATTCAATTGCTTTTTCTAAATAAACTTTAACCAAAAACTAGTGTTTTTTACGTTTTATTTTTCTTCGATAGTGCACTCTTTGTAAATGTTTTTTTTTATTGGTTAGCTACTCGTTTTAGAGAGACTGAGGTGTAGATAAAATAATAGGAAATAGAAATGTCATTTTTAGATCGAATCAAACTTGTCCTAGAAAAGAGTAATTGACCAAAAAGTAAAAGATAGTCTTACAGGCTATCTTGACTGCTGAACATCAATAGACATTCTAAACGATATATATACTTTTATTTGTCTTCATTGTTAGGCCTACAAAGTATGTTCTATGTTCTCTAATTTTGGAAGCTTTGAAATTTGTTTTTTTTCTTTTATAATAGATGATTATATTTCTAGTATAATTGAAAGGTGAAATGCGTAATCCAATCTAGTTCAAATGAAAAGATTTCCATTTGTCATATTTCTTAAAAACCTTGTCGAATTCTATATCTTATTTGTTGTAAGCTAGAAAGGTTACTGAATGTGGGATAACCAAAACGGAGGTTGAAAATGAAATGGTAATCTTTATAACATCAACAAAATACAATACTCGCCAGCGCCATGAAGTAGGTAAACCACTGCTAGTGGTGCACTACTTAGACAGCATATTACCCCAACTTACAATAGTGTCCAACGTATTTGTGAGGATTGGGACAAACCTATTAGTGTTCATAGATACGGTATGCAATACTATTCTAAACAAAAATACAAGGAAGTACTCAGTAATATTTTTTTAACTTTAATTACAAATAAAAAAAAATATTCAATTTTTCAATTTAAAATATACATATTATTATTAAAATTAAAAATAATTCGAAACTATTGTTTCTGGAAAAAAAATACTATTTTTGAGTATTTAACAAGTTTGCTAGTTTGCAAAAAAGTTACTAATTAAAAAAAAATATTTTAAAACGCCTTGAAATTTTATTTCCAGAATTTTATTCCAGATTATTCTTAAAAATTCTAGAAAGTTCTGAAATTATTTTAAAGTATATAAAAGAAAACAATTAATATAATTAATTAGTGATTTGTTATGTAAAACTATAAGCACACACCGAAATCTGTTAAAGTAGCAATAGTTGCCCTATCAAAAACTAGTAAATCGACACGAGAAATTGCAAATAGAGTCAACACTTCTAAATCAACTGTCTCGAGGGATTTGAGCAGCTTTAATTCCACTGAAAGATTTGTCAAGGTAGAAAACGGGGATAGAAAACACAAGATCGATGAGAGAACGGGCCGCAAATTCATTAGATAAATTAACCCAAACCTCTCAATTAACAGAACATAAATTGCTGCTACTTTGAAAAATAATCTCGAAGTAAGTGTCAACTCCTCTACTATACTCAGACGGCTCTTAAATGGAGGTTACAAAACATATTCAATAGTTTTTAACCACTGCCAAATAAAACACATAAGGCTAAATGTTTAGCGTGGGCAAAAACTTACAAGACCTTCACTGAGTCTGATTGGAAAAATGTTTTTTTCTCCGCCGAGACAAAAATTGAAATGTTTTCGAAAGACAAAAGAACGAAAATCAGACGGCGGAGCAAAGAAACGCTTTGAAAATAACAGTTAATACTGTGAAGCTTCCTGTCAATTTTATGGTTCGGGTGTTGCTTCTCATTCAATTTCCGGCTGAACAGCACTGAATACCCAACATAATGGACACCTACTTGCTGTCATCTGCCGGAAAACTCAAAATTGATCAATCAAATCTCATTTTTATGCAAGACAATGCTCCCTGCAACACATCAGAGTAGATGAAAAATTACTTTTCCAAAAAAAAATGCTATGGTATGACCACAGAAAAGACCTAACCTAAACCGAATCGAGAATTTATAAAGCGTAATAAAATTGAGACTTTCGAAGAAAATCATTGAAAACAAAGAAGCTTTGATTGAAAATTTTATTGTGGCGTGGAACAGTTTGCTAGAAGATGGCATCTGTAAAAATCTTCTTACGAGTATGCTGGACTGAGTCAATAAAGTTCTGAAAAACAAAGTTGGAAGCATAAATTAGTAATGAAATTTTTCTTTTGTGTTTTTAATTTACTAATTTTTATCTTTTTAGAAAATTTTAGAGTAAACTTGTACATAATTAATACAGTATAACAAGTGAGTCACTTTTTTGCACACTAAATATTTACCTTAAAAACAAATAATAACATTTAAGATTTTCTTTTGTAAAATTGCAGACAATGTGTCATTTACTTGACTTATACCCATTTTTTTAAACTCTATTTTTTTATCTAAATTATTAAGAAAAAGCAAGATTGTCTCCAAAAAAATTGACTCTCACTTTTTTTGCACAGCACAGTATTGTCGACACGGAAAACACGTGGACAGACCTAAAAACATATAAATCTTCTACTTTCAGCCTATTCTGAAGGATTAAATTAGGATTATGTCGTGGATTCATTTAAGAAAAAGGCTATATGAAACTCTTACTTTCGAGCTATCCTGAAAATGAGATACTTCGACGCAAAAAAATAAAAATAAAAATAAAAAAATAGGAAAAAAATATTAACAACATTCGAACCGAACTAAGAACTACAAAGAAAAGACACAAAATAATAATTAACGACTTTTTAAAAAGTCGCTGATTTTCTTTCTTCAATAATCACGAGAAACGTCAGCTTAGGGAAAACGTATTATGATTCATTATTTAATTTCATACACATACACACATTTCTTGCTTTCGATTTTGGATCTGATGAAGCCTAGAAAGGCGAATGGCGTAATCTAATCTATTTCCAATGAATGGTTTACCATTTTAGAATTTCTTAAAAATTTTGTCGGGATTCTATATCCCATTTTAAAAAAATAATAGATTATTCAACATAGATTAAATGAAACACAATTTTCTGTATTCTATTAAAAAACAATAATTGTGCGTTTGGTTTTATTTTATCTATTTCTTAGTATCATGTGACCTGCTCCAGGTTTTATTTTGGCCATGGGTTTCAAGAATTGAAAAATATATATCAGAAAATGGTAAGCCTGATCATTTCACATGTGGAAGGCGTTGCTTTTAACAAGTCATTTTCTTTGAAGTTATTGAATTTCATAGAACTTTAGTTACTACGCCCGATATAAACTGGTTGATATCATTGTTAAGTAAAAATTCTTTCCTGTTTCTATGTATCGTTAAAAGTCTCCGGTTGATCACATGATCGTTTCACAGTATCGGTACCAGTACCATCTGGTTCAGGTTCCAGGAGAGCAATTGTCGAGCTAAATCCGTCTTACTCGGAATCGAAATGTCAATCTATATCTGTCTTACTCGGAATCGAGATGTCAATCTAAATCTGTCTTCCTCGGAATCGAGATGTCAATCTAAATCCGTCTTCCTCGGAATCGAGATGTCAATCTAAATCAGTCTTACTCGGAATCGAAATGTCAATCTAAATCCGTCTTACTCGGAATCGAAATGTCAATCTAAATCCGTCTTACTCACTATCGAGATGTCAATCTAAATCCGTCTTACTCACTATCGAGATGTCAATCTAAATCCGTCTTACTCACTATCGAGATGTCAATGTAAATCCGGCTTACTCGGAATAGAGATATCAATCAAATTCCGTCTTACTCACTATCGAGATGTCAATCTAAAACCGTCTTACACGGAATCGAGATGTCAGTCTAAATCCGTCTTCCTCGGAATCGAGATGTCAATCTAAATCCGTCTTACTCACTATCGAGATGTCAATCTAAATCTGTCTTACTCACTATCGAGATGTCAATCTAAATCTGTCTTACTCGGAATCGAGATGTCAATCTAAATCCGTCTTACTCAGAATCGAGATGTCAATCTAAATCCGTCTTACTCGGAATCGAGATGTCAATCTAAATCTGTCTTACTCGGAATCGAGATGTCAGTCTAAATCCGTCTTACTCGGAATCGAGATGTCAATCTAAATCCGTCTTACTCGGAATGGAGATATCAATCTAAATCCGACTTACTCGGAATCGAGATATCAATCTAAATCCGTCTTACTCGGAATCGGGATGTAAAAAGACGATCCACACGTAGGTTATCGCAAATCCGGATCTACTTAAGTTATATTTCAAATTATAATTTTGTATATTCGAATTTTTACCAGTACAAAATAGACAATTCTTAATTTTATATATATATATATATATATATATATATATATATGATCACTTCATTTTCTATTCTGGATGAACTTTCAAATGAGTATATGGTCGCACATGGCTCTCTATAACTCCAAGCATTTGTATTTCTTTACAAGTTTTCTTTTTTGCTATCTCTACAAATCCCTATTCTGACAAGCATTACGATAAACTCGTTCGGCAAGTCAGTCAGCTCTCCTCTGTCTCTCTTGACATCGATATGTCCAGTGCGTGTTAAATTTCCCGAATCCTCTTTCCTCCTTATACTTTTTAAATCGATATTACCCCATGTAGAACATCAAAGCCAGTAAGGCACAAGGGTTTACAGGGTATGGAAGAATTACGAACAGAAACATTAATAATGAGTGGGAAGAGAATAGAGTAATCAGGAGAACAGTAGATAGCGATTGACATTGCATTTAAATTTTTCATTTTATTTTTTATTTGCTTTTTTACTATCTCGACAAAGCCCTGTTCTGGCATCCAATTACACAAACTCGTTTGGCGTTTCAATGAGCTTTCCCCACTCTCTCTCTCTCCTCTCTCTCTGTCTCTCTCTTGATTTCAAGATGTCCTGTGAGTGTTAAATTTCCCGAATCCTCTTTCCTCCTTGTGATTTAAGCATTTAAAGCAGCAAAGCCGCTATGGATCTGCAGGTTGTGGATGGACTATGAACATAAACATTAATAATAAACCGGAGGAGAAACGAGTAATCAAGAGAACAGTAGATAGCGATTGACACTGCATTTAAATTTGCTGAAGATTAAAGTTAGCTGGAAAGCTAACTCAACTGTAAATTGATAAGATCTCGACGCCTGTCAGTGTGTTTAGATTAAAAAAAAATCTCGGTACAATAGCGACGAGTTTATCTGAACAATTACGAAGAATTTATATAGTGATTTTCAAAGCGTAGATCAGATGTGGCACAAGGCCGAAAGTATGGGGCACCTGGTGAGGATCGAACTCACTACTCAGTTGCAATTGTGCTAGCGAGACAAGCTTGCTAACCATTACACCACATCGAGGTGCCCGTAAGTGATATTCTAAGCTCAACTTAGATGGGCCACAAGGCCGAATGTATGGGGCACCCAGGGAGGATCGCACTCACTATTCAGTCGTAAGTGTTTTAGCTAGACAAGCTTGCTAACCATTACACCACGCCGAGATGCCTTAGAAAGTATTTATATAAATGGCATAGAGAGGCAACGTTACGGCGTGGGGAAAGTGAGTGTAGCTGAGTCGCCAAATCAGGACCAATAATATTGCTGATTTTTCTTTGGATTTTATCAAGAGCCACAAGTAAATAGCTGGAGCACAGGAACATATGTGGCAGCAACATTCTAAGCATGGACAACTGGTAGACTTATAGATATGATAGATTTTGGAGAGAAAAATCGAAGATTCAAGTTAGCAGGAAAGCATAGAGCCGGCAGAGGCTTCCACAAGCGAGAAGAATGGACGAATAGTAGTAGACTTATAGATTCCGGAAAGAAAAATTGTCAAACCCGACACAATGAACTAGTTTTCTTAGCAGCGGACCTAGCAATGGTTTCCATATCGTTCCTCCACTTCACGTCAGCTGAGCACAACAAGTCACTTTCCTGATGGTTACCATCAGCCATGCTGATGAAAGGCCTCATAAAAGGTGAACAATAATCATAAGACGTGAATATGTAACAATCATAAGACGTCAATGCAGATGGTTACCTAGCTTACTCTATCTCCGATGTGTTAACTAATCGAGGTATTTTTTTTTTATCGCGGGTAAATTTCAGGTGTATATTTAGGAACTTAAAAAAAATCTCATTCAGTCTCTCATATGATTTAATGAAGAGAAGTTTGGTTTTAAGGGCTTTAAAGTTAACATGCCATGTTTTGCCTCAGTTAACAATAACCTTACCGAATTGATCAGACTTACAATCGAGACAGGAGTAAATGTTTCTTAGAAATATCAGTACTTTCTAATACAATGTGTAATGTCCTAATTGATTCCATTTTATCTTAAACCACCGCGTTACTTACATGTTTAGTCCACGGGATTCCGTAGAAGCACATTTCTGTTGCCTAAAGTATTTTCTTCATCTGTGAGGAGATTATCTGACGTTTATTTCTATACAGAAGAACCAATATTATATAAGATTTCAGCACTATTTAATTATTAATAAGTAATCTTTCTGTTAAAAATTGTTTAGCTTTTTGAAGGCATCTTTTGCTATTCTAATAGTCCTTCGGATTTCGATGTCGTTTTTTATCTCTGTCAGAACACTTTATAGACATTTAAAAGTTTGTACTTGATTGATTTTGTTGTCTCCAATATATAGTTCAGATCTTGGGCTGTTGCTTTTGCTGACAACCATACCATTCAGTTTGCTTACAATGGATGTTTAGTCCTTTTTTCTAGCTTTCCATTATGGCCTGATGTATCATTTCCCGTGGTTTTGTCCCTGTAAATATAAAACAGGAAACGCCAGCATATAAACAGGAAAGTAAAAGAGATGCTTGCTGCATGATTCCATCAAAGTGAGGATTTCAGCAGTGAGAGATGTCTTGGGAGACTGGAGGATATCTTTGGTAACAATGAATACTGAACTGTTACGTGACATATGTCCTTCTTTACGGCAGCTAATGTTGGACGATTTCCTCAAAGATGAAGAAGGGACTCGAGGCGACAGAGACGTGGTTCTAAAGAAGGATGCTAAGGATATCATGGACCAAGCGCTGTGAACAACGATGAGATTATAGATAGTTGCAAACAAGGGGGCGGCTTATATCTCAGAAAAACATAATGAAGAAGGAGGGCTTGGAGAATCTGATACTCACGGGTCGAATAGAGGGAAAGAGAGACAAGGGAAAACAACGCGTGATATACGTGACGGACTTAAGCAAGTGGATAACAGAACGTGGTATGGAGGAGGAATCAGAAAGAAGGAACTTGTTGAGAGCTGCAAGGCATAGAAGGAGATGGAGAGCCATGATCGCGCACGTCCTGAAAGGACATGGCACATAAAAAGCAAAGAAAGAAAAGTGAGAGATGAAGAGTAGGAGGCCTGTGTATAGTCGTAATATAAATGCAGCAATCATAAGACAATATCAGCGGAATGCATCTGGTAATGTAGCTTACTCTATCTCCGAGGTGTTAACAACTCTAGGTACTTTTACCGCGGGTCGATTTCAGGGGTATATTTAGGAATTAAAAAAAAATAACAAGAAGTTTAAACTATGCTATCAATTTTCCTAATAAATATATGTGTGTATTAGGAAAAAAAATCTCTCTAGTTATATATCGAAATAGATTTCATATTTTGTAAAACTTTCCTACAGAGATATTAACCCTTTCATCGCCAATTATTTTCGAAAAAACGTTTCATTTTCAGTGTAATTTGATTTATTTCTTTTTCTTATAGTAACTAAGAAACTGAGGTACCTTGAAGTACTCGAGTTGTGGATAACACCTTTACCAAACGTATGAGTTGATAACGGGACTCGTTTCAACCTCAGAAGCAAATAAAACAATCACATCGACGTATAAATACGTCTGTAGCTGGTTTTTGAACGTTATATTTTGTATGCCGTTAGTCGACTTAGTCTGAAAAAAGACTCTTTCGGTAAAAACGTATATACACGTCTACAATAGGGAAAGGGTTAAATAAGATCAAACGGAAAATAAATTTAGTCGTTCCTCCTGTTTATTAAAATCATTGTTAAATTAATCTAGGTTAGTTATCACAGTGTTTTCATTTCTTTTTGAAAGATTGTAACCTCCTCTATTCCCTTATAAAATGTAATTTATATTTAATATATATTTGTGCTAGTCGAAAGCTTAATATACTTGCTCAAATACAGAAATATATATATATATATGTGTGTGTGTGTGTGTGTGTGTGTGCGTGTGTGTGTGTCTGTTTGTGTTTAATATATTTGTCATTGTTAGCAATTTTATTACAGTAAATCAATAAAAATATAAATTGTGTGATCAAGAATCTAATATTTATAAAATGCTGAATTTTAATAAAACTTCCAAACCTTATTGGATCGATGAATGCATTTATTTATTAAAATATTCCTTATGAAAACACGTTGGATTATCTTTTTTCGCTAATATTAATATAACTTCATGTTTCGTAAATAGCCTCGTTTAGATCGAGACCGCCATATTGATTTTATGCATGTCGCCAAATCTGTTCAGAAATATGTAATATACTGTATACAACACTTTCCTAACATCTATGTTTAAAATAAAAGTCTTTGAGCGTGTGAAGCTAAAGGTTCTTGGCAAATATCATCCATCTAAAGACAGCGTGGAGTACCGCTAATCAATCACAAATAAAGAACTGCACCAAATAAGGGAAACTGTATCACTTGCGTACTATCAACAGCAATTAGATTCGATCCATGATGCAAACTTGCTCGATTAAGTCTCGTTCAATTCATGACTGACTAGACAGAAGATTTTCCTGCAGTAGGTTGCCGTTTATTTCAGCCGTAGACTGTTTGCTAATCAAGGATCTAGGACCCACTCGGTACTACTATTCTATCCACAGCTGGGGATCAGTGATGGATTCCTACTTTTCCCAAGGTTATTTGCGCCTAAGTGAATGTAACGAACCCAACTGGAATTCGAACTCGTCTCTCCGATTTTTCATTCCAAGCCCGTTATCGATTACAACACAATTCCAAAAAACAACAACAACTAAAATCGATAGCACTCAATGATAAAATAATGCCATAATCAAGATGTTAGTAACCTCACCACTTCAAATATAAAATTAAGAAGGAAACACTCATCAATAATTGAAAGAGTTATAATAGCCACAGCACTAAAGAAAACGTTTCCTGAAAAAAATGCTTTAAGAGAGCGATTTTATGAATTTCATGTAAAGGTTGTACTGTCTGCTCGGTTAATAAAAGTAAAATGTTTCCTTATAGGGAAACTGTACTATTAATATTATCATTTATTAAATCTGAGTGAAAGATGCTTCAACATGGAATATGTTTTGAAATTCTTTTTATTGCTATATATTCCTCTGGTAAAATAATTTCAATTTTAATCTCTTTTAAGGAAAAATGTATAATAATTGTATATTTTATTGTCAATTTGCAGATTAGGATCTGTGCTCAGTTTGCAATAAAAATTTCCCGAATACTTACATTTAGGTATAAATGTACATGCTTCATTTTAAAATGACTTGATAAATTTGATAAAATGTACCGCTTTAGAATTATCGACAGTAAAAATATGGATTCATTCGCGTCGCGGCAGCCATTACTGGCGTTGTTTGCATACATTCGATGCAGAATAACTATGAGCGAAAATGTCTTGATTATTGCGCACGTAATATAGTTCGCTTGCGCAGTAATTGGGACAAGTTAGATAAATAAATAACTACGTTCTCTGCGCGCTTAGCTTTCCGCAGTGAATGTATGCAAACAACGCCAGTAATGGCTGTCGCCAACGACGCAAATGAATCCGAAATTTTACTGTCGATAACTCCTAAAAGGTGGATTTTATGAAATTTATCAAGTCATTTTCGAATGAAGCATCTACATTTACACCTAAATGTAAGTATTCGTGAATTTTTTAATGTAAACTGAGCACGGATCCTAATCTGCAAATTAAACTATTTTACAAGAATTGCTATGTCAGAAGAAAATAATATTAACACTTTTTATCTTCTCGCCTTGGATCGCGCCGGATGTTATGATATAACTTATTTTGAATAAAGTAAGACAACGGATTTGTAGTCAGGTGTTGCCGCCTTCTCTCCAGTGTACACGCATATGAACTGAGACATTGAGGTCAGGTTGGTACACCTACTGGTGGTCCTCTCTCCACGTGGCTGAAATAACCTAATAGAAAGACAAATGCGAATACAAATGGGCCCAGCAGCTTTGCATGCATTACCAGGACTTCACTGAATACAACCAAAAAATGGCCTTAGAGACTCCGGCATTTTCCTCGGGTTGGGTTCCTGAAGCCTTCTTCGCCGGTGGTTTTGAACACAAATTTTAACCTGAGGCTTTAGATCAGTTTTTCTACCTAGGTATCTGAAACCCATCAGCCTGATTTAAGTTCGTTTAACGGCATATCAACACCTTAGGGGTCATATAATGCCGAAATTTAATTTTCTTGGAAGCTTTAAAGTAATAGAAATATATGTTATTCTGCTTTCATTATTGAATATATGGTAGATGATGCTCAGCTTTTCTGCATATGGAAGGTTGTGTAGAGAAGTACGGGGTGTTTTATGCTATTTTCTTAAAAAAGTTATTTTGGAATACAGTTTGATTTAAGAAAGTGTAGGAAATAGATTAAATTCATCAAATTTCATGTTGGTTGACATATCAACATCTATATGCTAAAATCTAATTTAAGCACAAATTTATGTCTTTATCAAAATATATTTTGAACGCAATTCCATGTCTTCTACTGCAGATAAAATGTATTGATGTTCATGTATTGTCGGTCTTTTTAATAACAAATATATTACTGGTAATATTACTATAAAACTGAATTTTTATACTTTCATAGTTTTCTTTTTGATTTTTTTTTTTGGGGGGGACTATTTGCCATAGCTAGTATCCTATGAGGTGCTACCACCCCGGGTGAACCTAGGAACAACAATTTAGAGGTCGTTCCAGGATCATCAAAACCTCCGATCCTTCGATCTGAGAACTTGCTGCTGGATGTACTTTATTGTCATACCCAGGACTTATCAACCTGATGCATACAAGCGTAAAAATTTACATGCTCGCATGGATACCCATAGATATTGATCCAGATTAAAAAAATAAAGGCAGACAGAAGAAAGAAAAGATCGATGACTAGAATTTAGATTGTTCTATGGTGGAGGTTGGGAAACAAACATTCTATAATAAATTTTAAGAGCACATTGTTTTATTTCATATATGAACGTGACCCATGTTTTTAGATTATTGTTCTGTTTTTGTACCAGTTTCTGGTGTTAGAGGAAACTATCAGTAGCAGAGCCTACTGTATGTTCAGTTTCCTTATATCCTATATTAATTTTTTTATCTGTCTATATTTCTGAGCTGAGGTATAATGCACATTATTTACATTACATATTTATTTACATATTTACATTTAATAAATATGGCGACAAAGATGAGGACAATAGTCCGAAAAATGTAAATAATTATTTTTTTTATAATTGATCCAAACGAGGACATATTTAAATTCTTTATTATTTATGGCTTCCACATACTGTTTCTTTTCTTGATTCATAGTATTTGCAATCACTGTCTTCATTACAATCATACTTTCTGTTTCATTTTTTTAGAATGGTTTATCTTGGATCATATGTCTTTGAATACTTGGCAGAGGATATTGATTTACGATCAAGTCATTCTTATCCACCACCACCCCACTTCATCCACTCCTGGGTATGATGATAAACTACATCCGGCAGCAAGGCCTCTGATCAGAGGGTTTTGAGGAGCGTGGGATCACCTCTTAATCGGGGTTGTTCCCAGCTTCAACTTAACCCAGCGTCATAGCAGCTAATAGGGTCCTACCTATGGGTAAATAGTGGTTTCAACAAATTTGACGAAACGCGGTGTTAAAACTACAGTTTTCCTATTGACTTTTCCTCATCTCTCTCTCTCTCTCTCTCTCTCTCTCTCTCTATATATATATATATATATATATATATATTCAGTTGTATTGATATGAGTTTGAAACTCTGTTTTCACGACTTTTGCCATCATCAGACCAAGTGCTTTACTTGTTTAACTATGTTTAGTGGTGGGAGGGCGAATTTATTTCTGTGTCTGTTTAAGATGGCACTCCCATACATATATACACACATACATACATGTGTAAGTATTTTAGTTCACACAAACACATTCTATAAACAA
>CAHIKZ030003692.1:3387500-3757500 GCA_903632075.3 Acanthosepion pharaonis
ATTATAGCTGTTTGGTTTTGGTGGCGTTAGCATTTATAAGCCATTTTGAAACACAGTTAATAAATGTTTGAAGGTTATTTTTGAGAGCGGCTGGCAATTTTACTTTGTCCGACCTATTAAGTAAATAGTTGCAACATTAGCAAAAATAGTTTGGAATTGATGACATTGGGAATGCCGTTGATAAAGAGGAGAAGAAAAGAAGTTCCAATAATTAAGCCTTAAAAGAATCTCGGATTAATGTGAAATGAATTCCAGTAGAATCCATTACATTCACTTACGTGCTAATACCCTTGGGAAAGGTATTAATCCTCTTTTTCTCCCCACATAGCTATGGGTAAATAGCAGGACGGAACGAGTTCTTTAGGCTTGGATTGCAACTAGTCTACCGCAGAAAGAAATAACAACCTACTGCGGAAAAATAAAATCTGCCTTTTCAGTCGTGTATCGAAAGATACATGATCGCTTAAGCGTGTATCACGCATGACTTATAACTGACCGCCTGATCTATCTATAGCAGGACAGACAGGGTTCTGTAGCCTTGGATCGCAACCGGTCTACCGCAAAAAGAAATGGCAACCTACTGCGGGAAAAAAAATCTGCCTTGTGAGTCATGTATCGAAAGATACATGAACTCCTAAGAGTGTATCACGCATGGCACATAACTGACTGATCTGCAAAGAATTAATATGTATTTCTTCAAACATGCTTTTATTAAGAAGATTATAATCCTGTTTTGAATGTTTATAACTCTATATTCTCTCTCTTAGGAGAGTAATTAAAATTATTAGGTTGGTGAAGAAATAATGACGTAATAATGTCGTTTTTTGACGTATTTTTTAACGTTAAAAAACGACATTATTACATCATTATTTTTGCACCAACCTAATATAAGAAATGGTAGTTACGCGCAATACATTGTAAAAGAATATCAGTTGTATTTCTAATATTTCCAAAACTTTGTTCAAAATATAATAACTTTTACGCCTGTCTTGATTTTATATAGCTATAACCGAAATGCAAATTAAACTATTAGGTTGGTGCAAAAATAATGACGTAATGATGTCGTTTTTGACGTTAAAAAATACGTCCAAAAACGACATTATTACGTCATTATTTTTGCACCAACCTAATAAAAACCCAATCATATTTATCCAAATGTTTGTGTTTGGATAGACGTATGTTTAATTCATTTAGAAAAAAAAAGTCACGATTTACGTGTGCCAGCAAGATATGTATACGTTTCTTTTTACTATTTTGATTAGTCTTTTTCATCTTTCTTTTTTGTACCTTGTCCTTTCAAGACGTAGGCGATCATGGCCCTCACCTTCCTCCTATCCCTGGTGGATCTCAACAGGTTTTGTGTTTTCTGCCAACTCCCACAGGCCACGTTCCGCTAGCCACTTGCCCAAGCTCGCCACGTATATGACGCTCTGCTTTCCCCTGTCTCTTTTCCCCTATATTCGTCCCGTAGGTATCAGATTCTCCAGGCCCTCCTTTCTCATCACATATCCCAGAAATTTCATCTGCCTCTTCCTTATCGTAAGCGTAAGCTTCCTCCTTGTTTGAATCCTCTCCAAGAACTCATCGTTGGAGGAGTTTAGCATAGGTTTACGGTATATAAATTAAGCTGTATTAAGTTACAGTCCGCGTCGTCTGTCTAACTCTCTGCATTAGCAGGGAGGAACCCGGACGAAGCTTTGCCGAAGGGCAAGGTTTCGTTCGGGGAGGTTGACAGTTCTCGAACCAGCCTAGGCGGGTTCGAAGGCTATATTTTTGGCCGAGCCTACGGGCTCGGAGATACCCACATTAAACTCGGCCTTGTGCCACATTCGATCCCACGTGGGGGGATAGCTAAATATTGGTATATAAATTAAGTAGTATATTGTGTGTGTGGTGGAACCACGGAGGGGAGAAAGGGCAACCATTTTCCTATCTTTATCCAGAATATTCATATGAATTCAATAGTAAAAAGAAAAGGTAAGTTTACGGAGCCGTTTACACTCACACTTTGAAGAGAAATGGCATTTAGAAAATATTATTATTCTTAATCCGTATTTGCATATACTCATCCGATATGAGGTGAATTATAATTAAACATTGGTAAAGGGCATGTCTAGTCATTCCACCAGCTTTTTCTTGTCTTTCATTTACATTTGCCCTATGTTGTTTTTTGGACAAATAACTTCATTAACCTTTATTAGGTTTATAAATGCTCAAAATTCATGCACTCATGTCCTCAAGGACACATGTTTGAATCAAGCACTTGACCTAAAGAGGTGTGAGTTCAATACCTAACTACAGCCGAGGTGAACAAAATCTTGCAGAGTTGAGTTAAAGGGAGATAACTGATACTGAGACATCAGGAAGAGAAATGATACGTGAAACTAACTAAGGTAGAACAATCTACCCCGATGGACGAAATAAAGCTTTCAGTTCGAAATTCCAATCACCTAAAGAAGGCCGGAGCGCACAACAGTCGAAACATCGTGAATATGGCAACAGAGATGAAGACAACAGTCCGAACAATCTAGATAGAGTAAATGATTTTATTAAAATTATTTCTAGGGTTGTTCATTCTGTTTTCTGCCAAAGAGACACGGAATGCTCTCGATGGGATTTGAGTGGAAAATTAAAAGTTAAAATTAAAATTTATTCGGTATCCCTGTCATCTTCAAGAATGCATTGCTTTGGTCCTATTACTAGTCAAATAGTATTTCAATAACGCAATGTATTTTTAGGATGTAAACGATAATGGCAAACCACAGCTTCCATTTCTTTAGTATCCTTAAAGTGAAACGAAACAACAAGTTTTCCGATGTCTTCTTTACGGTTTTGAATTCACAGTAAAACGTCTGCTGGATTGGTTGCCACACAACGCTAGATATTCCAGTCTAACCTGCAATTTAACCCCTAACTGATGAATAAGTTGTTGAGTTATGTCTTCCAAAGAGCTATCTTACGATAATGAACTTGGCAGTGATTTGAACTCATTTCGCCGATAATTATTGCACTACGTGTACTCTCAGATTCTTACGAGAATCATTATTATCTATTCCACGGTGCTTGACTACGAATTTTATTTATTATCACTGGCATCTAATCTTCTTTCAGTATTATTAGCTATATTCTCTATTTTATCACTTAGCTTTAAAATATCTTCGACAGCTGTCCATGTTTTGCCCAAACTCACAGACGGATTTGATTCCAGATAAAAGAAAGAAAAATGAGAATAATGCTTCAGCGGTAGCAGCTCTACTAGAAAAAAGAAACCATGATGAAAGCAATCAACCGTGACAAGCAGCAGCAGCAGCAAGAAGAAGAAGACTAGTTTTATGACATCAAATTCTTCACCCAGGATTGTCCCACAGGACTTTAGTCTAGTGTATTAGAAATTTACTTAGTGAATTTTTTCTAGAGAAGTTGTGTTCAATTCCGAGGCCAACCAGTGCAGATTTGAACAGAATGGAAACCAGGTGAGCAACAAGTGAGCAGTACTGAATAAAAATAGACGAGTTATCCCTAGACATAATCAGCGAAACGATAACAATATTTAACAATATTTTAATAGTTTAAATTATAGTCTAAATAAACGCTTCAATTCTAAATTCCGAGAAATTTGCCTGGATCGACTTGTTAACTATCGAAGGGTCGTCTGAATATAATTAATAGTCAAGCAGTTATCAGGCCATGCGATATACACGCTTAGGTGATCATATATCTTTCGATACATAACAGACTAGGTAGATTTTTTCCCCGCAGCAGGTTGCCATTTCTTTCTGCGGTAGACCAGTTTCCATCCAAGAACCCGGTCTGTCCTGCTATTTACTCATAGCTGAAGTGTGGTGGGGGGAGGAGAAGAAGAGGATTCATACTGGTATTCGAACTCAGCTCTCCGTTTTCTCAATCCGAGCCGCTATCCAGTACTCCTAATTAATAGATAAGAATCATATATAAAAAGGCAACATGAAATGAATAAATATTTTGTACTGCGTCTTCTCTCATAACTTTATTTTACTCTCTCTCTGTCCAGAAAGTATTTCAGTGTATAATATTTACGTTTTTCTTTTAATTCGAGTTTAGTTCTCCATTCTCAATATAGGCATGATATTGTTGAGTTTCCACGGACGGACTTCAAAACTTCTCCTGTGAATATACTTGTTAATAATTAAAGATTCTAACGGCAAGGCTAATATAAGCCGTTTCCTTATAAGGAAACATTTAGTACTCATTGACCGAGTAGGCACTACTATCTTAAGTTAAAATTTATAAAAAACATTCGCTTAATAAAATTTTTTCATGTAAATAGGTTTCCCATCCCCATTAACCTGTTATCGGTTGTACGAGGCATCAATAGTTTGATTATGGCAATATTCTCTCTTCGAATTTATTGTGCTATTCATTATAGTTGTGACTCACTTTATAAATGACGACAGACACAATGTTTGTTGCCTTGCAAACAAGATTAATGATTAAAATTAAGACTTAACAGTTTTGCATTTAATTATTAGGATTTTGTTTTCAAGTGTCAACATAAAAACAAATGCAAATTAGCCTAAAACATTGAATTTGCGGAAAATGCACTTGTGATTTTGGTTCCTCTTGTATATGGGTACAAGCATATATATGTATATGTGTTCGTATTTATGTGTCTATGTATTTGTATGTGCTTGTGGCACATACACACACACATACATATATATATATATATATGGGTTTGTATACATCATATATCAGAGACCCGGATATAAGAGAAACCCGGATATAAGAGAGATTTTCTCTGGTCCCAAATTACAGCCATACTTGCCTAAACAAAATAGACCAAACCCGGATATAAGAGAACCCCGAATATAAGAGACTTCTTCTCCGGTCCTGACAACTCTCTTATATCCGGGTTACACTGTAGATTATTTATCTGTATCCTATTTATTATTTATCTTTACCATATATTTTTAATATTATTTTAATTATTATTTGTAATTATTATTTATTATTTATTTATCATTATTATCTATATTTTTGATTTTTATTTATTATTTGATTATTATTATGATCATCTTGACCTTTTTATTTAGTATATTTTTTGGTATACGTAGATATATATGTATATATGTATGTTTTATATTATATGTTTTTTATTATTAGTAGTAGCAGTATTATGAGATGATAAATGTATTATATGATGATGGTGATGATGATGATGATGATGATGATGATGTCTGTAAACATTCGCCACTTTAACTGCCTCATTTTGTGAACATTATTTGACCCATTGTTGTAACTCAGTTTTACATTTGACCTTCTTATCTCTTTACCTTCCCTTATCCGTTATATTAACACTTGTTCTCTCTTCTTAATGTAACCCCCCACCCCTAGGAAAACTTTTCTAGGTCATTTTATTTTTGGTATTGTTTCATCTTGGATTCTTTATTAATTTTTAATATATATCTTTGCATACCTGTTTGTCTGGATGTATTGATTCCATTTCATAAAAAAAAAGTAGTTGGTCTGATAAGTGGAATATGCCTATATAATTTATTACCAACATTTTTTAAGCTTTTGTTTATATATATATATATATATATATATATATATATATATATTAAGTCGACTCCCCATGAAAAGTTATTACCTGTAGAACAACATTTCCGCCTGGAAAAACATGATTTCAAAACCCATGCCAAATTCACTATAATTAAGAGAATAGAAAATTCCAGAGCAGATGACATTAGAAAGATTTTAGAGTCCTATGAGAATAAGTGGATACAACGTTTAAAAACACGCTTTCCAGCCGGGTTAAACCATAAATTTAACAATGTAGATAGTATTAATATATAACTCAACAAATCAAAACCTACTCACATTTCTCACCCACAGAAGACAGACATGCTTACGGAGGTGTTGAGACCTCGCACTTATACACACACCCACACGAATATACACACTTACACACATCATACTCACTCACTCCATAATGAGCAAAATGATAATACACATCCACAGCAATACACACGCTTACACATATCATACTCACTCACTCCCTAAGAACCAAATGACACACACACAAACACTAAACAGAGACACATCCCCTCACCAGGTCCAATAAAACTGTCAAAATGACCAGAGAATTCAGAGCAACGTGTATCTATTCAGCTCTTATCTCAAATAACAACTTAAAAGTGACTGTTTGACCAACACAAGGAATGTTAAAAGATTCATGTTAAAAAGATAAAAAAAATAAAAATAAAAAAACAAATGAAAACTACAGACAAAAGTTCATTTTCTCCAACAAAAGACTCATTTCTGTAGTTTAGTGCTAACAGCAAGCAGAAATATTTCTCCTCCAGATGATGGCCATTTGGGTCGAAACTAATCGAGGAATCTAAATGAAATAATAATAATAAAAAAACGAAAGAATATTAATCTACAACCCAGTGTGTCTAAAGATTTTAATTTTTTTTATTTTTTTATTGTTCAATATATATATATATATATATATATATAATTAATTCATCGAGTCTGATAGAAACCTGAACAGAATGCAGAAAGCACTGGACGGCCGTTCGTCCTATATTTGGGACTCATGAGCAGTGCGCATCCCCTACCGAGAATTGAAACCTGACAGGTTGTCAAGCAAACATCATAACAACTGTTTTAATTCTCGGTAGTGGATGCGCACTGCTGATGAGTCCCAAAATATAGGACGAAACATGTCCAGTGCTTTCTGTATTCTATTTGAGGTTTCTTTCAGATTCGATGAATTAATTAAATATAATTATCAAATCCTCCTAATAATTACTATCTATCTATCTATCTATCTATCTATCTATATATCTATATATATATATATATATATATATATATATTACCACCGACCTAGATATCGATAAGACCTTACTAACATAGACCTTCCGAAGCTGTATTAGCATTTTCCATCAGGGAAAACACTCCTTTAGTCCTCTAGCTATTAAAACTTAATTACGTATTTAATAATCTTAATCCTATTCAGTAAGGCATTAATTTTACAGTAATAAAAGTAAAGTTCGTATTATCTATTTTATATATTTATATATATATATATATATATATATATATATATATATATAAATTATGAAACGGACAATTATTTAAAGACAATTTTTTTATGTTTAACATTCTTTTTATAGGTACAAATATTTAAGTAAATGCTTTGTTTATAATAAACAGTATTAAATAACATTCACCGGCCTGAATGTCTACAAAAAGAATGTTAAACATAAAAATGTCTTTTATATATATATATATATATATATATATATATATATATATATATACATGTGTGTGTGTCTGTGTGTGTCTATGTGTGCGTGTGTGTGTGTGTGTCTGTGTGTATGTATAAAGGTAAAAGACAATAGGAAAACTGTATTATTAGCCGGCGCGTTTCTTTCAACGTGAACATTTTCAAGGCATTATGGATATACTGAGATCCCCAAACACTTATAACAATAATATTTCTGAAGCAGGCATTTATAAAATACATTGCCAAAACTTTTCTTCCCAATATATTTGCGAAACAATCAGGAATAAAAAAAAAAACGTATTTATGAGCACGAAAGAGACCTCAGAAAAACAACTTAACTAATGCACTAGTCATACTTAGAACAATTTTGATTGTAAAAATGCTACACTCATAAAAAAAGAAAATAACTTACTCAGAACGAAAATCCTCAAGAGTGCCGCCATTGGATATTATCCAAATATGAATCTACGCCTAGGCTTTTTTCTCTATATCACCTTTCCTAACAGAATTGCTTCTCTCTTAATCAAACGTACACAGCTGTATAAAGAAATCAAAAGAAAATGAGGGAATCAATCAACACAACAATAAAATCAATATTTCCACACGTGATAGTACTTTACGTAATTTTCAGATGACAATACGAATACAGCAGTATTCGTTTTCTAAATTGTTCTATTTGCTAAGGACATTTTGTTTTGTTGTTAATAGTTACTTTGTTTTTGAAAAATTTAATTTGTTTATGCCTTGAAAATATTAACATTGGACGAAAAGCGTCGGCTAATAATACTGTTTTTCCTATTTTTTTTATCTTTGTACATATTGTCTTTTTCTACAGTTTAATTCTGAGAAATTTTTCATATATATATATATATATATATATATATAATGGATATTTCAAACGAAGATAGTACAATAATAGGTCATCATTCAACTAATAAGTATTATGAGCTCCACCAAACTAGCTAACCATGTGTTGGAATTTAAGACAAGGCAACAGCAGTTATCCGAATGTAAGATGGAACATTTTTTAAAAATGCGAAGACTTACAACAAAAACAATAAAATTTGAAACCTCTGCTAATAGGAAAAAATAGAAAATAATGACATTTCCGGATCTCCCAAAAACCGTTCGAACAAGATATATATATATATTCACTTAATGTTTTGCTTTTTTCTATAGCATTCTTATCGCTTATTTGCCTCATTAACCCACTGTTTCACTTCCTGCATTCCTTAGATTTTCACAATTCCTTTCTGCTTAATATATTATATATATATATATATATATATATATATATATATATATATATAAATGATTCATCTAATGTAAAAAAGATGAACGCCACCACATACTTGATATTAAAATACATGATCCGACGTGCAACTTTCGGAAAATAACAGTGACATTCCTGTATTTATAGAACAATTTAGTTCATGCCACATTGACTGAAAAACCTACCAGTACAAAAGAATTCTCCTATTACCATATTAGTACAAAAACGCACAATCTTAAAATTTCAAAATTCAACCTCAGCGTTGCGACCGCACGTTCCCCGCCACATATCTTACAATTAACAATAACACATTTTAAAAGCATTTTTTTTTTTTGGATTACATTTATATTTTCGTAGTCCTGTTATTACCGAGAAGTAAAATACAAAGACAAATCTATTTCCATACCTGAAGATGTCTGTAGGAACAGACGAAAGCTTGTAAAAACTAAAAAAGACCTCATGCAACTGGAATTTATAAACAGGGATCATAATATTGATATACAGGTTCGGGGTTAATGTATTTTATTAAAATTGTTTGCGAGATGTATTCTCGCCATTTAAATCATTAACTTCTATATCTGTTTTTTGTATGAATGATTCATGAATGTAAACTGAACGGCACCACATACTTGATATATATATATATATATATATATATCTATGATATATATATATATATATATATATATATATATATATATATATATATATATATATATATATATATAGTCAGAGATATAAATAATTATATATAAGAAGTCTGGATATTTGTAGATAATAAAGTCTCTTCTTTTGTAGGAAAGCACAACGATCTTAAATACGGAATAACTGTGTAGATTATTATTATTATTATTATTATTATTATTATTATTATTATTATTATTATTATTGAATGAACCGAATAAGAAAGTTCCATAGGATTTATACTAAGCTGTTTGAGTAATTCCTCTTAGTAACTAATCAACTAACGAAACATTCCAAGATAAACAATTCACCATTATTTTAAACTTGTTTCAGTTGCATGCCGGATTTTCGTTTCAAGGCAAGCGACGTCTGTACAAAGATTCATCATTTTTGTAGATTTATATATTTATATATTTGAATTTAAAAAAAAAATGTACCTTGAAGAGGACAAACATTTTTTAAAAATATTCTTTAACATTGTCTGACAGTTTTTCTTTCCTTAAATCACGCTTTTTCATCATGTATCACTGCACATGTGCAAAGCTTCGACCTGCGTCTCCCAATGATAGCAGGTATTGCTCTTCTTCTTCTTCTTCTTCTTCTTCTTCTTATTATTATTATTATTATTATTATTATTAATAATAATCGTCATCTTCTGATACATTGGTCTTGTTGCCCATCCCTCTGTATCCTTTCCTCAAACACGCTTCTTTACTTTTGTCCTCAATCCACTGTAATCCCTTGCGTTCTAGTGGCACTCGCGACTTGTTTGGGGTGAATTGCTAAAAAAAAATACTCAGTTCTTTTCGGGTCCCGACCGGAGACCTAGGGTCTGAAATGTCATCATAACATTTTCTACTGAGCAATTTTGGAAAAAAAATCACACATTATTTTAAGTAGATAAAGCCCTTCGTAAAGGTGTGGACTGTAAATTTGAGAACAATTTTTTGCATTTCTTCAAGGCATGGGCTACCAGGAATCCCGTCAATGTGTCTATTGGAATCTTTTCCAATCAATTCGAGGACTCCAACTCCAGCGAGAATTGTTGATGTCCTCACATTTTTGAGATTTCGATTTCAAGTCCTTGTATTTTGATCCTACTAAGATACATTGCAGTCTGCAGGGACTGTTATGTAAATAACAAGGTACATTTTGTCTTTTCGGTCCCTAATCACGTTGTCTGGGAAATTGGCTGTGATCATTCTGTCTCTGTGTATTGTAAAGTTCGATAAAATTGTTATAGGTATTATTTTCTTTGATTTCTGTTGTATACACATTTTCTTCCGGCACCCAACCAGAGATGTAAGGTCAGAAATAGCTTCATTACATTTTCAACTGGTCATTTTTGTAAAATTATTTTTATTATTATTATTATTTTTATTTTCTTTGATTTCTGGCGTTTACACATTTCTTTCCGGGTCCCGCCCAGGGACCTAAGGTTAGAAAATGGCGTCATGACACTTTCCACTGACAAAAAAAAAAAAAAAATGATTACATAGATAAAGCCCTTCGTAAGGTGTGGGCTGTACTTGTCAGAACAATTTTCTGTATCTCCTTGAGGCATGGACTTCCAGGAATCCATTCAATTAGTCTACTGAATCTTTTCCAACCAGTCCTAGAGCTCCAACTACAACAGGGATTGTTGATGTTCCCATATGCCACATTTTCGCGATTTCTATTTCAAGGTCCTTGTACTTTGACAATTTTTTTTTGAATATCTTCAAAGATACATTGCAGTCGGCAGGGACTTCCATATCAATAAGGAGGCACCGTTTTTTGTTTGTGGTCTTTAATAACAATATCTGGGCGGTTGGCCTTGATTGTTCTGTCAGTGTGTATTGTGTAGTCCCATAGAATTGTAACAGGTCCTATCTCCGTAACCGGGTCTGGGTGGTGTTCATACCAGTTTCTTTCAGTTTTCTTCCCGTAGAAGTTGCAGATTTTCCAGTGCAGATATTGGCCCACTCTGTCATGTCGGGTTTTATATTCAGTGGGTGCCAACACCGTACAACCTGCTACAAGATGATCAATCGTTTCTGGATATTTATCACAGAATCTGCATTTTGGGCTGACACAATATTTTTAGTATATGTGCTTGATAATTCCTAGTTAGCAAGCATTGGTCCTGCGCAGCAAGGATAAAACCTTCAGTTTCCGCTTTCAACCCTGCACTACGTAGCCACTGATGGGTACGGGTTTTTGTCTACGTCAGCTTGTTTGGTACGGGCAGAGTATTGGCCATGAAGCGGTTTATCTTGCCATCGCTTCTGTAACTGGTCTGTTGCATTCGTCTTAGCTATCTTTTTAGGTATTTTTGCAGTTTCAGCCAGTGTATTGTGCTGTAGTTGCATCTCTACGCCCATTTGGAACTCCATTTTGAATTTGTTGGCTTCCTTCATTACGGAGTAGAGACGCTTACTACTTTCATGTTCCTTGACGCATACCATCATCCAGTCTTCAGTAGTTTCCAAATATCTTTGGAGGCCAATTATTTGTAGTTTTGTAGGACAGTTCTAGTTGAACTAATCCTCTACCTCCTTCGGATCTGGGTACATACAGACGGTCGACATCAGCTTTGGGATGATGCATGCGATAGCAAGTGAGTAGCTTTCTCGTTTTGGCATCCAGTCGCTTAATTTCAGCTATGGTCCAGTTAAGGACATTAAAGCTGTATTGCACCACAGGGACAGCCAATGTGTTTATGGCTGATATCCTGTTTTTTGAGTTCAGCTCAGTATTTAGTACCAGACGTACACGCCTGTAGTATTCTTTTCTTATTTTTTCCTTCATTTGGGGTGTTGTATGCCATCTCCTTCGCTAATTCCTAGGTACTTATAAGCTTCACCATGCTCCAGTTCCCTAATCTTTGTGACAAAATCTAAATCTATTAAGGGTGTTTCTGTAATTCTACCTTTCTTGAAAGTTACTTTTGCACATTTTTCTAATCCGAAGTCCATACCTATGTCGTCACTGAAGTATTTTACAATATTGAGGAGGCCTTTCAACTCATTGTCGTCTTTGGCAAAGAGTTTGAGATCATCCATGTAGAGTAGGTGATTGAATATTTTCTTTTTTATTTTGTAACCATAGCTACTGTTGTTCAGTTCATGTAAGAGGGATTAAGGATAAACAAAACAGAAGGGGTGACAGAGAATCTCCTTGAAAGATTCCACGTCGGATACTCAGACGGTTGGATATGGCAGTGCCCCGGTGTGACTTAGGTATAGTTTGGTGTTCCACATTCCCATGCTGTGCTTTAGGAAATTTAATACCACAGGGGAGACTTTGTAGATTTCCAAAGTCTTAAGGATCCAAGAATGTGGAAAACTATCAAAGGCTTTACGATAATCAATCCACGCTGCACTTATTATTATTATTATTATTATTATTATTATTATAGTAGTAGCTATAGTATTAATAGTAGTAGTTTGACCAGAAGTATAATTACTAATGTTGGTAACTGATGCTTATTACTGGTCTTAAGCTTGACATCAACTCTACTCAAATTTCAAATCTACTTTTGTCTACTTGCCGACAATATTAATGTCATTAAATTCTGCCTTTTCTTCAATTTCTACATTTTACTGTCTTCCAATAAGATTATGTAGGGACGTTCCCAGTCGGCTTCTGATTATGGTAACGAGTTTCTATTTATTTACACTTCTCTCGGGAGGCTTCCTGAATATCATATTTCTCAGTCTACAGACTTTTTTTCTCTATTTTAATAACAATTTTTCTTTCTTCGATTCTCTTATTTTTTTTTTTTTTATAATTTCCATGTTATGATTTTTCATGGACTTTTACAATTTTTTTCGTAATAGAATTTATTTTCTCCTCTAACTCATTCTACTCTTTAACTTCCTCTTCGTCATCGTCACCATCATCGTCACCATCATCCTCATCATCATCATCATCATCAGCAGCAGCAGCAGCAGCAATAATACCGTCGTGATATTCATCTTTATAGTTTGCAACTTTCTTTCAGTGCCTTTCTATGTTTCACTTGCCTTCGAATCAAAACTTTCGTTCATTTCTATAGTTAAACTTATCTATTGATAAGGTTTTGCTTTCTTTTTCTTCCTACCCTTGTCCATTCGGTCTCGACAATTTTTCCTTCTTTTTTTCTTTCTTTTATATCATTCCTTTTTTTTTTCATTTACTTATTTTCATCTATTTCACCTTCTCCGCACTATCCTCATTCACTTTCTTCTTCTTCTTCTTCTTCTTCTTCTTCTTCTCCTTCTTCTTCTTCTTCTTCTTATATGTCTACGTCCTTTTATATTACATCGACTTCTTCTTCTTTCATAGCTTTTCTCTCTGCTCCTAAATCATGTCTTCCTTATTCGTTTTCTATTATCTCGTTGCATTAAGAGTTGAAATGTAATCGAATTCTTGAGACAGAATAAATTTTATTGTAATATCTCAATCTAAATTCAGTGAAATATACCCAAAATGTGAAAAAAAAACAACTAAACTTACTAGCATCTACAACAAAATCTAAAAGAAATCAGTTACATTAAACAAAATAAATACTGATATATAAAAGAAATATATCATAAACAATCCCAGCCCCTTTCGAAAGCACACAGTACGCATGCGCACAGATGAAGAAAAACAATTTCGGTTGGAAATGGAGTGGGGCGCAAAGTCAGTTGTTCTGTAAAGGAACTTAAGGATATCAGAGAAAAGAAGAATGGACAAAAAGATAGTATTTAGTGCTTATGCAGTTGAAATATTGCATAGCAAATAATATTCTCAGTGTGATAGCTCTGGTTTATTCAGAAGAATGGCGGAGAAGGAAAATACGGGAATATTCAATTGTTAGTTCAATAAATACAGCTCGGAGATTTTCCTTCTGTGTATAGATAATACTTTTTTTCCATTATCAGTTTTCCTAACTTGCGCGAAGCTGTACCTTGTTATGAGAAGATATGAATCCATCCCAGCATGCCGTTGGAACGCATAGGTTAAAAGACAACTTCAAGCAAAAGCCTTTTATTGAATTTGACTTGTACTTAAGATACATATTAAACATCACCACCACCAACAGTTCGTTTTTGATTTCTCTTCTAAAAGACACACTTCTTCAGGACATGGTTCATCATAGCTTTCTCGAAATTCGTATCCTTCGTAGTTTGGTTGGATTGTTGATTGTGTTTAGTGGCATATCAACCTCTATGGGTTATTTAATGTCGAAATGTAAATATTTTTAACACAATTTTATGGCTTCAACTACAAATATATTTTAATGCAACTGTATGCCTTCAACTGTAGATAAAATGCATTGTTGGTTGTTGTGGATAATCAAGAGTGGTCTCCCCTTTGAGAGATCTATTTCTGATTACTGGGACTATAAAAGGAAACTATACGCGAACCTTGTATTCCCAGTTGAATAAAGCTTTCTTAAAAGCCTACACCTGCTTACTTTTGTCATTATATTGATAATTCTACTATAAAATAAACTGCTGGTCAGTTTGCTTTAAAAGCGAATTCATGGTAATTAGGCTGTAAATATGTATATTTGGTAATTTTTATAACTACCTCCCACTCACCCTGTTCTGTGATTAATTTACACAGAGACGTTAGTTCGGTTAATCCCTGTTTACGTGTTTCCCTCTTGCTTTCAATATATTCTGTGTGTGTCAAATTTTCCAAGCATTCTTTCCTCATTACATCTTCGAGAAATTTCTTTTTTTTTTCTGATTTTAAGTATAGTTACCTTTTCTTTGCATTTTCAGGATTTTTTTTTATTGTTTAAATGATCCGTTCCTGATATTCTCATCATTTTCATTGCCTTGTTTCTAACGTTATTTTTCATTTTTAGTTATTGAAAAGCACTTTTGTAATCCCATTGTGACTTCGGACTTGGGTATCACATTTTAAAATATCTGGTAAAACATTCCTCTTGCTTTAGGTGTAGACATCAGCCAATTCGCAGCTTGAATTTTGATTTTTATGTTTTGTTTTATTTTGGTTTAGTGTATATCAATCTACGTGGCGAAGCGTTTTTTAGATTCGTATGAATAGAATATGTATTTGCAAGAAATCAGTTTGTAGATCAGGTTTCATTGACGTATTTAAAATATATATTAATATTTTTTAAAACATATTGCTGGCAATACTTTTTTCAAAATGTAATGCTTGTAATATTTTCTTTTTTTTAAAAATGCTGTTGGTAATATTTTTTTTAAATGCATTGCATTAATTTCTTTTCAAAAATATATTGCAGATAATTTCTTTTTGCCGTTGTTCGAAGTATTGCTGTTATTTTTTTTTCTCAAAATGTATTGCTGGTAATATTTTTTTTCAGAATGTACTGCTGGTAATATTTTTTTTTCAAAATATATTGCAGGTAATTTTTTTAAATAAATATCGCTGGTATTTATTTTTTCAAAAACGTATTGCTGGTAATTTTTTTTTTCAAAATGTATTGCTGGTAATTTCTTTTTTTTACATAAGTATTGCTGGTATTTTTTCTAAAATATTTTCAAAATGTATTACTGGTAATATTTTTTTTCAAAATATATTGCAGAAAATTTATTTTTTAAATAAGTATTGCTGGTATTTTTTTCAAACAAGTATTGCTGGTAATATTTTTTTTCAAAATTTATTGCTCTTTTTTAAATAATTATTGCAGTAATTTTTTTTTCTAAAATATATTGCCGGTACTATTGTTTCAAAATGTATTGCCGGTAATATTTTTTTCAAAATGTATTGCTGTTATTTATTTGGTGCCGCTTTAGCGTGCGTCCAACCAATCAGCATATTCTACCACCATATTTGTATCCTCCATTATCTGACGTAAGGGGAAAAGCAAAAATGGAATGAGAGCTGTCATTTATTGTATTATAAAATCTAAATTAAAATATATAAAAAAAAGAAATTTGACCAAAAAATGGTAAAACAAGATATTTGAATGTGTCTAACTAAATACATTCTGAATGTCTTTCAACATATGGAGATAATGTCGGGACAATACCTTAATAATATAAGATACAAATGTGGCGGTAGGTTAAACACTAACGCAGAAACTGATCGGTAGGACAAACACTAAAGCGGCGCCATTTTTTTTTCAATAATGTATAGCTAGTAATATTTTTTTTTCAAAAATAAATGTATTCATGGTATTTTTACTACAAAAATATATCTTAATACATTCATAGTGTTTTGAAAGCAATTTGGGAGTTAACTTTTTGCTTACAGCTGGGGACCCTTACATGTGCTATCACTCTGAGAACACCAGCAATTAAAAGGTTGTTCCACGCTCCTCAATACCTCCCGGTAAGAGTCCTTGTTGCAGGATGTAGTTTATCGTCATACTCTGGGCAATGATTTTTATGACCGCCTTGTAGACCAATTAAGGAGCGGAATTGAGGTGCACAAACTTAGGCGCCATTTTGAAAGACTGTCATATACATAAAATCTAGTTATATTGCGTCTGTTTTGAACGTTTATATAGATTGCAGGACAATCCATTGTAAAGCTCGTTTCCGATTATATTTTTCGACAGATTTTACACATGTTCGACTCGAAAATCAGCTATCCAATAAAATCACCCTTGACATGAAGGACTGGTGTAGTCTCTGGACCGTTAACAAACTTGGATCAAGGACATTTTTGGTAAGATGTTCTCGAGAGATTTTTTCAAAGATAACTCGGTTTTGTGTTCTTCACGTTATTGTTCAGATGAATGATTTCTGTTTCATGTTGAAATTAGGAAAAAGAATTATGGTATCTCCAAAGAAATTATCAAGAGGCCACATTTCATGGTCCTGACGAACGAAGAATCATAACATTGTGAATTGAGCTTTAATAAGTATTGTAAAATTATATTATTCCTGATAGACTACTTCTTGCTGTATATAATTACTGACCACTTTATACTGCCTGCCAAATTATTATCGAGATAACTTTTTTCTAATATTTCAAAAACCCTCCAATCAATCCACACAAAATTTTCACACAATGTTGGCAACACTGACTTGCGCAATCACTGAAATTTTCGTACTGATCTGCGCAATGTAAACAAACTGGCGCCATATTTGTTATCAGCACTGTAATTTGAGCGTGCCAAATTATTAGAAAAGTGTAAGAATTTAGTGAAAAGGTGGGCCATAAAAGCAGCTTAGGTGATGCTGAAAAGAAAACTATCACCTCAGAACTCTCAAACGTTTTGTTTGCTCAATTCTGGGAATTTTACTAAACCTTTCTAATAATTTGGCACGGTCAAATCATATTTTTATATTGAGCACTATATATAAAATATCTCTTGTTTCTTAAATCATATATATATATATATATATATATATATATATATATATATATATATATATATATATATATCGATCGATTCTCCCGTCGGGTTCGACGTATGAGGGTCAAGAAGATCAGTTTCAGGAAACTGACAGCCCATTACCGGCACATGAGATTCGATTATAGCGGTGAAGGTTTCGTGCACACTTTTTGAAGGGACGAATATAGAGACCTGGTGCACCGAATGCCACAAGGTTCCCAAACGACCCTCCGCAGGTTTTGAATTCAGAGTTGTCCTTCTCCTAGATCAGTTGCCATCCGAGGCTATAGAACCCAGTCTGTCCTGCTATTTAACCCATAGCTGGAGGGAGAAGAAGAGGATTCATACGTTTCATATATATATATATATATATATATATATATATATATATATAGATAGATAGATAGATATAACTAAGTGAAAATTATTTTGTGTGACACCCTTCGTTCTTTCGGATAGCATCGGACTAGGTTTGTTTACGTTGATGCGTCTACACATGCGCCAAAGGGCAAAATTTCGTCCGATGAGGTAGACAGGTCCTGAACCATTTCATCCGGGTCTAAGAGCTCAGAAAACCCACGGTTAGCTTGGCCGTGTGCCACATACATCCGTCGTAGTGGGGGGATGTTAAATATAGCAGTCGAACAGATAGTTCAGTTGTCAAACTCTCTGCCTTAAGCAGAGTGGAAACCGGACGAGGCTTAGCAAAGTTTCGTCCGCGGAGGTAGACAGATTCCGGACCCGTTTATGCGGGTTCTAAGGGAATATTTTTGGCCGAGCCTACGGGCTCGGAAAACTCACGGTAAACTCGGCCTTGTGCCACATACATCACTCTTTATGGCTGGGGGCTGTTAAATATTAACAGTCGAATAGATTGTTCTACCGAGTCTGTGACAGTTCGCAGCGGCTGTCGAACTCTCTGCTTTTGGGCAGAGAGGAAGCCGGACGAGGCTGTGCCGTAGGACAGAGTCTCGTCCGGGGAGGTCCACAGCCCCAAACCCGTTTATGCGGGTTCTAGGGGGATTTTTCGGCCAAGCCTACGGGCTCGGATGATCCACGTTAAACTCGACCTTGTGCCACATCTTCACTTGTGGTGGGTGCTAATTATTAACAGTCGTATAGATCTGTTTCAGCTGTGCTGGTCAAACTCTCTGCCTCCGGACAGAGAGGATCCCCAGACGAGACTATGTCGAAGGGCAGATTCTCGTCTCGGGAAACAGCTACCCGACTCCGTTTTATTCGGGGTCTATGGGGAATATTTGGCCGAGCCCTACGGGCTCTGATTGCCCCATATTAAACTCTGCCTTCTGCCACATCCTATCTCGCGAAGAGGCTGGTAAATATAATAGTTGGATAGATTGAACGCTGGGTCAACCGACACACACTCACTGGTCGTGTAATACTCTTCTGTTGTACTTACTGTTTAATATATGATATCTATATAACACCTGTTTTTTTACTGCTTTAACCATTCACTTGGTCACAACAGTTAAAGATTAAATACAGTATACGTCACTAAATATACAATATTCGGCTAAAAAACTAACCCGCTACAAATATAGTCTTCAACATGACTGATTCATCACTCTTCTGTGACAAAGTGTTATCAATTTTTGCATACGCATTGATGCCTATTTGTTCGTTGGCAACCAGAAGAATTCGTTCAGAAATCTTTCGAGATGATGCATTTGAGAAATCTTTCCAGAGAAAACGCTCATACGCAACGTTTACTCATGAGAAAATTGCATTAAATTTTATCGATATCAAAAATTGATCAATCCTTTTTTTATTTCTTATTTTACCGTCATCACTCACTGTAATATGGGCGGCCGAAAATCGAATATCGATTACTCATATCAGTGCATATTCTAAATTTTAAACGAAAAAAATACGAACAATGCTTTTTATATGGAACAGCTGTCGATTTGCAACAATTCAATTTCAATATAACTTTGCATTAAATTAACAGCGAATAAGAAAAGAAAACAAACACCTTCAAATATTAAAATGAATCCATCGAATTACAGCGCCCGCACATATACTTAGCTTCATCAATAAATTCGACGCCGTATGATATAAGATGGAGTTATTATATTATAAAAAATATTTCGACATCTTCCATTTTCTACAATGGTGAATACTGATCAGTTGGCTCGAACATTGGATGTGTGGATACCTTAGTGGTCATTGCTGCAAAACAGGACATACGAAAATTGTTTAAATTCCCGCTGTTGGAAACACTTTCTCATGACCGCCGTTTGGAGACACATGTATCCATCGCTCTACAGTGGTGCGTTAAATAACAAGGTGAAATCTACTCCTTAACTTATGGTGGTAGCCAATTTAGGAGGATAGATACTAGGGATTTAATACTGTGGAGATGGCAACGTGAATACAATCTTCCAGGGAAAAAATAAGAAATTTGTTAGGAGCCATGCACACATCCAACATAAGACATGAAATTTAAAAAATAATAATCAACATTATCATACGCTTTCGGCTATATCACTTTGATAGGTCTCAGAAGATCATAGGATTTAATCAATGTCGAACCTGATCAGTACCTAGATGTGTGACCACTTGGAAATATCAGATGATGTAAGTATGGATGACAGTTGGTGTAATTGATAAAGCCTCGGAAATGGATATCAGGGAGGCAATTTGCTTTACTGGTCGGGGTAGTTATATAGATTTACACGCATTTGGTAAGTTATGAATTCACTTCTTCTCCCCAACGTATGGATTAATTATTATGAATTGTATCAGTAAATCGTTATCTCGAAAACAAATCAACTAATCCAAAAAATATATTCTGGTTTTAAATAAATTGCCAAAGGTTGATAAACCATAAAAATAAATCAATAAATATTCCAAATCCAAATCCAAATTCAGATCTGTTGAAGGGACCTCTCCCCGACTAACTATGTCTTCATAGGTGTTGCCGTACTCACAACGCCTGATGATTATTATTTAACCCATAGTAAGGGTGTAGGACCGTTGATTTAGCGTAGTTTATCTGCCCCTTAACAACTCTTGTGTTTGTGTTGCTGTAGTTTCACGGGGGGAGGCACCGGTCTACTTGCCGATCATTCATGTTTTGACCTCAGAGATGTTCTACTCCAACGCCGGTAGCCACTCAAAGTTATAGGACTCGGTCTGTTCTGCTATAAAAGGGGGAGAAGGAATGGATTCATACCTTATTTGCCAGTAAGTAAATGTAACGAACTCGACTGGAATTCGAACTCTACACTCCGATTCTTCAATCCCGTTACTCTGTGCCTACTATCATTATCCTAATAGAAATAGCATGTTAGAATGAAACTAACTAGAATAATTTTTTCTTTGCGAATAAAGACAATATGAAGATTTTTTTTTTTGATTTTTTAAAAGATAACAAGTTTGCACATCCAGTGTGAACCAGAGATCTATAATAAAATGGTAAATAAAGACAAATATATCAAGTCTTGCAAGTTGTTCCGAATGTTCTGTAGATCATCGGCACTACATTCATTGTCATGTAATTCACCTTTCCTCTACGATTCGGATATTAATTGATATCCTCTGTGATTCTGTTTTTCTTTTCCTTTCTTTTGATCGATTAACTCGGATAGTCGAAATTAGTTTGGCGGATCCATCGAGATCAAGCATTGGAAAACCTTTTTGGAACAGTAAGTCACATGAGGTACAGTAAATGAATATTATAAGAAGTTAAATATTTCTTTTATTAAAGATACCGCAGCCGTTTCCTCAAGAAAAGTATCTGCCTTGGAAATGGGAAATGTTGATTTTTTTTCTGTTTGGAGGAAAGGTTCCATGTACAATTTAAAAAAAAATAAAGTCTTGTTTTAATATTATCTCTGAAGACAGTGATTTGCACGTATTGCTGGATGTGATTTGTTTTCAATTTATTCATTTGAGTAGTCAAAAGTATTTGTAAAAGAAGAATAATTATCATTGACGTTTCCTGTTTCTGAAGCAAAATATATTTACACGTATGATCTTCCTTAGTGAAATTCGCCAATGGTTTAAACTTCTGACAACGTTACGGTCAATAACATGTTACAAAATTCAAGAAATATTGTACTTAATCATTGTCTATAAATATGGTAATGCATGATAGTGTGTGAGTGAACAAGTGAGAAAGAAAAGAAATAAATAAAATTGAAATAACGTTTTTTTTTGTCATTAAATTAGGCGTACCATTCAGAAAACCAATTGTGATGCTGTTTGCCCATGACTGATCTAGATTAAGTCGATTCTTCAAATCTACAAATCAACCATTCGCCCTTGCATGGAGTATTGCTGTCATATATTGTCTGCTGCCCCTTATGTTTGTCTCAATGTTCTTGATAAGATCCAGAGACGGATATGCAACGTAATAGTCCTTGATCTGGCATCTCGTCTGCAGTCGCTCTCTCACAGACGTGTCGTCGCCCCACTCTGTCTTTTTTTACAAATATTTTCATGGTAACTGCTCCGAGGCGCTTCTTACGCTCGTTCCCAAACTTCATGAATTTAAGCGTTCTACTAGGCTGGCATCTCGCTCACACCCTTTCACTGTCGAAACTGTTAAATGTAGCCGTCTCTTCTACTCAAATAGCTTCATGTCTCGTATCTCTCACCTGTAGTACTCCCCCATCTTCCTGTTTCCCTGATAGCTATAATTTCCAACTATTCAAATGTAATATCAATCGACGTCTCCAGATGCCCTGAACTATCCCCTATCCTTCTCCTCATCGTTTCCTCTATCACTCCTATTTGCTCTAGCTCCAACGCTCTGAAACCCCTTGCGTGCTAGTGGCTTCCCGCGTTGCTTGGGGTGAAACGCTAAAAAAAAAAAATGATGCAGAAATTTCAATGTTTTCGATTTTATTATATTCTAGGAGAGTTCATTTTATTTCCACTTTTTGTATTTCTTTCCTCTTCTCTCAAGTGCAGATAACCTCTTATTATTCACCACGATATCCCACAAACTTTTTGCGAGCTTAAGGAACACAATTTTTTACATAATATAATCCCGAGACCACAACGGTGGACGTCGATTTCTGTTGAACGTCGCAATTGTTATTCACTACTAGTTATGAATCCAGAAACATCATTCTGTCCTTCCAAGTTTACATTGTCATATTCGTCATCAAAATCAGTGTCAACCTTCTTGAAATTTGAAATTTTTTCGCGTCGTCTACATGTCGAGTGCACACATCAGGTTTACCCAGCTTCCGAACAGTTATGGCTGACACCTTTTTTCTGTCAATAACAGTGTAAGTTTGAATAGAAAATGATAAAGAATATTTATTCTGTTTCTTTTTTTTCTCGTAAGAGCGCATGGTCCGCTTGCAAAATATCACACTGTTTTGCTTTATTGCTTTGATTAAAGTATTGCCTTGATTTATACTTGCGTCTAACATCATCGTATTTTGTATGCTATGCTGATTTTTAATAGTCTCAGTCGTAACAGAATGGATCCTGTATCGCAGTGTTTAGCCAAAAAACAGTTTAACTGGAGACACGCGGGCAGATACATTCGGCGTATTATAATATAAATTCGGCGTATTATAATATGCAAGTGTCATCCTTCGTTATGCGATAATTTAATGGCTTTGCCGGTCGTTCTATAAAATCTATCTCAGAATTTTCTTGAGAGTGGTAGAGTATCGATGGGTGGTGCCGAATAACATTGTGTTCACAAAATTGGTTTATGTCTAAACTCTTTACTGGCATCGCCTAACGCAGGGGATTAACACATTCCCCAGGGGATTAACACATTCCCCAGGGGATTAACACATTCCCCAGGGGATTAACACATTCCCCAGGGGATTAAGACACCTATCGAATAATGTATGTTTTTTTTTTAATTCTTCTCAGCTGTTCTTTTGATTTCAAAGTGCCAGTCCGAAATATAAAAGTAAATTTTAAGGAAAAGCTTCTATAATGTATTCGGTCCTTTCGTGGCGTCTCGAATTCACTCACTTTCACGTGATGTCGCTTCTATCTGTCTTTTCTACAAATATTTTCATGGCAACTGTTCTAATGAGCTTTTTTCCTGGTACATCCACAACATGAATTTAAACATACTACCAAGTTGGCAACTAGGTGTCAATATTTTTCTGTTGAACTGACAAAGTAAAGCCACCACTTCTATTCTAGCAGTTTGGTTTCGCTCACTTCTCATCTGTGAAACTTCCTTCCGGTTTCTTTCTCCATTGCCACCTACAATCTTCAAAGATCTTAATACAAGGTCAGTCGCCATCTTCTATCTTTCTGAAACCCGTTCTTTTATTGTCCTTTTTTTACTTCCCCCTCCGTTAACGTGTTCTCATTTTCTTTCAATCTTTGTCATCCGCTGATTCTTAGTAGAGTCGTCGCTTTGTTTGTTGTGAAACGATAAAAAAGAAATGATTTCTTCTTGATAATGATCAAAATCTTATTTTAAAATTAGTTTAGAAATATATTCAAGATAAGAATATATAATATTTATCATTGCTGTTACAGTTCTCTCCTGGCGCGACACAGAGAATCAACTTTCCTTGCGATTATAACCTTTCGTCTCATGCAGCCATTATAAACGCATACATCTCTAATTTTTTGCTTGAATATTTCACCAAATGATGTGCTTCGTGTTAATCTACATCATTACGTTTGACTGCATATTGAACTCATAATGACTTTATCCTTCTATGTGTTCATTGTGTTCTTCTTTTGTCGTTGTTTTTTTAATGATATTAGCTACATTTGTTAGTTGTTATTTTACTAATTTCTGCCTCAGTGATGTTGACTTCATTTTGCAACGTATTGTTTTCTTTTATAAATGGATTATATTCGCTTACATTTCTCAATTCGAGAATCCACTACTTTGCGGACCCAATTTTTCATTTCATAGGACAGCTGAAACTGGATTAAACCCTTTACTATCATTCCATCTGGTAAGAACTATGAATGAGTTTTCTCCGGATGGGCTGAATGGTAGTACTATCAATGATTCGCTTTGTCTTGAAGTCTAACAGGGACTCAAGATCACACCAGACTACAAGTCAAAGTTTTCTGTACAATTATCGGTTTCCGGCATCGATTCAAAAAGTACCTGACTCCACAAACTATGCTCTATCTCTAAAAGAGACAGATCAAATTTTAAAAAAAAGATGTTTCTGCTACTTCATACCTTCATTTCCAGAAGCCACTATGCCGGAGACATCGACTAATTCTGAGTTCCCTCATATTCCACTGATGAAATGTAAGTTCCACCTAGATAAATGTTGCATTATGGAACGAACTCCTCTCAAGTTGGAGGTTAGACGTTATCTATTCTATAAATATGGCCTTTTTCGTCGATGGCGACGGTCGACAGCGGAAAATAAAATATTAAAGCATAGCACCGCTAATGGCTACAACAGCCAATGCGCGATTTGTACGATTTTTGACAACGGCCATTTAATTTTTTTAAATACTTCCTAAATATAGCTACACAGCACCTGTAGTGAAATCAAGGCCACATTCTTCTGGGGAGGGGAAGGATGCTTTCTCGAATCGTCTCGAAATACTTTCAGTTTGGAAGATTTTATCTAAGCAAAATCATCATCCGTCTCGAATGAATGTTCATTAAATCTGTTAAGTTTTAAAGGAATTTTTAATCTCGACATTATGTTTTGGTCGATGGTGACATTAGCCATAGGAAAATAAAACAAAGCACAGCTCATGGTTAAAACAATCAATGTATGACAACATTTACAGTAGTAGAAAACTGTGGAGTCATCCAATGTGAGGCAGTTGTGTCTTTGTCGAGCTTCTACGGCGCGCCGGACACTATTCCCTTCATAGCTCTTAGCTCGCACGAAAACAGCAGCTCTACTCCCGACTAGATCCTGGGCAACCCAGTTCGCAACATTGATAGAAAATTCTTTCATGGATGTTTTACACTGGTCCTTGAAGCAAAGATTGGCCCGTCCAAAGTTACGTGTACCCTCAGACAGTTTCTTATAGAACATCGGTTTAGGAAGTCTACATTTATCCACATTCTTATAATGAACATTTCTCTCGCTCCTTTTCTAAATAGCAGCATGGAATTGTAAGTCGGAGAGCCTGGTTCGAATCCCAGTCGGGTTTGTTATATTCACTTACAGGCAAATACCAATGGGAGGAGAAAGAATCCACCTCTTTTCGCACACATCTTTGGGTTAAATAGCGTAAGTTGGATCTATGGACAAAATTGTATGACATTGATCTTTAAAAACAAACATTGTCATTCTAAAACTATGCTAATGCACTCGCAAATATAGGAATTATTCTTACTATCCTACAACTTCGTTTCGACTTTAAGTATTCCAGAAATGATTAAGAAGCTGTAAAAATCAACTAAAATCCTCTCTGTATCCACTTATGATAATCTCTTGGAGAAATTCTCTATCTTGATTTATTCTTTCCTCTTGTATTAGGTGAACAATAGCAAAACAATACAGTTATTTTCCAAGCATAGCTTAGATGTGGCACAAGGCCGAAAGTATGGGGCATCGAACTCACTTTTCAGTCGTAACCGATCTAGCGAGACAAGCTTACTAAACATTACACCACGTCGAGGTGCCCCCTAGAATAGTAACAGAGTTATTTTCCAAGCGTAGTTGAGATGTGGCGCAAGTCCGAAAGTATGGGGCATATAGTAAGGATCGAACTCACTTTTCAGTTGTAACTGATCGAGCCAGACAAGCTTGCTAACCATTACACCACGCCTACGTGCCCCTAGCAAAACAATATAAATATAGTGAACATCGCATTATGAATTATTATTATTAATTTATTATTATTATTATTAATAATAATAATAATAATAATAATAATAATAATAATAATAATAATAATAATTTTGTTGTTGTTGCAATAGCAGATAGCTTGTGATCAAATATGGGTACGGATTTTTCTAATACAACACATTACAAAATTCATATAATTATAACTTTCCTTACATTTTTGTCGTCCCTTGTGTTCTTGAGCGGGCTCCTTCTACTTAAACTGTCTGTTACATTTTGCTGAATAATAAACGGGTCTGCCCATTGAATAAAATCAGAAATTGAAAGCGTCAAACTGTTACTTTATTATCCTCTTGTGTATTTAATGACAGTTTAGATGGTTTCTCTTTCACGATAGATTATAATTATAATGAGAGCATTACGAATAATGAGCTGTTTTCACTGGCGTCTCATTGTAGAGCGAACTTAGCCATGATTATTTTCAAAGGAAGCAGACGTTCCCACTTCGTCAGTCACAAGGTACTATATTTCACGTCGCTTTTAACCGTATGCCTTTCTATGATAAACTTTCAAAGTAACAATAATATCTCTATTAGTAATGTAAATCAATGTTTAGAAATAAGAGCCAATTAAATACGATCCCTCAAAATATTTGTTATTGAAGTTAAGTAATTTTATTACATTGTACAGAAGTAAGTAAAGTAACACGGGAACGAAAAGAGTAAACGTCAATTGCGAGAATTCATGGTTGTAAACAAAAGGAACAGTCCAACATGCAAATTACATATTGGAGATACTGAAACCGGACTGGTACGAGAAAATAAATATCTGGGAAGTAGGTTAACAAAAGACGTAGAATGTTACACTGAAATTCGAAGGCAGATACCAATCGATGATTTCAAAAGTAAGCAAATATTAAGAAACGGGAAACAGTTAAAGACAAAAAATAAATTACTGTACTCTTTTATAATTCTAGGTAACCTATATTGCAGAGAATGCAGGACATTCCCCTATCAGACGAAGAAGAGATTGAAGGAACAGGAATTTGGTTCTACAAGAGGATAATGAGAATATCATAGACATAATGTAAGTAACGACGGAGGTGTAGAGAAAATCGAAACAAAAAGGACACTATTTGTCTATATTTCTGAGGTACTATGTACAGTATTTATACTATTCGGACTATTGTCCTCATCTTTGTTGCCATATTTATCACAAAGTTTCGGCCGTTGTACACTGCGGCCTTCTTCAGATGGTTGGAATGTCAAATTGAACCCTTTATTTCGCTCGTTGGTGTAGACTGTTCTAGTTCCACGTGCCATGTCTAATAGATGTCAGTTATCAGTTATCTCCTGTTAATTCACTTCTCCAAGTTCTCCACTTATACTTAATACCCGGAAGATGCAGTCGAAATTTCTGGGGTGCATAATGAGAAAAGAGGGTTTGGAAAATGTGATACTCATTAAACAGACTGTAGTTAAGACGACAAAGGAAACAACGCATAATGTACATAACGAACATGATCGAATGGATGGTGAAGCAGGTTTTACGGAAAAGTCAAAATTCATTAAGAATCACAAAGGAAAGGAATTTGTGGAAACCCATAGTCGCCAACATCTTGAAGGCACACGGTTCATAGAAGAAGTATACAGTCGTTGCCAAAAGTTTAAAACCGCAAAACACAAATCTTAGTATCTTAAAACAAAGAAGTACTCACTTAAATACTTCAAATGTATTTAAAAATAGTTTATTTTCTATCAGTTTCATTATAAACTTAATATTTCGTGTAGCCATCTTTTTCTTTGATAGACAGTCCTATATGAAGAGGCTAGTAGACTAGATGAGTATTCTGCTGAAATTCCAGCATAAACTGCCAAGTACAGTGTAACTATTTACCTTGAGTGGTTCTTGGGCCTTGTACAGGCTGAAAACTATTATAAAAAATGCATCGACAGAGAATTTATATGGACTAGTTTAACTGTAATCTTATTCTTAATGTAATCCATAAATCTTCTGTATGTTTGAGGTTAGGGTTTTTGCAAGCCCATTCCAATATCAATTTGAGGCATGAAGTGCCATCGTGCAGAAAAGTACTCCATCATATATGCGAATACGAACCTGTTTTTTCCCGTAACAGTTTCCAATAATCTTGAGCATTTATAGTTGTTACAGAGTCCAGAAAATATAAACAAGTTGTTCCATGCAAATCACTTTAGGCGCGTGTTCCAAAGTTGGTATGGCATATTTACATCATATTTCATTAGTAGAGGCCTTTAGATAAAAGCCTGAGGTTCCTGCTGCTGCACTGAAGAATTCATCCAAGAACATATCTTTTTCCCATTGTTCCTCTATCCAATGTTCATACTTTTTAGCAAAAGAATCTGGGAAGTGACGATTTCTTGTCCATGCTCGTACAAACGAAACAAAATCACTGAGATTTCTCTCGAAGGACGCGACATTTCCCCTTATTACTACTGATTCATTATTGAAAATATGTGAATAAATACATTGTCATAATATTATATAAATTAATAATTAACTTTATTATACATTGTCATAATATTATATAATATAATATGCATTGTCATAATATTATATAAATTAGTAATTATATTTATTATACATTGTCATAAAATAATATAATATAGATTGTCATAATATTATATAAATTAGTAATTAACTTCATTATACATTGTCATAATATAATATACATTGTCATAATATTATATAAATTAGTAAATAACTTTGTTATACATTGTCATAATACTATATAATATAATATACATTGTCATAATATTATATAAATTAGTAATTAAATTTATTATACATTTTCATAATATTATATAATATGATATACATTGATATAATATTATATAAATTAGTAATTAAATTTATTATACATTGTCATAATATAATATAAAATACACTGTCATAATATTATATAAATTAGGAATTAACTTCATTATACATTGTCATAATATAATATACATTGTCATAATATTATATAAATTAGTAATTAACTTCCTTATAAATTGTCATAATATTATATAATATAATATACATTGTCATAATATTTTTTTAAATTAGTAATTAACTTTATTATACATTGTCATAATATATAATATAATATACATTGTCATAATATTATATAATTAGTAATTAACTTTCTAGTAATTATTAGTTAATTAGATCCATAATTTTCGTTCTCATTGTTATCCTCATACAGAAAAAAATGTTTACATCGGCAGGTCAAATGTTTTAGTAGTAAAATGTTTGTATAACGGTACAGATGTGCGTACAGAGAAAGAGTAGTAAGACAAGGATGTATATTCACATATGATTTATTCAACTTTACAACCAGAAATAACTAGCATTTCTACAAGGATACATTACTAGTGGACACACTCTAAATGTAAGATGCAACAATCACACCATATTGTTAGAAGACACAGAATGAATATTGAAAGCAATCATAGACAAGTAGATAAGAAAAGGTGGATGAAAGGATTAACAACCCTAAATCAAAAGCCAGATTAAATGATGCTTTACAAGATGTACGTTAAAAAGTGGAGTAGTCAAAATCAAGCAATTAAAAAAAAATCAAATATGAGGTGGGTGTTTTAAAAGATGACGTAAATGACAACATCGAAATGAGGAGAGGCATTGGAACAACAAAATATGATTCCAAAAGTCAAAGAAAAAAAATAACCGGTTAATAAAGACGGAAATATCATTGAAACAACGAAAAGAGTGAAAGATGGACAATTCCCCAATAGGTCAAGTGAATATTTGCAGTAATAAATCAGTGTTAATTTCATCAACCATAACGAAAAGTGAGATAAATTGCAATGTATCAATCCTCACATATGTCGGTTAATGCTGGACATTTTACTCTTAGATCAAATTAATGCAGGGATAGATCACTGCTAATAACGTCAACCATAACAAAAGTGTGATAAATTGCAATGTATCAATCCTCACATATGTCAGTGAACGATAGACATTTTCCTCATAGATCAAGTGAGTACAGGGATAGATCAGTGCTAATTACGTCAACTATAACAAAATGTGTGATAAATTGCAATATATCAATCCTCACATACGTCAGTGAATGCTGAACATTATCCTCATCGATGAAATTAATGCAGGGCTAGATCAGTGCTAATTACGTCCACCATAATAAAAAGTGTGATAAATAGCAATGTATCAATCCTCACATATGTCAGTGAATGTTGAACATTTTCCTCATCGATCAAATTAATGCAGGGATAGATCAGTGCTAATTACGTCCACCATAATAAAAAGTGTGATAAATAGCAATGTATCAATCCTCACATATGTCAGTGAATGTTGAACATTTTCCTCATCGATCAAATTAATGCAGGGATAGATCAGTGCTAATTACGTCCACCATAATAAAAAGTGTGATAAATAGCAATGTATCAATCCTCACATATGTCAGTGAATGTTGAACATTATCCTCATCGATGAAATTAATGCAGGGCTAGATCAGTGCTAATTACGTCCACCATAATAAAAAGTGTGATAAATAGCAATGTATCAATCCTCACATATGTCAGTGAATGTTGAACATTTTCTTCATCGATCAAATTAATGCAGGGATAGATCAGTGCTAATTACGTCCACCATAATAAAAAGTGTGATAAATAGCAATGTATCAATCCTTACATATGCAAGTGAATCCTGGACAATTTCCTCATTGTTCAAAAGAATATTTGCGTTTATCGATTAGTGATAATTTTGTCAGCCATAACGAAAAGAGTGATGAAGCGCTATATAATAGTCATATGTCTGTGAATGGTGGACAATTTTCTTATAGATTAAGGGGACATTTCAGGTGATAGATTACTACCAAATACTTTATACATTGTATATTTGAGCTGATTGATAGTAAAAAATGTTGACAATATGATGTCCAATCATGTCACCAAAGACGAAGTTTATACTAAGGAGACATATCTGTTGAACTTTCTTTGATACTTCATGAGGAAAGAGAACTTCGCGAATATGATACACGCAGGTTATAGCGATGTTAGAAAAACTGTCCAAGTGGAATTTAGCAGACAAATATTACTAGAACTGATAATGATAGGAATATTTATATCGTTATAATAACACACGTTGTGGCGGGTTACGACTCATGTCTACAGAAAATCTGGTTTTGAAAATTTTTCGCCGAACAAGATATAGCTGAAGATATATTCGTTCATTTCTTCGATCAGGCCCTCTTTAGTACATTCTACTCCCGTGATAATGTTAGACAGTGAAGTAGAATAGTTAAATAGAGAATTTGTCTGTGATTATGCGTGTGTTTGTTTCTTTTCACTTTCATTCCATACAACTAAAACTTTTGATATATCTTTTCTTCCTTTTTATTTTCAGGGAACAATGCATTTACTGGTTTAACGTCTCAATCAAATAGAAATGGCCAATTATTTATCTGATGCATACGCGAAACTTACGCACTAAATGAGGAAGGAAGGAAAGAAGGAAAGAAAGTGTTATATACCGTACATATCAGCACGAATGGATATGGCTCAATCTTTATAAATACATTGGACACTATTGTAAATGGGGGTAATATGCTAAGTAGTCAAGCACTAGCAGTGGTTTACCTATTCCACGCCGCTGGCGAGTATTTTATATTGTTAATGTCATAATGATTACCATTTCAATTCAAACCACAATTTTGGCTATTCCTAATTCAGTAACCTTTCCTAGGTTATAACAGAAAGAAAGAGAGAATGAAAGAGTGAAAAAAAGAAAGACAGTAAGAAAGAAAGAACGAAAGAAAAAAAAATTATTATATTCTTTATCTAAGTTCTTTGGACAACACAGAAAAACCGAAACAATATATAAGACGAACCGACGTGATAAACATAAGAAAAATAAAGTTAACTAACTAAAAATGAAAGTGATATTGTTGTAAAAATGAAAGAAATATTGTTGTAAAGTTTTTTTCCTACCCACCCATTACCAGACCCGGGATCCATTCTTGGGAGTATGTTCGACAGAGCAGTAGTTCTCGGGAAGAACTGTTGAATTTACTTCCCACCGATAGAATAAAGATCCAATGTGGGTCGTTTGTAAGTGACATAGCTTGTCTTTGCCGCAAAGGTTTGTACTGGCGGAACCAGTCCGTCTGAGCACTTTTCGCAGAAGTAGCGATAGACCAGTGATAGACTTGCATCACACCGTCTGTGGGAGAGTGGATGGATGTTGGTGAATATATCGTCAGGCACAAGGACTCGGAGATGGTTTAAGATTCCTTCAAGGCTGGGGAGTGAGATCTGGGCAACTACCTCGAAAATATTACAACAATACTCCAATTTTTATTTGATCTGGCTCATTTAAAGTTATAGGATAACAGGTGGTGCCAAATACTTACTGGATCGGGGCAGAGAGCAGATCATTTTAACGGTATGCTTAGAAACGGATCGTATGTAAGAATTCCACTTGAGGTCAGGTGATAATTTGAGGCCCAATAATCCTTCAAGGCATTGTGCCTCACCGAGTGGCCATTCGTTCATCATGACTAGTGCTAGTTCGGGAGTCCGATCGTCGATTAATATAACGTAACTAGCGGTTCAGGCAAAACTTGTGCGGATTGAAGACTTCTTTATTGCTCTCCTTGTCGAAAAAACCTCTCCGTCTTTAAACGGTATTTAAACGTGGAATGGAATGTCCGAGACTCTCCTTGGCGTAGATTTTGTCTCTCTTGCCTATTTCAGTTGTATCTGTTAGGGTTTACGGTTGGGTTGAATTTCCCTGAAGACGAACCCAATTTGAAGACTGAATTCTAGCCGTTAAGAGCTAGTACAGGGCAACAACGTCGATAAATTTTGTGGGTTGCAATTTCACAGCCTTTTATCAGTTACATTATAATAAATTCCGATTTGTCTGCGCCATAAAAACGTGAAAACAATTTATAAAATTGGGCCTTGATAAGTATTTATTCTTTTCTTTAAACTTTGTGTTTGTAGCAACCGTTTTAATAATCAACATATATTAAAACACTATGTGTATCCATCACATAGAATGCGATAAGTATATAGACCAGATTCTATTTCGTTTATTTATTGCGACATAGCACGTATTACAAAAAAATACAATAATCCAGAAAATAAAATTAGTAATATTTGTAGTCTACAGCATTTGCCTACCCACAACTGCTCAATACTTTTCTGGTTCTCTTTGCTTTATACATATTTCATCCTTAACAAATCAGAAGATGAGGTAAAAAGTGTAAAATTCTCTTTGCGACGCATTTCGCCGAAAACTCTCTATGCTCTATTTCGCTTCCTCAGGTTAGAATGAAAGAAAGTTACAATGTGAATGAGAAAAAAAAAGTGTAACCAGATTAATCACTTTAGCTTATCACCTCTCAATTTTATTCTAGGATTTTAGATGAATATTTTGTTTTTACATATATATATATATATATATATATATATATATATATATATATATATATATATATAAATGCCTGCTACAGGCTCACTAAAAAAAGTTACAGAAGTGACGAAACAAAATTGCAACTATTGTGGTGATTGTATTTTCTTCTTTCCCTAATACAGATATAGATAAAACAAACACATCGGCAGACAGTACATCTAAGTCTGTACATTGAGAAGTGAAAATCTAAGGCAATTAAACTCGTCGTTAATAAAATTATCCACTTTGTCTCATAACCTTTGCATTTATACACACAGAAATCTATCTATCTATCTATCTATCTATCTATCTATCTATCTATCTATCTATCTATGTGACGTCACCCCGTCTGTCTCCGCGCCGTCGCCGTCCTGTCCTGTCTTGTGACGACCAATGTGACTTGGTATTGGTCACAAATGTGACGTTCTAACCTTTTGCTGATTCGGATGGGAATCTGGTTAGTTTCGGTATCAGCCTTGTCGTTCCCAGCTCGCCTCCAACGTCTGGTTACCGAAGTAACTGTTTTGATTTCTAGTCTAACCTACCCACGTTGTGATTTAATCTTAGGTAGACGAAATCAATCAGTCGCCGGGCCGTAATGCAAGCTGAGTCAGGTCAAGGGTAACACCACACAAGCATATGCAAAAGAAAATGAAGTAATAACTCGAAAAGTTCAAATGTGTTAAAAAACGGATAACAATATTTTATATCTGGTTGCTGAATACAGGACTGCGTCTTTTCTCCCAACCCGCTATATGGATTCGTGACACTTTGTGTTTGTTAGGCGAGTCTTAACATCTTAAGCTGTTAGTTCTTTAAGAAACTGGTTCTTGGTGTATCTTCAGGCGATATACGTAAAACTTGTTTTGGTGGTGTTAGTCCAAGTCGTTCTTCAAAAATAAATTGTTCTTCGTTAGAAGTTGAGGTCGTGATTTGCGTGGAATCTTTGTCAGTTATCTGCGAGGCGGGTGCAACTCCAACTGCGAACTTCGAACTTAATTCCGAACTTCGAACTGCTTTTCACTCGCTGCGACTCTGCTTATATGGACGCCGACCAAAACCGGAGTGGGCTTGTCGGGGTTTGAGGTTCCTTGATAATTCTAAATCCACAATCCACTTCTTTGTTTTCGGTCTTTTTTTATTTTCCATTTTTGGAAGTCCTTCCAGATTCTTCCTTTTTCATATCGGTATCTCACACAATCCCCTCAGGGGGCGTTAACAGGTTTCCCCTCTCTCTCACAGTGGCATCTCACGCCGATCCCTTCAGGGGGGGGCGTCAAAGGCCTCCCCTCCTTCTTCACATGATTACCTCCGCCTAACGCTCACGCCACCATTCAGCCAATGGGCGCTCAGCGGCGTAGGTGTGGCCTGACTAGCTGTTAGACATTTTCATGACGGTCGTCCTCGAGTATTGAATCCAGAGATTGGCAGTGAATATTTCGGAGACAGTAGGAAAGCGTAGTGAAGGTTCGCAGTGGATATCACAGCAGAGTGTAGTTCATCCTTCTCCTGGTCGCCTTTGGTCCTTCCGGTAGGAGGAAACAAGATGACCGCCTTTATACACGACGAATACAGTGTTGGGCGGCTTCTGATTGGTCAACCTTCCATTGGTCGACTATAAAGGGAAATAAGTCATTCTGACTCGCTCACTAGTTATACGTATTATATACCCAAAAAACCGTAACAGCCCCCCTTATTTTGGGTATATAATGGAATCTTCGTTCAAAATATTAGTAAAGTTAATAAATACTTTAATTCCAAAAATAATATTTTTTTTCTTTTTCTTTTTTTTAAAAAGGTAATATTAATATGTAACAGATACTTTAGTATTACAAATTTTATTTTTATATTTTTTTTTTTTATATTTTCTTGAAAATTAATATTCACAAAAATTAGTCATATCACTTTGTTCACAGTTAAATACTTCGGGTTAATAAAACATGAACAACAATATTATAAGTTTAGATTGCGATCACAGCAAAAAGTGGAAAGAATTGTTACTTTACCCATAGTTGGGACCCATTAAAACAGTTACTATCACTCCGGGTCAGAGTGATCCAGAGAATCATTTGTTATTTTATCCATAGCTGGGACCCATTAAAACAGTTACTATCACTCCGGGTCAAAGTGATCCAGGGAATCATTTAGGAGAGGATTGGGCTCGAGGTAGGACCATTTACCTTTATACCCCGAAACTAAGGACTTACATTCATACCAAAAACTGAACTGACGCTTCTTATGACAGTAACTAATGGATGCAGTTTACGTCCTACCCAGGACCTAATAAGGACCTTACAGGGACTTAACGGATGCAATTTTACGTCCTACCCAGAACCTAATAAGGGCCTTAATGGATGCAGTTTTACGTCTTGCCCAGGACCATTGAGGGCCTTAGTGGATGCAGTTTTACGTCTTGCCCAGGACCATTGAGGGCCTTAAGAAGTCAGCACCAAACATTGCAGAAGCACAAAGCCTGTAGTTTCCATTTCATAATCGGTTTTTACAAATAAATCCGCCATATTATTTCCCGATTAAACATATTCAATTTGTACTGTTTTCTTCTGTACTTGGTCCCTTAACAAACTGATATTTTATATTGATATGCTTTGATCTTTAATGTTGAATTTCTAGACAAAGCAATACTGCTCTGATCGCCGAGTAAATAATAATTGGCTCAGTTATTGCCAGTATTATAATTGCTTTTCATTAGCAATTTAAGAAAAATAACCTCTTGTGTTCTTTTTCACAATGCAATACATCCAGCTTCACAAGTAAAAAGTGAAATCATCCCCTGTTTTTTCGATTTCCAGCTGATCATTGGGTTACCATCAGCTAGCTTAAAGCAGTAGCCTGTTATACTTTTACGATCTGGTGAGTTGGCCCAATCAGCATCACAAAATCCTTCCAATTTCAATGGTTTATCTGCTTGTCGAAATACTAGGCACCGACTCTTAGTTCCCTTTAGATAACGTAACACTTTTTTAGCTCTCGTTAATTGCACAGTTCCCGGTTTATTTAAATGTTGGGATAATTTCGTAACCGTATAGCAGATATCTGGCCTGGTTGCCGTCATCAAGTAAATAAGACTTCCAACCAATGTTCTGTATTCATTTTCACACTCCGCTATACCATCTTCTTTATTCCTAATTGTGTTTCAATCCATTTCTCATGGAGTAGTTCTTGTTTTGCCATTTTGCATGTTAAATTTCGATAAAAGCCTTTCCATGTATCTCGATTAATTCATTGAAATCATGTTTCCTTTAAATTTTTACTGTATACCAAGAAAAACATGATAGTTCGACCCAAATTGGTCATTTTAAAAACCCATTTCTAGAGAACTCTTGATTTTTAATAGCGCGGCCTCAATCTTTGATACAATTCACATATTTTCGACCCAAATAACTAGAATTACTGATATTTTATTATTAAATGTCTGTGTACAGACATGGGTCCACTTGAGGAGATTGAAATTATTATCTCGTTAAATAACAATGGATTTAAATTATTCCATTTTTTTTTCCACTCATTTTGAGTCCAAATAGTGACTTTTTTTAAAGTTTTTTTTTCTTAAAGTTTCCATACATAATCATCACTTTTTGCTTCCTTTTTTTTAAAACCTTCTGGTGGTTCCATATACATTTCATAGTCGATGGTGCATTCTGAAATAAGCCTTTTTTAACATCCCTATGATGTAATGATGTAGATCTTTACCACAATGGACATCCATTTGGATCAAAACCCTAATTAAGACTTAATGTCACTACATAAGTCATCCGCCCCATATATCTATAAAAATAAATCCGTTAGCTACAAAAACGAACATCGCATACTGGCGATCTATTCTTAGTTCGCTTTACAGTATAAACCCAACGGCTGCCAATGATATTTCTATCATCAATTTAATTAAGACTTAAGATTTCTACATAAGTCGTCCCCCATCTTATATCTATGAAAATCCGTTAACTATAAAACGAACCTTGTAGACTGACGATCTATCCTCAGTTCGCCCTATAGTACGGCTGCCGATGATTATCATCATCATCCAGGGCGTTTTGATTCAAAAAGTGTCCCCCAATACTAAAGATTAAATTTCTTCATTTTTTTTCTTTTCAAGGCTTCATTTTTTATCTTTTCAAGGCTTCATTTTTTTCTTTTCAAGGCTTAAATTTCTTCTTTTTTTCTTTTCCTTTTGAAGGCATGGCCGCTCTAATTCCTTGAGATACATTTGTACTGTATAACAACAGTTAATATTACATTAATTCATTTCACAATAGTCTGGCTTTTCTCCAATTTGGTCGGAATTTGCACCTGATTTTCTTCTTCTCGTATACCCCATCTGGCCTTCAAGACCATGGCTATTTGCAGCCCATCCGAGATAGTCCTCACCTGCAATTTTAAAGCATTTGTGACATTCTCTGCTAGAATAATTGGTTACTGATTCATTTTCTTTTCTCTTTAACGCGGTTAGTTCAAGTATATGAAGCAATAATTTTAGGCTTACCTTTTAACAAATAGTATTCCTTTAAATTTTTGTAGGGCTCGGCTTCCATTGTCCTTGGCCTCCCTAATTATTAAACACAAACTCCAGTCATCCAGGAATTGAATTAACTCAGCGAAAACGGTCGCATTTCTTCATAAAATCATCATGCCCCCCTCCTGGTCGACTTGCAAAAGATGATGTCATGGAGTTTTCATATTCTTAGGTAGCCTAAAAAAACTTCGTCTCCCATAATTCATATCCAGATTCATTCCCGTCAAAATAAATCGTGATCTGGGCCTCATAACCTATGTTAGACATTTTCATGACGGTCGTCCTCGAGTATTGAATCCAGAGATTGGCAGTGAATATTTCGGAGACAGTAGGAAAGCGTAGTGAAGGTTCGCAGTGGATATCACAGCAGAGTGTAGTTCATCCTTCTCCTGGTCGCCTTTGGTCCTTCCGGTAGGAGGAAACAAGATGGCCGCCTTTATACACGACGAATACAGTGTTGGGCGGCTTCTGATTGGTCAACCTTCCATTGGTCGACTATAAAGGGAAATAAGTCATTCTGACTCGCTCACTAGTTATACGTATTATATACCCAAAAAACCGTAACACTAGCCTCGGTTTAAAAATTCTTGCTCAAAGAAAAAAAAATTATCTTCCTTTTTCTTTTTCTTTTCTTTTTTTTTTCTTCTTCTCGACAACAACCCAATACGACCCGTAGTGTGGTCTCTTAATGTCAATTTTATCCTGAATGTCAGCTGGGATTCATCACTCGGGACCTTCGCCAAACAAGTGGGTGGTCAATTGGACGTATCGCACCTTGGTGCCAATTATTCGTTCTGATAAAATAATTTTGATTATCATAGCCAGCTCTTGACACGAAACTGGTGACATCTCCGTAGATGGCTAATTGGTCAATCTTTTCTTCCTGGTGGTCCAGCGGACATTTTTCCCGCGACCCAGTGCATGACCTAATTAATATTATCTCTCAGTTTCTGTTTCGTAGGTCACTCGACTAACCTGAAATTTCCATTATCGCCATGGGTGGACGGCTGTATTTTATTCGCCGCCCCGTAACATAAATCAGATTAAATCCAGTATCTTACTTTCTCGATAATGAAAATAAAATTTTACCACTTTTCTTTGTTAGAAAAATAGCATCGCTTAGTGTCCTGTTCATGATGGCTTCTTATCACCTAATGTTAATTCTCGCCATTTCTTTTTTTCTTCTTTCTTTCTTGCAACCCTAAATAGTGTCACATCTATCTATCTATCTATCTATCTATCTATCTACGCATCACTCAGTATAATACAACAGATCTATTAAGTATATATTAATAGATATAAATATTATCCCTCACAGGTACCATGATTGGAGTTTCATGCAAAACGCAATTTTAGGTGCTGAGTACGAACGGCCTATTACATAATTTGAATTTTAGAAAACATATCTGGCTATGCCAATGTTGGAACAGTTATATATTATACTGTGATTACATATTTTTAACTTTAAAGATTATATAGCATATTTAGAATAAGTGTGATTTGTATATATATGTAAAGAAATAATTGATATTTTTAAAGTTGTGAATATTAATGTTTTAATTGTTATATTAAAGGGAGATTACTTGTTCCAATTTAAAAACAAAAGAACAAACAAACATTCAAATAAACCGTAATTTGCATTCGAAGTTATTCTGGACCAACGTGGGCGCCTCGGCGTGGTGTAATGGTTAGAAAGCTTGTCTTGCTCGATCAATTACGACTGAGTAGTGAGTTCAATCCTCACTGGGTGCTCCATAATTTCGACGTTGTGCCACATCTAAGCCACATCTTGTGCCACATCTAAGCTCGGCCCGGTGGCTAGGATCAAAGTGTAGTATCTGCGCTTTGTGAGCTGCTGGGTCGGGTGTCTGTCGAACTCTCTGCTTGCAGAGAGGAACCCGGACGAAGCTCCGCCGAAGGGTAGGCTTTCGTTGGGGGAGGTTGACGGAACTAGCCCGCCTCGGCGGGTTTGGATGGTTATTTATTTTTGGCTGGGCCTACGGGCTCAGAGATACCCACATTAAAAAGGCTTTGTGCCACATTCGATCCCCGTGGGTGGATTGATAAATACCATCTAAGCCGGGCTAAAAAAAAAACATTATTCTGGATCAACGTATTTAATCTGATTTTTATGCCTAGATTAATTATTAATTCATTTTCTTCTTTAGTAAACTCGCTTTTTTTAAAGTGTTTTAAGATAATCAATTTTCTCAACAAGATAGAAGTTATATCTATCTACTTTGCCATTATAAGTTTTGACTTTTGCTATAATATCTCAATTGATAAAATGTAAAATACCATCATTCTTTACTCGTCAGAAATATTAGAGACAGCTGGTAAGTCAAATAAGTATTTCACTCTTCATCCAATTGAAAATTTTTTTAAACATGGATTAAGGAAGAAAGTTCCCATCGACTAATATGTATTTTTTAAAAATTCCATAGAAAACAAAAGTTTTAAAAGAAGAGTAATACTAGTAACCCTTTTTCGGTTTGCCTAAATATTTAACGAAAATACCAAAGACAAGGGTCGACATCATAGCAAATACAATTTTCCCTATTCATCAAATTAAAAAATCATTTTAACCATGGATTAATTAAGAATTTTCCTACCTTTTAATATAAAATTTAAAAAATATTCCATGTAATGCAACAATTGTAGGAACTCGAGAAATATCGTTGATTCCGCACATTTTGGCCGCACAAAATATTTAACGAAAACCCCTAAGACAAGGTCGGACATCGTCGCAGATACAATTTTCACTAGTCATCCAACTGGAAAATACTTTTAAATATCGATTAAGGAAATAATTTCTTATTGATCAATATTTAATTTTAAAAAGTACCATGGAAAAAAAAATGAAAACACGAATAATACAGGAAACCTTTTTTCGGTTTGCCTAAATATTTAAAGAAGACCCCAAAGACATAGGGTGACTTTGTCGCAAATATCATCTTGACTATAGATTCAACTGAAAAATCCTTTTAACCATGAGTTAATTAAGAAATCTCCTACCTTTTAATATAGATTTCAAAAAATATTACATGTAATGAAAAATTGTACTAACTTCAGTTGATAAAAAGTAAATTACCATCATTCTTTACTTGCCAGAAATATTTGAGACAGCAGTGTTGTTTTTGTATATTATATAAATCATTCGATGATGGCAGAAACGAAATTGCCGAGGTTTTCCAATGGAGACAAAATAAAATTTAACATCGTTACTGGAATGTATGTTCCCTCGGTTTACAATATTATCAGTTATACATTGACCTTTTACCCTAAAGATCCGTTTAGGTAAAACCTTGGTCGGTTTGCCTGGCTCCTTAGCATTATCTTAGGTTTGGCTCTACTTAGTGTATTGAACACTACGTAGTTGTATTTTTACTCGATTTGTTTTTTTTTCTTTGGACTTGGAGCTTAAATACTGGACGATTGTTTTCGCCTTGTTTTAATGTTCTTGGTTGTTTCTTTTTTTTATTCCCCATTTTTCCTCTGGTACCGATTTGTTCTACTGCAAGTTGAACTATCCAAGGTTTATCCAAACGAGTACCACCATTTATATATATATATATATATATATATATATATATATATATATATATATATATATAAACAAACATGTTTATGTGTTCATTCTAATAATGCGTATTTTCATTTGCTTCTGTGTGGCGTATTCCTTCAGGAGGTTGGTAATCAAGGCTCTCTACATTTTCCTTCCCTTTGCAGATATTGATTTCTTTTTTGTTATCTCTCCTAAGTCTTCCTTGGTATCCTTTTACCGCTAGATAAGTTAGGCGTTGTTTTCATTTGGCCATCTTGTTTTCAATATTTCCTGTGTGTCATTTTTTCCAAGCCCTCTTTCCACATTATGTGTTTTTAAAATTTCAACTGTCTCTTTCTGATGTAAGTGCTCTTTGACTTCTTTTTCATTTTACTACACCCTTATTTGGGGAAGCAGCAAAAAGCACTGAGTATGCATTTTTTTATCAATGAAATAGAGAAAAAATGTCGTACCAAGTAAAACCGGCCTCTCGGCGCGGGGTAATGGGCATCAAGGTTAGTCTTGTTGATCATTGCTATTTGGTCACAAGTTCGATACCCAGTGGGTTTCCCTTACAGAAATTCGACATTAGATAACACACCAAAATTGGTAAATTGTAAAATAATAATAATAATAATAATAAAAACAATAGAAAAGACAATGCGGGTACTGGCAATACACCCGGTAAGTGGTTTTGGTGTGTCATATTCAAATTCCAATTGCGTTCGATTTCGCATAACTATTTTTAGAAAGGTAAGCATCTTTCTCCACCCCTGTAACTAAACGTTAATAGCATGGTAGTTAAGATTTTGGAGATTTGCTTAACGACCAGTCTAAAAGAATATGTCTTTTCATGTCATATAACTTTAGGACAGAAGAGATCACGGCTATCTGCACATCCATTTTGTTTATTAGTTATGAATTGTTATGCTTTCTTGAAAAATAAATTAGAGCGTATCTAAGGCTACTCTAAGGTTATGAATTCGGAAATTTCTTTCTCATATCTTGTTTGCCAACAAGGTGATGGAAACATGTCATAACTTTTACTCTAACTTTAGCTACGGGAGGAAGAGACGGGTCCTTGATTTTCCAAAGAACATTTCTAAAGAAATAAACTCTAAGGTTATGAATATTCTTTCTCATAGGCTACTTGCTAACTAAGGTTATAGAACCATGTCATCCCTGTTATTTAACCTATAGTTACGGTCAGGAGAGACGGATCTATGCCTTTTGGAAGTACATTTTTTTAAAAAGCAAATTACTAGCAAGGTTCGCCGATTCCAATTTTGAAACAGAAGTTCTTTACAGTTGCCTGTATATCCATAAATAAATAACTCTGAATTTACATCTTAAAAATGAACGTACGACGGAAAGGTCTGCAGCGAAATTTAAGGTGGCCAGGTTGTAGTACTTAAGAAAATATTACTAAGAGCCAGACAAAAAAACCCTGAAAGCTTTGCAGGACCTACCACTACATCCATGAAAAGTGCTCGGAAGATATACCTGACGTACCTATTCTATTATTAATAGACTCTCCCACACATAATAAGTAGTAGTAGTAGTAGTAGTAGTAGCGGTCGCCGGTGGGGCTCAGTGGTGTTGAGCGAGTCAGTCGATATCGGACATTGAAGTACCAACCATCACAATTAGATTGCTGCGTCATTAACTCTTATTTCAAGTTCCTAGAGTTTTGTACGTCGAACCTAATTTAGGACGACTTATTGAAATACAAGCCTCCACTGTGAAAACTACTCTACAACAGAAGAACTACTTTCCTTGGTCTCGCCAAGGCAAAGCTTTACGGCAAAAATACGCAATGCCACCTACATAGTAGCAAACCATCCCCATTCTTTCCACATTCCACTGGTGAGATGTAAATTACTCTCGAATAGCATCTTCCCGCGAACCACTGCTTTGTGAAATTGAATCCCAATACGATGTTTTCCCTATCACTACAATCCTAACCTATTCAAGACGAGGACTAATCGTTATCTCCCTCACAAATACACACAAATTGCATCCTAACGTAACACTCTACCTCGAATGGCATACAAGCCTTGTAATGCGTAATGCTCACTGAGAAAAAACAAAACAACAACAAAACAACAGCAACAACAAAAAATATTGCTTAAATCCTGAAATGAGATTGCATCTAGTGTCAGGGGCTGAAATAAATAATGATACACAGTAACTCATACTTTCTTTACACAATTTACATTGTTCGGACTGTTGTCCTCATATTTATTGTCAGAATCAAGACTTATATCACCTTCTTCAGGGATATATATATATATATATATATATATATATATATATATATATATATATATATATAAAATCTGAACCGAATACTTTATTTAGTCCACTGTGGTATATTTTCATCTTCCCAAGTACCATAACCGTGCAACTGCCGAAACGTCGTGAATATGACAATAAAAATTAAGGCAACAGTCCGAACAATGTAAATATTTAAAATACCTCATCTCAGAAATACATACATAGTTGACATATTGTTATTTATATTTCTACTCACTCTAGTTTAGAAACATGAAGTGGATTAAATCGAAAGGAAATGTCTTAGTCAAAATTCTTTTCCTGAGATTTTTATAAAATTACCTATCGTTTTCTTGCTTTCTGTTCCTTTTTTTCGTTCTTCTTTGAATATTTTTTCGAAATGTCAGCTCTGTGAGGACATTAGCAGAATTTAACGTCTGTTCTCTGTCAGTCGATTTACCTTGAATTTGGTAATTTTACTGTAAAATTCTTCAACGTTATTATTATTATTATTTTAGATCTTACAGTGCTTCCTGTTCCTTTTTAATAGAAATATCTACAAAAGAAGATATGACTCACTTATGTTTTAATGTAGAGTTTGAGTTCATTGAAAGATTAGCCTCAACAACTTTGATACTAAGATAATCATGAAGTTTTTCCTAGTCAGCGTTAATGTATTCAATTATATTGTTTGTTTTTAATCAGTCGATTCGGCTTTATTAAGTTAGGAGTGTATATATGATTTTTCATACTAGGGGTATCGGTTAACAACCACGACAAAACAACCTGCGCATCGACAGTTATCATAATATTGCTGATAACCATGTTAGATAGCACCTTTTATAAGTTGGGAAGACAATTAAAGACCAAATACACCGACAGTCACTCCAAGGTCGATAACGTCCTTTTCGCCAGAGAGGACATTTTTGCCTTGCTAAAAGGTAACTTTGCTGAAGATTTCTGCATGATATATACAGCAAATCCATAGGCTTTTTGAGAAGCGTCACAGAATGACAACAAGGATAGCAGGAACTGAACTATCCACGACGTACCTTGGAAATTCCAGAGATTCCAACCTAAGTAGATCTCTAAAGAAATAATTCCATAATATTTGATTCTCAGCTGGTATCTTTGTATCCTAACCTAACTTCAGCTTCCACAAATCCTGCAGGAGTGACCTCCCCTTTACCGTAACGGGAAGTGTCAAATGGTCAAAGATGCTAGTGTGACGTCGTCCCCCGGTCGCAGCGTCGACCGTGTCGTTCGATCCCGGTCGCTGCGCCAATTGTGACGTCACGTGCTCCCCAGGCTCTGATCTCCTGGTCACGAACAGCACCAACTGTGACGTCTTTGCCGCGGCGTCAGCTGTTCGCTCCTCGCTGCTCCAAACGTGACGTTCTAACCCTTTGGTTAGATTGATACCAGCCTCGCCGTTCCCAACCCGCTTCCAACGCCTGGTTACCAGGGTAACTGCACTGATCTCCAGTCTGCCTACCCACGTTGTGAATTGATCTTAGACAGACGAGATCAAACAGGGTTGGGGCCGTAATACAAGTTGAGTCTAACGGGGTGATAACGCACAATTATGTATAAAAGAAAATAAAATAAAAACTCACAAAGTCCAACGTATCAAGAAAAAAGGTAACAAACTTTTTTTATGTCTAATTGCTCGGTACATAGGACCATGTCTACTTCCCGACCCGTTCTGTGGTTTTGTGGCACGACGCTTTTACTAGGCAACTTTAAGGCTTCCAGTTGTCTGCTCTCTAAGAAATTTGTGTTTCGGTGTGTCTTTGGACGAAAGTCGAAAAAAAACTTATTTCTGTGGTCTGATTCTAAGTCGCTCTTCAAACTACTTGTTCTTGGTTGAAGAAGAGTCCAGAAGTGTGCGTGAATCTTGGTCAGCTATCTTGACGCGGTTTCAACACTGGGCGCTCATCTCTACATGTCGTCCACGGCTGAACTCTTTCGCCGTCCGCGGCTCAACTCAAACTCAAACTTATTCTCTTCAGAGTCTGAACTACTGGTCACTCATCTCCGCCGTCGGTGCGCGAACGAACTTCTTCTCTTCGGAGTCTGAATTACTGGTCACTCATCTCCGCCGTCGGTGCGCGAACTAACTTCTTCTCTTCGGAATGGGTCGGACGAACTTCTTCACTTCGGCTTGGGTCGGACGAACTTCTTCACTTAGGCCAAACGAACTGGCCTCTCTTGCCCGAAAAGGGGCGAACGAACCTGGGCCGCCGTCCGCGGCTCAAACTCAAACTGATTTCTGTCGGTTGGGGTCCCGCTTTTATTGACGCAGTCAAAACTGGGGTGGGTCTGTCGGCGCCAGGGGTTTTTCGATAATTCTAAATACGTATCCACCCTTCTTATTTCTGGTTAGGGATTTTTCATTCCTTTCCATTTTCGGTAACTCCTCTCACTCCACTCCCCTTACTGTGCCTCTGAGGGGCGTGTGCCTGCTTCCCCGCTTCTTCGTATCGGCTTCTCACACTTACACTTCTGACAGGGGCGTCGACCGATTCTCCTCGTGCGTCACGTGACCGATCTCGGCCAATGAGGTCCTGGTCGGGTATCTTTCCTCCTCCTTCGTGTGTCATGTGACCGCTTTTGGCCAATGAGGTCCTGGTCGGGTATCTTTCCTCCTCCTTCGTGTGTCATGTGATCTTATTTAGCCAATGACGTCTTTAGTCGGGTGTGGACAATCCGTGGCTTTGTTTTGGGGAAAGAAACACCTTGCTTAAAAAACAAAAATATTAATTTAAATCGCCCTTATCATGAGCGACTGCGATGACACCTTCGGCTTTTTAACACGTGGTATTTGTCAAGCAGTTTATCGCTAATTGGATATGACCTAAGAAAGGGATTTCTCAGACCTGTTGGCGTTTTTTTTTAACGAAATAAAAATATTTCATTTTCCTCCGGCCGAAGGTCCGATAATAAAAATCTTTATTATCTCAAAAAAACATTTTCAGCGACATCATCTTGTGTGGCTTTTTCCAATCCTGGAGATTGTCTGGGTTTTCGTATTAATGGTTTGCCCTCATATCCTTAGATACACTTCCCCACCCACTTAGACTTTTACTATCATCCCAATGACACACTTTCCACTTGTTACTTATCAATATTTTTCATTGTCCCTAAACTTCGTTTCTTCAACCAATTGATAACAACTTCCATTTTCCCCAGATCTCGGTTAGATGCTTGACCTGGATATTTTTCGGCACCTGTTATCTGTGCGTGTGTGTGCTCGCCTATGACCTGTTTTCGTATTATTTTTTCTTTCTTTCTTCTTCGTTTTCTCTTTCCTTCTTCCAGATCGCTTGAACGTAAAGAAAGAATTATTCTTAAAACCCGAAATATTTTTCGGACCTAAATAATTATTAAATGGTTGATAAACCGTAAAAAAAACAAATCATATATCTATGAATATTTCTTTCAAATCGTCAGGATGCATGGTGTCACACTAGAATTTTAAGACAGTATTTCTCTCTTAGTGCTCCCACCAGAAACAAAGGGAACTACATGAAACACGTGACTTATCAGTACTAGGGCTGTATAAATAACCCAGTACTTTGTCTCAGGGAGAGTGATGAACTACAAGACTCCCATCCCTCTTCAGCTGAGACCTTAACAATCCATTATTAGAATTACAAGATCTCAGTAAAAAAATTAACATCACTCATAATTTTACTAGCTTCCTGGGGACAGGAATGCTGTAAGCACGTTTTACTTTCCCAAATCTCACCAAGAATTCAGATTTTCATTCAGAGAGAAGGATTATTTAGACGTATTTGTATGCATTGTAGGATAGAAAAAACAAAGATGTCCACCCCATAAAGTGTTGATTTATTTCTTCATCGGTTATATAACAATTATCGTTCAATCATTTAAAAGAATTCTAGTGGATCACGTCAGTAGTTTCTGCCTAAAAAAAATATTTTCACGAAAGTAAAATTAAAATTGTTCCATGATGTATTTGTTGAAAATTATAGATTGATATATCTTCTACGGCTTATCAACCCACTGCAGATTATTTAAAAGAAAATATTTTTAAATTGTAACAATTATTTTTGGAGATAATAAAGATTTAGTGATAGAAGTCTTGATAATTAACCCAAAGCTGGTAGGAAAATAAGCTTCGTATCTTTCCCAAGGATATTTGCGCGTAAGTGAATATAACGAACCCAATGGGAATTCGAACACAGCTCTCCGATTAACAATTCCGAGCCATCATCCATTAAATTATCGTATATCCAATCTTACTGCAACTGTTTTCTACGTTGCGTAACCTTAGTGTAAGGGAAGCGGAGTGTTAACGTGATACTGGTGAAACCTAAATATTTTTGGATTCATTTGTTAATATAGATGCATTAATTCGAATACATCCTTGAAATGAATCTTCTCTATTTCTCGTGACCAAATTGAAAGAATTATGATTTTTTTTCTTTGGTTTATTTTTTCAAATTTATGCTTTAATTTCATCGCCATTACGTTTAATAGGAAAAGAGAAATATCACTGCAGGGAATTCTTCAGCGTTGAAGGAGACAATATGCACAAATACTGATAATGAGACAAGCAAGAAAAAAAAATTATTAAAACAATTCTGTTTTCTCAAATAATCATACATAATATCATATTTTGAAAAACTTTAATTTTTACTCGAACATTCTAATGTCATATACATTATTTAGAAAAGAATATTAACAGGAGTGTAAAAAGTTCTCATACAATTTGTGTTGCTTCTTGAATGACTGTATAAAGACTAGTGCTGTTTATGTTTTGCTGCCTCTGGTAGCTTTTGTTCAGATGTAGCATAGGATGTTTAAACAGTTGGCACTTGAGTGAATTACAACTTTGTTAGATTTTCCTGGGTCAAGTGAAATTTTGGAGAAGACGGTAGTTATGATTCAAGTATATATATATATATATATATATATATATATATAGAGAGAGAGAGAGAGAGAGATTGAGAGAGATGTTTCGTGGAATAATATAGACATGTTCTGTCTTCATATTTTTATTTGGATCCTTTCATATTCACAGATAAACATTTTGGTCTCGTTATTGAAGGAAGAGAGAAAATCGCCGTGTTGATACATATTTCTTTTATTCCGAGTACTTTCAACATAGCACTATGTCATCATCAGGGTATTTTCTATTGTAAAACAGATAATGTGGTGTACGTTATTTTCAGACAAACACAACAAATATTGTGTTCATTAACTTTCAGATGAACACTACAATATTGTCTTCGAAAATAATAAACAATACAATAACTGCATTGTAATAAACAATATAAATAAAAGAAATCTGTATCAACAAGGCGACTTTCTCTCGACCTTCAAAAATGACACTAAAATCTTATCCGTGATAAGTAGACAGAACATGTATAAATTATTCAATGAAACATGTCTCAGAGAAAACATGCTGCCAATATATATATATATATATATATATATATATATATATATATATATATATATATATATAATGAAATGGACGAAGTGCGACATTATTTTAATATATTTATTGTTTATACGATATATATATATATATATATATATATATATATATATATATATATATATATATATATATGTCTGTGTGTCTGTGTGTGTTTGTGGGTGTGGGTGCATATGTATGTATATGGATATATATAAAATTTAGAAGATATTATTATACTAATTTAAAATCCCAGTTAAGTAAAATATCACTAATCACAGGAGAAGGTATCTTAAAGTCCATATGATATGATTAATGTGTGCACATAATTTATTATAATAACAAAAAAAATGAATTAATAAGATGAATGGCATTCTTCTTGCACGGCCTCGTTCCCAATAGTCCGATACCCATGACGTCACGCTAGACGAAACGCCCAACTTTCCAACTAATACCAGGATGCAGACAAAAGGAGAATTAACAAAATAGGAACTTCGGACTGTTTAGCCTCAACTCTGAGCAGAATACTCTTATCAGAAAATTGGGAAAATATTAAGAATGTAAACAGAAAGAACTTATTGGTCCTTTTTAATCAAATTTCTTTGTATATATATATATATGTATATATATATATATATATATATATATATATTCAAGCTAGCCAAAGTCCTCTATATTCTTTTTCTTTTTCTCCCTATCCCCTTTGTCACAGGTGTGCAACAGAAAATCTACCAAGAATGGTTATGTATTAGAAGAGCCAGGGCGCAATTATATCACCATTCTTGGAATATTTTTTGTTATCACAACGTCGGATAGTCAGAGACGAAGGTGATGGAGAGAAAAAGAATAAAAGAATATCGCTGAATTTAGCTTGATTGAAAAATATTCTTTCAATACATACACACACACACACACACAATATATATATATATATATATATATATATATATATATATATATATATATATATATATATGTAGACAGATAGATAGATAGATAGATATATAGATAGCGTAGGAGGAATCAAAGTATGCAAAGTTTTAATTTATTGTATTTCCATGTAATGAATAAACATACTTTTCATATAATTATCTGTACATAGATGCATAATAAATAAATATGCATAGAAAACAGAAAAAATGATTTAATAAAAATAAATCCCATTTATCCATTTTCATGTTTGAAAATATTATTCATCCAATAGAAAAAATAATACATAATCTTCCTTTAATCCTTTGCAGAATAGCCATTATTCACTTCTACAGCAACCAAACTCATCTCGTAGTTCTCAATAAATGATTTGGAAATTTTAGTTAAGGTTTTTAAGGACTTTGAGGAAATGTTAGTTCTTCTCATGAAGAGAATTTCTCTCCAAGGTGTACCAATTATCTTTGTGTCTGAAAAGAAAATTGAAGACTGGTACTATCGAAAAACCTTCCTTCTTGGCAATTTCAGACACTTTTCATGGATTGCTGATTTTACTCGTTCCAAGTAGGAACAGTCCTTGTCTGAAGAGTCAATTACCTTCTAAAACCACAAGAATCACACCGTCAACTTCTTCAGATATATATCGGAAGTATAAATTCTCTTTCATATCTTTGGTTTTATTCCAAGTCTAAACATAGTTTTTAAACCAATAAACATTGCCGTGAAGGTAGTTAAATTAAAAGAGTTGTTATGGGGAAAAAAATCGCCCTTTTCAATCTACGTCTTGCCCAATTTTAAATTCATTGTTATTACTTTCTTCAGAAATGAATGCATTTTGTGTTTGAGCATATGAACTACAGATGGAAATAAGGTTCATTAATTCTGTTTCCATTAAATTGCATCTAAGAAATTTTGAATGCCTTCCAAAGTTTATATGAGATATGTGGTGTACCTCTGCGATACTGATTCTTCTGAACCAAGAAAACCACTTCCGATGAGTACACTTAGCTTCGGCACGTTCACCATAAACCATTCGCATCTATTCATCTGCTTGTAGAACGTTTATTTTACGGGGAAAAGCGCATAAAATGACCGAATTATTCTCTTTACCCTCCATTTTCATTTTAACGAAAAAAACCTTTCACATTCAGCTTCCGTGTATATATATATAAATATATATATATATATATATATATATATATATATATATATATATATATATATATATAGAGAGAGAGAGAGAGAGAGAGAGAGGGACTCTCCTGAATTCGACATATGAGGGTCAAGCAGATCAGTTTCTAAGAAACCTGCAGCCCGACAACAGCACATGAGATTTGATTATAATGGTGAAGGTTTCGTGCAGGACCATCCACACTTTTTGAAGGGCCGAATACAGAGTCCCAGTGCCACAAGGTCTCGCAGAGTTGTCCTCCTCTAGGCTATAGAACCCAGTATGTCCTGTTATTTACCAATAGCTGGAGGGATAAGGAGAGGATTCACACACACACACACACACACACACACACACACACACACACACACACACACACATATATATATATATATATATATATATATATATATATATGAAAATTTATGACATGTATCCGAGGTCTGATCAAAAAGTATTAGGTCTAGTGCTATAAAAAGAAAACTACAACACATATCAATTCGGCAATTAATCTCCGTCGTAGTATTAGTCGGCACACGCTCGCATCCGAGTGTGGGGATCGTCAATATGTCCTTATTCCTTTTCTCCCCTCTGACGTCTGTGGTGGCGCTGGTCGTGAAGGCTCAGCCTATCCCTGAATAATCGTGATCAGGAGTCACAGAGGAATGTAGGCGGTGGACCCGTATGGGCAATACGTAGCAAATTATGTTGTCGATTGGACTCGAAAGTCCCGGTCCGCCCTCGGATGGTCGTACGCCAGGTAGGCCGATTTGTAAAACATTTTACGAGGTTTCAGGCTTGATGTTGGCCTGTGTCGGGGATGTCTTCAATTGATGTATGGAGCTTTCTTTTGAGCTTCTGCATAGCCTTTTACCGCTGGTATTTTCTCCAAGCAGGATGATTTTTCCTATTCTGAAGTCACTATTCTAGCGTCAATTCCATCGATAAAAGCATTCCTGGAACTTCTTTTAGGATATAATGAGCAGCTGCCTCGTCACATTCACTTGGATTTTCTCGACGCCTTGAAATCTTATTTCTTTCAAGTAGGATGTGATTTTTGAGGAAGAAATCACAAGCAGCGAATGTTGTCTTTCGGTGTAAAAACTTCTGCTTAAGCAATGGTCACTGACTGATCTTATCTGGTATGATGAGACGACCACTCGACACACTATCCTTCCAAGCTCTGCTATAAACAACGGAAGTAAGAGAAAATGTTATAACTTTGAGATTATGCCTGAGAAAGTTCAAAGTCTATCTGTGGCAAGCAGCTTCACTCTGTGTACTTTAGATCCGTTACCATGGCAGCAAACCGCATACATTTTTTTTTATGAAATCTCGTATATGTCATTGATTTTAGTCAGATGTGAAACAGTCACCAGTTAAAAGGTCATCTACTGAAAAACGATAAGAGCGTTTGTTCCAACCCAATACTATAAGCAAAACAAATGTAATATGAATATATTTCTTTTGAGTGCAAATATGCTATGAGCAAATATCTAAACTCTGACGTGCCAGGACAATGCTGAATAGAAATGCGTAATCAGCTTAAACGATTTGGTCTAATGCAGCCATATTTGTCGCAGACGTAAGAGATTTTTTTCGTTGGGTAGCATTATCAGACTGACAATTGACATTTACTATTTAGATGTGTCGTATCTTGGGCTTAATATTGTTTATTTCTTATACCATTTTTTGGAATGCTCTTAAGAGGGATTGGTATGCTCTGAACAGACATTTTTTTCGTTATATGTCAGTTTATTTTCTCTTTGTTTAACATTTAGTACAGGTTTCACTCGCTATTAGCTGTCCGTAAAATTGCGTTCTTCCTGAATCTACTGATTTTCTTTTTTCTTTTTCTTAATACTGCTGCTACTACTACTACTACTACTACTATTATTATTATTATTATTATTATTATTATTATTATTATTATTATTCCCGTAACAACTTCCAGTATAAAGAAATTAAAAACGCCATATCTCTGGGTTACGTTTTGGGAAATCTCTCACGCGATGATGCAAACCATTATTTCTCGAAGGTTCGTGACAATTTTTCATAAATTAATTAAGATTTTTAATTGCTTTAGTTCTCTTCTGATCACGTTATCTGCTGGAGGGCGATAATATTCTCCAGTGACACAATTTGCTTCAAGACAGAATATTGAAATCCAGGAAAGAAAAGAGAATCTATTTCAGATGACAATGGATTTCTTCAAATTAAAAAACAAAAAATATCGAACGATAAAAAGACAAATTAAACAAGATAGAGAACTCTAGCTCGTCACGATCACGAGTCGCGAAACCCATGAGGGTCTAAGGGGCACCACGTATACTTTCTTTTGTACTGCAGCCGTGGTAACCAACTTTAGACAAAATCTCCTGACGGAGCCTGACCCTCTCAAGGATGCTTTGAATAAAGAGTTTTCATTCTCTTAGACTAGTCGGCAACCAAGGCTATTGAACTGTATGTCCTGCTAATTCCCCATCAGGTTGTCCCATAATTTCTGTCCGAATTTTAATTTTTGTTAAAATGAACGAAATTTAAAGAGTATTTTATAATGTCTAATGGAGCTGAACATTATTTCTATGTTTAGATGCATTTAAACTGATCAAATTTTATTTCAGAGAAAAATAAAATAATTTTTTTTTTATTAAAACCCTGCTAACATGGAAGTACCCAAGAATCATTTGAGGCACATAATGCTTTATGAGTTCAAGAAAGGAAAACTCAGCAGCCCAAGCGGCTAGAAACATTCACTCAGTTTATGGAGAGGAATGTGTGAATGAAAGAACTTGCAGAAGATGTTTTGCAAAATTCAGAGGTGGAGATTTCACCCTTGAAGATGAAGATCGAACCGGACGTCCAGTTAAGTTTGATGAAAAGCTTCTTGAAGCAGCCCTTGAAGAAAATCCTGCTTTATCAGTTTAGGAATTGGCAGTGGTTCTCAGTTCAAACCATACAACTGTTCATTCTCATTTTCAACAACTTGGAAAAGTTCCTAAACTTGGAAAATGGGTGCCTCATGAATTGTCTGAAAACAACCTCAAACCCCGAGTTGACATCGGCTCTTCTCTCCATTCTCGCCACTTTTCACCTCTTTTGGATAGACTTGTGACTGGCGACAAAAAATGGATCTTTTATCGAAATGTTAAGCGTCGTAGACAGTGGCTTGGTAAAGGGGAAGGACCCCAGCCACAGCCGAGAAGGGAACTTCATGGGCAAAATGTTCTTCTTTCAATCTGGAGGGATCGCCAAGGAATAATCCACTTTGAATTCTTACCACCTAATGCAACAATTAATGCTCAAATATACTGTCAGAAATTAGAGGGTTTGAACCAAGCTTTGAGGAAAAAAAGACCTGCTCTAGTGAATCGAAAAGAGGTGATGTTTCATCAGGACAATGCGCAACCCCACACAGCAAGAATCACGTCACAAAAGATCGAAGAACTTGGTTGGGAGAAAATTCCTCATCCGCCTTATTCTGCCGATCTTTCCCCTTCAGACTACCATTTGTTTCGTAGCTTACAGAATCATTCCGAAGAAACAGCTTTTGTAACACAGGAAGAGGTTAAAACTGACATTTGTGAGTTCTTCGAATCAAAGCCAAAAGAATTTTACAGTAATGGAATTAGTAAGCTTGTTAATAGATGAAAGGAAAACATAGATAATCAGGGAAAATACATTGTTGATTGAAAAGAATTTTTGGGATGACCTGATATATATATATATATATATATATATATATATATATATATATATATATATATATGAATGTGTTATCTGAGTATCCAGGAAAAAAATCTCTGGTGAAATAAAAGTATTACAATGGAGGCTTAAAATTGTCTGTTTTTTTTTATATATATATATATATATATATATATATATATATATATATATATATATAAACAAAAAAATATGTAATATATACATCTAAGGTCTATCTAACCACATTGATTTTTTTTTGTTTTCACGCTATATCAACAATCTAAAAAAATGGTGAAAGTACAGTTGGCGTGTCTTAATATTTTACACAAAGGCATTTGATTAAGCACAGATGTTAATGGTAAGTTTAATATAAGCCGTTTCTTTATAAGTACATTCCGCATTAATTATGAATGCAGAAAGGGCTAACCTCGCTTAAAATTTATAAAATCATTCTCTAAAAACAGCTTTTAGTAGAATTGTGGAGGGTTTGTAGAAGGCTCTATGTGGAAAACTCTAATCGCTGAGTAAAATTAAAGGGATTTAAGATTACATAGACAGTACAGTGTCCATATAAACCCTCTGAAACCCTAATCTTGGCAAACGACAAGGTCAAAATCGAGTTTTATTAGAGCCATAAAACACATGAAAAAAAAAATAATGCAAAAACATCAAAACAAAAAAACAAAAAATCCCCGGAAGAGGTATTCCCACAACATTCTTTATTTCTCGTCTCGTTGAAAAAGAACACAGTCGTTTCCGAAAATTTCAATTTTATAGTCTTTCTCTTCGGGCTTTGGATTAATCAAAACTCCTACTCATATATAATAGTTACCAACAGACTTATTGAAATATTTTCTATCCTTTTGTGGGCTTTTTATTCCTCGAATTTCTTTAACAAACCTATTATATCCACATATTAAAGAAGCACACGCGGACCAACTTCCTCTTTAATATGAACACACACACACACACACACACACACACACACACACACACATATATATATATATATATATATATATATATATGCAAATTTCATTGAATTCCCCAGAGAAGGTGCTTGATTTAGTTTTTTTATACAATTTCTCATGCGATGTTATAATTATTTTGTTTTCAGATGAGAAGCTATATAAAAACTGTCCGAACATTACTTTTTTTCGAGGGCTTTCGACTATTCATTTCGCCATTTTCAAGGAATAAATATTTTAACAGCCAAAATATTTCATTGTTGAAAATGGTTAAATGTATAGCCGAAAGCGCTCGGACAAAAAAGAACATTCGGACAGTCTTTATATATTTTCTCATCTGAAAAGAAAATAATTATTAGATCTCATGAGAAATTGTATAAAAAATAAATCAGAAATCAGAAAAGGTGCTTTGATTTAGTTTATATATATATATATATATATATATATATATATATATATATATATATATATATATATATATATATATATATATATATTACTTAGATATTTTCTGTATGAAAAGTTTGCTTATTGATAGAAAACGAGTTTACTGAATATCTCAACATTAGAAAGCGTAGCAAGGCAAATATGAGTTTTTTGACAAATAATTATTATCAGAAAATGACACCATCTTAAAAGAATTACAAAACCCGTTCTCACTGGTGGACATAATAGTTTATTAAAAAATACAAATGAAATACAAAACCTGTTCTTATTGATAGACATAAACGTAAGAACATAGAATAGCGATTTATTGATTGCAGGCACGGCAAAGGGGCTCAGAGAACTCTAATGCCTAACTCTTATAAGTAAGAAATGAAAGCAAGAAGAAATAACTATGCTTTAACTGTAAAAAGGCGCAAAGAATAATTGCCACCATATCCCAGGTGTGAGTGACGACTTCCTGTCTTTATGTTTGATTTTCTTGTTTGAGTAAGAAATCGTTGTAAAATCAAGCAGGCGCAAAAGTTAAACTAATTTAGAAGCAGACAACATAAGGTGTGACCCAGATATCAAAAGGTGGAGGGCAATGATTTTTCAGAAACTAAATAAAATATGAAGAGATGAGGAAATTCGAAACAATATGTGCCTTTTTTTAATCACTCTCCAACTAAACAAGGCGATAAATACATTAAGGCAGGAGTTGTTACTGAGATTGAAGGGAACAGAGAAAACTTTGCCGAGGAAAAAAGAAAATAGAAAAACAATGAGATAGAAAATGACATTTTTGCAATATAATACTTCATGGGAGAGCAATACAAATGCAGAACGAGATGTACCTGTTTTTTATAGATTATGCAAAAACTTTTGATAGATTCCGTCACAAAGCACGTCTCAAACTACTATATAACCTTATCCTATTGGGGAAATATATTAGAATAATCCAGTACCTATATTGATAGAAAACCGCCTGAATATGAATGTTCATTATATATAAATATAGCAAAGTAGAAAGTGGTGTAAGATAATAATTTGCCTTCTGATCAAATTTATTCAACTTAAAGAATAGGGCGATTCTGAGAGAATTAAAATTTCTACAAGCATTAATTCTTAAGAGAACAAAGTCTTAGCAAAATAACACATGCAGATGACTCTGTATTGATTGCAGGCAAGGGAAAGACACTACCATAAATCCTTAAGAAGGAAAGCGAGAAGAAAGGACTAACCACCAATTGCAAGAAGATTGAATTCATCGTTGATAGCAAAAGGAACATTCCAACATGCAAGATAGCAAAATCAGACAAAAGTTTACATATCTGGGTGTGTTCTAACAGAGGACAGTAAGTACGACATTGAAATCTAAATCTTCATTGGGATAGGGAAAGATGTTCTTCAATAGCTAAGCAAAGTATTAAGAAAAAGGGAAAAAAAATCCTTAGAAGACAAGAAAAGACAACTGAATGTAATATCAGTCCTCGTATATGGCAGTAAATACTGGGCAATCTGATCGAAAGAGAATTTAACGATTGCGAGCGGAATTCAAACTCTGCTTGACGTATTCGCCTTCCGACCCTTTTAGTAATGCACTAAATACACATGCACAATTACACAGAACGGTAATTATTATTATTATTATTATTATTATTATTATTATTAACTCCTTAGATTTCAGTTGTACACACATTTTCGTCCGGGTCCCAACCAGAGACATAAGGTTAGCTCTTGGTAATGTGTGAGCTGTACTTGTAAGGACAATATTTTGTATTTCTTTGAGGCATGGACCACTATCAGTTATTCCACTGAGTATATCTGAACATTTTCTAATCAATCTGCTCTTAATATAACTGGAATGGTTGCTGTCTTCATGTACCATTTTTTTAGATTTCCACATCAAAATCCTTGTAATTTGGCAGTTTCTTTTTTTGTTTTTGTAGATCTTCAAAGATACGTTAAATTTTGCATGGACTGACATATCAATGAGAAAATCGCATTCTGTTTTTGTGTTCTTCGATCACGATATCTAGGCGATTAACTTTTATTGTTATAGATGTATGTATTGTTATTATTTGTGTAAGCGGAAGAACTCAGCAGATCTATCTTCATAGCTCTGCCTAAGAAACCAGGCGGAAACAAATGTGAACTCCACCGAACAATAAGCCTGGTGAGCCACGTGACAAAAATCATCATCCATATTTTGTTGAATAGAGCGCGAAGCAGAATCATGCCAGAGATAGAAGAACAGTGCAGGTTTGTTAAAGACATCGGAACATGGAAGGCGATATTCATGCTTACAATGTTATCAGAAAGAACGATGTAGATTCAGAAGGACGTGTACATATGTTTCATAGACTACGCAAAGGCCTTTGACAAAGTACGCCACAAGGATCTGATGGAACTGCCCAGCAAAATTGATATATTCAGTAAGGATATCAGAATAATCAAGAACCCATACTGGCAGCTAACAGCACGCATGCACATAGGGGAACGAGTTCAGTGAATATACGAAAACAGAAAGTGGCATAAGGCAAGGATGCATCTTTTCACTCGACATGTTCAACCTATACAGCGAGGCAATGCTGGGAGAATTGGAAACCCTACCGCGATTTAGCACTGACGGCCATAGATTTAGCATTATAAGATACGGAGACGACACAGTAGTGATAGCAGACATGGAAGAGAAATTATAAAATCTGCTACAGACAAAGAGTTTGAGATCATCCATGTAAAGTAGGTGATTAAATAATTTCCTCATTACTTTGTATCCATAGTTTTTTATTGTTTAGTTCATACGTAAGGAGGATTAAAAACAGCCAAAACAGAAGGGGTGACAGAGAATCTCCTTGAAAGATTCCTCGTCGGATATTCAGGCGGTTGGAAGTGGCAGTGCCTTTGATGTTATTTAGCTATGACGTGGTTTTCCTTATTCCCTTGATTTGTTTAAGGAAATTTACTATCACCGAGAAGACATTGTACAAATCCATATTCTTAAGAATCCAAGAGTGTGACACACTATCAAAAATTTTACTTAGTTACTTTACTGAGTTTTTCATCTAGAACCTGCATTCCAATTTACTTTAGAGTCTATCCATACTGTACTGAGATTTCTACCAATTTTACTAAAATTTTCCAGGATCATTTTGTTTATAAATAGTTGATCTATGCAACCACATGAACCTCTCCGACACCCCTTCTGTTTTATGTTTTCATTGAGAAAAGAGAAAATATAGTTCGTCAGGACAGACATGTGGTGGACAGACTAGCCTATAATTTTTCCGATCATCTGTTTCACCTGTTTTGGGTAGGAGATATGTAATACCTTCATTGATCCATGATGGAACTTCGCTGGGATTATTAAGTAGCATTGATAAAATTTGTGAAAGGGTGTTATAGACTGAAGACAGATGATAGAGCCAAAAATTGGGTACCTTGTAATTTCCTGGGTACCTTTATTTTTTAGTATTTAGTTAGAGCTTACCTAACATTATTCTTGGTTATATTTTCTCATACTTGTAGAGTAATATTCTCCATTTTTTCTTCTTCTCACTGGATTCATTATGCATTGGGCATATATTCCTTTGAGCTGATTCAAACATTCTCCGAAAATAGTTTGCACTTTTTCAATAGATAGAGGCCTTTTGACTTCTATAACTGCTTTTTCAATTTCCCTGTAAAATTTCTTAAGGTCCGTTTGGAATATATTATTTTTGTCGCTAGAACCTACAAAAATTTTCATATCGTCTTGTTTTATGTGTCTTTAATTGCTGTTTCTCTTTCCTTAATTGGTTGAATTTCATTTATTAATTTTATTTTATATCTCCGCTTCATCTTCCTGCATTTGTGTGTTGAAACATTTGGGTTTTTGCGTTCTCATCTAATATCGATAATTCACACGTGATTTCCTCTATTTTTCGCTTCAATTTTGCCTTCCAAGCTGATTCTTTTTGTCTGTTCTCTCCGTCTTCTCACCGAGCTTCCCAATAGCTACTAAAGCTGTTGCACATATTACATTATGTAATTCCGTGATATTTCCCAGTGGTTTATTCCTTAACACTGTTTGCAGTGACGCGTTATTGGTTTGCACAATATGTTTATTCGACTTTGTTATATCAATTTTTGGGAGGTGGTTCTCTCTGACATTTGTGTGTGATTTACTTTGCTGAGTATTTGAATGGTGTGGTTTCTCGCTTCAGGGATTTCACTTATGTTGTTTTCAAGAAATTCTGCCCTAATGACATTTGGCTCATCTTCAGTGACATAATTTGAACAAATGCAGTTGTTTATTTTGCAGATAGATTCTCCAGTTTTATTTCCCCGGACACTATTATTTCGTATCTCATTTATTTTACTTTTTACCTCATCCTCTGTCATATTATTTATTTCCACTCTCACCTGATTATTGTTTAAGTGATGGCTTATTTTATTCTCTCTTATATTTAGTTTTATCCATCTATTTCTGCATTTAAGAGTCTTTTATTTCACATGTCTTCCCTGTGGAAATTAACAAGCTTGTTTGTCTTGAATCATGGTCTATTTCCATTCCTACCAAAGTTCTCCATATTTGGTATGTCTGATCTGTGAGGTTCTTCTGTACATTTTCGAGTGCGGTAAAAGATTATGCCATGAACTTGTTGATATTCTCCGCGAGTCCATTCCGTTCGCTTTCTTTTTATTAATTGATTTGAAATTGAGTCATTTGATCCATGGATAGAGTTAATCCGGGTTTGGTGACGAGATGTCATATAGTTGTTTGGAGAGTTTGTTCCATTGACAAATTTTTCGGCTCTAGGCTCTTTCATCTCTTAGGACCTCGACCCTATTTGACTCGACTGACCGCTGATCCAATATGAGTATATGTTTATAAGCATTGAGACTGCTGATTCCGTTTTTTTTTCTATTATATCTTTGACCGCCAAGGGGTAATTTTTTTCAATGTACGAGCTCTAGAATGACTCTCCATCAAGAGTAAAGAGTCCGCTATATCCATGAAACAGAGGAGTTATATTTAGTATGTCCAGATACCCAGTGTCTTTCATCTAGAACCTGCATTCAGGGAGTTAACATAGGTATATGGAAATGGTATACAGTGTAATAAGTTTTAAATTAGGATAAATCACAGTGGCCACTGACAGATGAAATGTGAGGTGGATATGTATTGGAGGTTAGCACAAAAATATACTTAGAATAAAGTCAAATACACTTAAAGAAAATAAAATTAAAAAGAAAGGAAAAGGTCATTTCAAATTAGTTGTATAAAAGTTCAGATAACTTACATATATGAGCCAGATGAATGCAGAAGACATGTTCAGATTGCTTACGACAATAAGAGTGTTAATAATCAAACGTTATAGGGCAGATAAAACCCGGACGACAGAGTATCGGGAGGGTCACTAAGCAATTCATTAAACAAAAAAGAAATGAAAAAAAAGAACATTTTACAGTCGGTTCACTTCTCACTCTCCCCATAGTACAGTAACCAAAAACTTAATATTCTCACTCAAAAAAATTAGTCAAAAATAACATGGCCAGATTAGCACACTAAATTTTCACACGCAACCATTTGTAAACGGAGAAAAATAAAAAAAAATAGATAATCAGCCAATACGATCTTTACTCATTCGTATACACGTAAACATGCACACATACACATACATAGACACATACACAACACACACACACACACACACACACACACACACACATATATATATATATATATATATATATATATATATATATATATATATATATATATATACCGGGTGAAACAGCCAAATTGTCCAAATCGTGTAACGGCATGGGATACTTGTTCAATCCACAAAATGTTCAATATCTAAAAAAAAAAAAAACATAAATTTAATTGACTTACTTTTTCTCAGGTATTCAGCTAAGACATTTAGACATCTTGTCACCATTTGTCGTAAGAAAAACTGAAAAGCCTTTGGAGTTATTCAGCTAGAAAGAGAACAGTTTAAAATCGTTTTGTGCCATTATGTCTTCCCAGCTGATCAATGGTGACAGGAAAAATTCTTCAGGCCTTGAATAATGGTACCAACATTCATATTTTGGCTTCCGTTTTCAAAGTGCATTCAAGAACCATCAAGAGAACGTTGAATAAGGTTAAAAAAGGGAGAAAAGTAGAGAGAAAAAAACTACAACAGGAACTTACAACAGCAAGAGCGATCATCATTTCAACTTAGAACTAAAAGCATTCTTATTATTCAAAGTATAGTCCAATAATATAGAAAACTCGGAGAATTCCAGTAAGATATCTTTAATCACTTCTAAGTTACAACGGTTCAAAACTTACTCTAACGATCGGACACTTTTGCTGTGACACGATTTGGACAATACTTCTCTTACACTCCTTTATATATATATACACACACATATACAGACACATATTATTAGTATTATTAATTATAATGTATAATTATATATTATACATGTATAGAGATGTAAAGATAATTTGGTAGATTAACATTTCATATAATATTTCTTTATGGTATTACCATATAACCCAGTAAAATCTGCCTCATTGTGATTCTCAACATGTCCTTGTGTCTTTAGCAATTTCATTCCAAACTGAAATTTTATTGAATTTTCCCTTTAGGTATTTGCATTAATAATAAGTTATGTTTTCATGTCTGGAGCCTGTTTTACAATGTCAAAATGAATGCAAACCGTTTCTGACTTAAGGCATGTGTTTACCTTAACATTAAACAACCCAATCTCTTTATATAAAGCATTACATAAAATATTAAACGGAGATTTTGACCGGCGGAAAGAATTGATTTTTTCCCAAATATTCTTCCTTTATTTTTTATTTTAATTATTTAATTCCGGCATATGCGAGTTAACTATGGATACCAACACGTAAAATAATAAGAACAAATAAATGAGTGAAAGATGAAGGGAAAGTTTGGCATTGAAATGTTTACTGGAAGCGATATACTGAGCGATTATTTGCGATTTATTGCAAAGTTTAAACATTTTTTTTCAAGATTTAATGGTTTTAAACAACTTAATCATTATAATTTAAGTTATGTCAGCCTTATTCTATTAAATTTAATGTTACCAAAGTTTAGAATTAAAAAGAAATGGATTGAAATCTTTAGATAAAAATGCAGTAAGAATCACATTACAACACAGTGAAGTATAAACTATTTTTTTTAGTATACCACTTACGTTAATGAAAATGATATTTTAGATCAGCAATTATACTTGACTCAACTGTCATCTGCTAAGGATGACTTTGGTGTTGATGTTGTTGCTTATGCTGTTGATGCTATTTTGGAAACAAAATCTGCACATCCACACTCAGACACATACGAGGTATGATAGAAAATAAATAGGAATGAAGTTTCAAAAAAAAAAAAATTATGACAAATCCAAACAAGAAGACTTCCCCTTCGAAATTATTCCAATCAAGCCTAACGAACTTTCTTATCATTCTCCTCTACGCCTCTAAGAACTAATGGAAGCATTCTCCTGGGATTCTCCGCAGCTCGTCGTCATGGTCATCTTGATGGCATCCACGACCGGAAAAACCGGTCCCATTGACACCATTGGAAAAAAAGGAAGAAAGTTCGTAGTTTTCCACAGAATTTAAGATTCTCATTAATATTGTACTGCGGATCTGATGTCGTAAATATATTAGAGTATGCAGCTTATATTTTATATAGTAAAGGAACAATTTATACAAAGAATTAAATAACAATGTTAAAGTGATTAATGACGAAATCACTTCGCTAAAAGAATTTAAAGAGTATTAACTTACTATCAATTCTTTGAATAATACGATCCTTATATTCGAGTTGTTGTCAGATGGAAGACACATGCCACGTATGTATTATTCAGTAACCAGAATGTTAATGTGGAAAATTGCTAAGACATTTTTACTCTACTAAGTGGATTATACCAAGTACATTTCACTTTAACAGATAAATGCATGGAACAAGAAAATTTCGTGGATTTCTAACTTTTCAAAATTCAAAGAACATTCTCACTTGATTGATTTGAACAAAAACTCCAGCGTCGCAACATCACACGCACCAAAATATATATTCAACTCTCGATAAATAACAATATTAAAAATAAAGAATCCTTCGGTGTACACATCGTTTGTTTTAATATTTGGCTATATATAAGAAAATTGCGCACTGAAGATGACAATTTTAAATTGTCGAAAGTGCTTGACATGTCTTCCATCTGACAACAACTGGAATATAAGGATCTTATTATTCAGAAAATTGGTAGTAATTAATGCCTGATTAAGTTCTGTTAGCGAAGTGATTTTGCCATTGATCACGTTAACATTGCTATATAATTCTATGTATTAGTTGTTTCTTTATGATATATATATATATATATATATATATATATATATATATATATATATATATATATATATATATATTTAATAGTTAGATAATCCCAACGATTATTATTATTTTTATTATTATTATTACGATATTGTATTATTATTCATACTTTTAAATTTTGTTTCATTTCGAAATGTTTTTCGATATATATATATATATATATATATATATATATATATATATATATTTTTGTTTTCATTTCCATGTTTTCCGATATTACTTTATATTTTTCGATACTATTTAGAATTTTTTTAGACTGTTTTATATTTAAATTTTATATTTCAAATTATGAATTTAATATTCAAAATTTTAAATTTTAACACTTTATGTTTTAATTTTAAATTATGAAATAAAACATAAAAAAAATACAAGAGAACCGAAATGTTACGCATTGGAATGACGAAATATACCTTCCAAAACCTAAGTAGAGGGACAGAAAAATTTCGCGAGAATATATGAAAAGTGTACTGAAAGTTTATAATTTCTATGATGTCTAAAATACTTCCTTGAAAACAATCATGAAGTTGGAAATTACTCGAAATCGACAATTTCAATTAAATATTTCGAAATGGTATTAAAAAGAAAACATTGTAGAAAGTCAACCAAAGTATTATAATTATCTATTTCCAATCTATATAATCAGATATTATTTATAGTGTTTACTGTCTGATTAATATCTTTGCTCTTATTATCACATTTCGTCGTTTGCGGCTTCTGGCTTCTTAAAGACAATCCTGTAGATGTTTAGCTTATTTCGAACTGAAACTTTCACCCATATCTTCGGAGGTAGACTTTTCTTGTTCCGCTATTTTTTTGTTGTTGTTGTTTTTTTTGTTCCTACCTATGGAAATTGCTTTCTTGTCATTTAAATTACTACTAGTAGTCCAGTTCCCAATGCTTAGGATATTTGCTCCTACGGACAATTCCAAAGTTAAATCATACAGCTTTAAATATTATTGTCACTACCTACCTGGCACTTTCCTTCTGTAATATCGTATGACTGTCAGAACAATCACATTCAGAATAATGACACTACAAACGTTGTTTCGAGATTCTAAGTTTTAGAAGCTCTTCAGAGCTCTGACCGTCTTCGTCCTGAAGAGATAGGGCGTAACATATTCGTAGCTAAGTAAGCATCTATTTGCATGGTATCGCTCTTGCATTTATTGGTTTGTCAATTCTCTTCTATTTTCTACGTATAACATGTGAAAGGACCTGCGATACTCTGCCCTCGTAAGCCGCCAATCAAGGGAGGCAACACAGTTTTGCTGGCTAAGGTGGTACTGACACCCCTGGCGACACCAGCTGCTTTTTGCCACCGGACGGGGTATTGTTTTTTTGTATACGTGTCAGTCTCTTGAAATTTTCAACATTCTATTCAAAAAGACTAGGCGCTTGTAGCGGCCGTTATTGATGACGTACTATTGAAATTAAATATATGTGTAGCATTGTGCTGCGAACATGGTTTCATTTAACTTTAGTATTCAGATGAATTCGGTCGTTATATCAGTGTATTATTATTATTATTATTATTATTATTATTATTCGTCAACGATTTTAATAAATCAGTTAATAATATATTCACCTTCGTTGTTTCCGATCCGAATTCTTGCCCGGAATTTCTTGGAAATCGCCGGGCCTTGACTCAATGAACGGAAGAGGATATCCGGAACGTGAAGAGTCGTGAGGTTTGAATTCTCCTTCTGGGAAACCATTTCTGTACTGTTCTTGTGTAATAGCGATCGTGAATCCCATATCCCAGTCGCAGTAGAAGTGTTTCTTGGGTAAGATTGCCCAACTCACTCCAGGCCGCTTTTGAATTTAGAGTATCCTTCCAAGGAAGCATTTATCAATATCTTGGGGGAGAAGAAGAGAATGCATACCTTTGAAAAAAGTATTTGCACATAAGTGAATGTAATGGATCCGACACCCCGATTCCTCAAACTGACCCTATTCAATTACTCCACCGTGACTCCCTTGTGTAATAGCAACTTCTCTATACGTAGTACAAATGTCTCGAACAGCTTCGGAGCTTCAATCGAAAGATCGAATTTATCTAATAACCAAATACTTGAATAATCGTCAGCATTCCTCGAAGGAAAATTCCTAAAAAAAAAAAATCATTATTTTCTGATTTTCCGTTATTTAAATTGTCGTTTACAAGATATTTGTTTTCTACATTTTTTTGTCCGCATAAAAAGAATGAGACCGAATAATACTGAAATTTGAGGCTCCTTCCACCATCTTGTTTTTTTTTTGCCATTTATTTACATAGCTGATGCTAACCACAAAGAAAGCGACTCCTTGCGCCTTCTCGGACTGATATTTTCCGCTGAAATAATGTGGAAGGGGTATATTGAATCAATTCCTAGGTTTCCTGCCAGGAAATTTACTTCCCAGCGTAGCGCTTCGACAATTTTTCTTGACAAGAATTATCTTATACATTTATGAGTCTATCATCTGTCCATTCGCTGAATATTACTGCCTCATGTGATCTAGTTCTTCTGGTATATATTTGGATATTCTTCATAATAATCAAAGAATAATCTGCAATGTTATTGGTCCTCATCTTGCATCTCCACTTCATTCAATTTCTCAAAGCCGAATACGTCAGTTCACTGAGTCTTTCATATGAATATTTTAATGATAATTGTCCTCACTTGCCTTGCCTTGGTACATATACTTTATGAATTTAGGCGCAGTACTAGATTGGCAGTAAGGTCTCATCATTTTACAGGTGAAATGGCTAGATCTTTAAGTTCTATGCTAAGAGTTTATTCTCTCTCATTTCTCGCTAGTGGATCTCTCTTCCGGGATCTTCTTTCCTAATCAACTTTGATCTTCAAAAATTTAAATGCTTTGTTAATCGTTATCATCTGTCCAGTTAATTCTTGTTCTTTTACTGTCACCCACTTCCTTAATACTGTTTTCTTTTTCTCGTATTCCCTCGCACCCAGTGATTTCTGGCATCTTAGTGGTTTTATTACCTTGCTTGGGTTGAAATGATTAAAGAAGACACCTTATGATAATATATGTGTCTTTGAAGTTAAATTCCAGCGAGCAAAGGTTTACAGAAGTGAGTTTATGCATGGAAATATATTTAAATCATGTTTCCTGGTAAGTAAATGAAAGCCTTTCAACTGCATTATCGAAACGTCGAAAGATGAAAGAACGTAAATGATTTTATGAAAAGTCAGTGCTGAAAAGCATGAAATTGCAGTTATATCTTTCTGTATTAACAGGAAATTTAAAGGTATTTGTGAAAATTTGTCTATAACACAACGAATTCTATGTACTTTGCAGAGAACTGATATATATATATATATATATATATGTATGTGTGTGTGTGTGTGTGCATAAACATATATGTATATAAAGGTGCTTCTTAACAAAGAATAGATTATAACTTTTCAAAATCTGTTTCTCGTGTAGAAGCGTTCTTTTTTTAAGCGCCTTCTTGCTTCCTGCTGAGATGAAAGAGAAAAGCGCTTTTAAAATATCACCGGATGAAACCCGCTCCTGAAAAAAATAAACGAATAACATCATTACAAAAGAGATGGCGTCGAATAAAATCCGTCTAAACACATGTACCGAAAAACGGTTGGATTTAACAGAACCATGTCAACTTTCACTTTGAAGGTGTCGTAACGTTAAAGAAAAATTTGAAAGAGAACAGGCGGAATAAAGAGTGAGATACAATATTGAAAATTATACATGATAAACACCGCGAAAATCTTGTTAAAACACACTGAGGGTTATTTTTCATGATGTAAAATGCATGACTCTCATCGTTTTCAATACAGCATGCTATCTGTTGCGTTATGGCTGACATAAAAAGAAATTACATCATGTCTACCTTGTCATAACAAGGATCACTGTACTGGAAGTTCGAACAACTAAAAGAGCGAATCTCATTGTGAGACAAGCTTATGGAACATCATCAAAAATGTATTAGATACGAATATTTACTGCATGGGGATAGAAAATATACATGCTAATCGCTACACAGAAATTTTATCTCTTACAGTATTGGAAGTACAAAAGACAGAGAGAATTCAGTAGCCAGCGAGATTTGCTTCTAACCGCTCACTAGAAATTGGACTTGGAAATATTTTTTTTTAAATGATAGAAATGCATTCTAAATTGTTTAATTTTTGTTTTATGTAAGTAGGTATCCGTTTATCTCGCCAAATAAACGTAACGTCCTGTGTCATCAAAATTCACTCTTTTGGTGGTGAAACTTGCGTGAGCTCTCCAAGGCGGAAGCAAGAACATTGAGATATGGAGGCATTGCACTACCCAGACAACATGGCTCCTCACTCATCCGTACTGACATAATCCAAAGAAATACAGAACATTTTACTGGATTCCGGCTCAGCTGCAGGTATTCCCGGAAAATTATCAGTGTTAACAGCCAACACTCTTTAGGGACATCACGCAGGGTTTTCTATTTGGATTTATTTCAAAAATCGCTTTCTCTGTTTGGATATCAGCAGCAGAAGTTTAAAATCAAGGATTTATTACCCAAAGATAGTCTACCGTTCTAAGTTGTCTAGCTCCATCTACACGAAGCAGATGGTTTTGAGGCGCCAGTTGTCCCCCTTCGTATATTCACCCTTGTGTGGGGCTGTCAGACGTTATTTGAGATGCACGCCACAGAAGCATTTTATAGACATTACGGGTTTGTCTCTATTACCACTCGCCAAAGATAAACTCTGGAAGATATATAATGTACGTATATAAAAATCATATACACTACTCCAAAAGAATTAAAGTTTTATTTTTATTTTTATTTTTTATTTTTTGATAAATTAAATGTTAGGTGAACAAAAACAAGAAAAAATATGAAATATTAAATTTATTATTTTAGGCTTTAATAATTATTTATAGTGTCATTTTTTTTGTTTCTGCTATTTGTTTTCAAATTTAATACTTTTTTCGATATTTGTTTTGCTTATTTATGACCTATATGGTAATTTTCTTGCTTCCTAGTGTTTTTTTTTTTTTTTTTTTACCTAACTTTGCAATATGGTAGGCTTGAAAATACTTGCATATCAAGCCTTTCTTATCATATCAAGGATCAGTGTACTGGAGGATCGATCGACGAACACAGCGAATCTCATTGTGAGACGAACTTACGAGATATCACCGACAATGTTTTTAGAAACGAATATCTACTGCACTTATTTTGACACGAAATTATGACTAGGCATTGAATGAGGATAGAAAATATTCACGCTATGTAACCAACAAACATGTATACACAAAATATAAATTTATTTGTCACGGAACTGAAAGTAGGTGACAAACTGAAATCAATATTTGTTCCACGAGAATAGCTTCTAACCACTCGCTAAGCTTGACAATGAGAACAATATTTTTTCCTTATGTAGGTGATATATACCCATCCTAAATTACTTTCTTATATTTTATTCTACGTAAGTAGGCATGCATTTATCTGACTAGATAAAGGTTGGGTTCAAATTCAATCCTCTGATAGTGAGACATTTATGATATGTCATCCGTATTCTAATGAAAAGAGCCTACTGCAGAATCAGATAGGACAAGAACAGTACGGGTTCGTTAAAAACACCGGAACAAGGAACGCGATATTCATGCTCAGAATGTTATCAAAAAGAGCGATACAGATGCAGAAGGACGTGTTCCTATGTTTCATAGACTACGCAAAGGCCCTCGGCAAAGTACGCCACAAGGATCTGCTGGAACTGCTCAGCAACCTCGTTATATTCGGGAAGTCTATCAGAATAATTAAGAACCTATACTGGCAGCAAACTGCATGCATGCGCATAAAGAACGAATTTCAGCGTATATACAAAAATAGAAAGGGGCTTAAGGAAAGAATGCGTCTTGTCACCCATCCTGTTCAACCTATACAGCGATGAAATCTTGAGAGAATTGGAAACCCTACCGGGATTTAGCATTGGCGGCCACAATCTTAACAACATAAGATACGCAGATGTCATGGTACTGATAACAGACACGGAAATGAAATTACAAAATCTCCTACAGAAGATATCGACGGAGAGTAAGAAGAAGGGACTAAGCATAAACTACAAGAAGACGGAGTGCATAGTCCTCAGTAAGAGAATGATCCCGAATTGCGACCCGAAGGTCGGGAACACTAGAATCAGGCAGACGCGGAAGTTTAAATACCTGGGAAGCGCCTTGACAGAGGAAGGTAAGTGCGACACTGAGATCTGTAGACGTATTGGGATGGCCAAGGACACATTCCAAAAATTGGGCATAGTACTACGCAACAGGAGGATATCTTTGGTAACAAAGAAAAGAATACTGAACTGTTACATGACATCTATCCTTCTTTACGGCAGCGAATGCTGGACGATTTCCTCAAAGACTAAGAAGAGACTCGAGGCGATGGAGATGTGATTCTACAGAAGGATGCTAAGTATATCATGGACCGAGCGTGTGAGCAACGATGAGGTCTTTGAGAGGATGCAAGGAAGAGGCAGCTAAAGTTTCTGGGACACATAATGAGGAAGGAGGGCCCGGAGAATCCGATGATCACGAGTCGAATAGAGGGAAAGAGAGACAAGAGAAAACAACGTGTGACATAACTAGCTGGCTTAAGCAGGTGGATGACAGAAAGTGGTCTGTGGGAGGAAGTAGAGGGAAGGAACTTTTTGATAGCTGCAAGGGTTAGAGTGGGGTGGAGAGCCATGATCGCCTACGTCCTGAAAAGACATGGCCCATAAAAAGCAAGAAAAGTAGGCCGTGCACTCACTTGAATACATGCCCGCACTTCTCGGCCGTACCGACAAGAGTTTAAGAAATACAGGCATAAAACCTGGTGTTCGTCTGCCTGGAGGAGTTGTCGGAAAGTTGTCAGTGTTGACAGCCAAATGTCCTCGGGCTTCACTTCGGGTTTTTTGTCAAGATTTTTTCCATAACCTTTTCCGTGTTTTGGAAGTGTCCAAAAAGAAGATTTTAAATTGAGGTTCTCTTTCTTCTTAGAGAGACTGCCTTCCTATTTTATCTAGCTCCATCTACCCGAGATATAATTCATATAGACTGTTTAGCCGATTCGAATAGAGTCGAATTTAATGCCACTCTATTCGAATCAATATGGAAGTCTATTTCAATTAAAAACACACACACACAAGCACACACATTGAACAAATCTCTCATTAAGCAGCGCATTTTGATGATTTTGTTTAATTTATTCATACTATTCGTCGAGTTGTTTTTTTTTCCTTGTTAATAACATGACGAAATCCATGTGGGACTTTAATAGTATAAAACACTCATTCGTCCACCATTCACTGAAACACATCCTCATTCAAAAACAAAAATAAATACGAAACTCACACCCGAAAGACGAAAGGCCTTCTGCATCCGCCAGAAAAGTGAGATCTCTGGTCACCTAACGTTGGCGGAGGAATTAAACTAAATATATTTGGGGCAGAAATCAAAGGGGGCAATGATCATACACACCCGAACTAACTAGGTGGAAGAAACTAAAGTCACATAACAACCCTAAATTAAACCAATTCCGGGCGAAGTTGGCAATGTTCAATCCAGGTAGCGGAAAATCTTAATGCCTAACCAGCATCTAAGTGACACTCTAAGTCGGCCCCTCTTATTCGACACAAAAACCCAAGACTCATCTACATTTTGACAAATTCTGATGGAGGAAGACGCCGCCTTTCCGTCCTAAACTTGACTCTATGTGCAGCTTAAAAACAAGATCAGTTGGGAAGAGGTGAAATTCTCACCAAGATAGAATTCCTTCTGACGTGTCCTCCAAATTATGACTCTCATAACACCTAGCATGCAAAAGGACATATAGTTTTGAACCTTCGTCAACGGCGGTACCGCATTGCTACAGAGAGAATTGGCCTTGAGGACGAAAATCCTTCCACGCAGTATACGAACCATAATGCCTTCAATAAACTTGCCCAACGGGACTACGACCCTGCAATAAATGAATGCGTGATCCAGGGTCTCCACCTCCACATCACAGCAAACACATTTGGAAGATTTTTTCAAGAATTCTGAATAAAGATTTTGCCGACCCAGAGGGCCCTACATATCATCAGTCAGGTGAGGGACGCATCGTCATTATTGAGGCATTTCAATCCGAGCGTCCAAGACCCTATTCAGAGAACATTCTGCTTCGTAAGACCGAGCTCGTATATCAGATCATCTCGAGCGAACACCCTCGCTAACATGTAATATAATGCCCTACGTTCGTAATATGTGTTTCAGAGCAATCTGACATTCATCATGGAATGAGCACTAACCTCGGAGTAAACGAGGCGGGCTCATTCAGGCACGAGTTCACACTTTTCAGGGAGAGGAAGTTTTTACCGGCGTTTCTCTTCCAGAATTCGCCCTACTCTTCAGATTGCTGACACATTCGGTCTAGGAACGCGATGCCATGTTTATGTAGATTAGTCTCAACGCTAGGCATATCCAGACTGCCTTCAGAAGGATGCAGGTAACAGATTTACCGAAGAATCTTAGAGGCTTTGTCTCCCCATAAGGGGGAGAACAAGAATCTTACTAATGGCATTAGTGTGCCAAACGGGAGTGGAATTACGTTGAGACGGTAAAAGAGATTCGGGTAGATGTGCGAACACATTCTTCCGCCCTCCCGTTTAAGGATAGATTCCTCCAGGACAACAGACTAACTTGGATTTTCGCCTTCTCCGAAACTTCCGATCAATTCATGTTAGCCCCATGAGATCGGGACGCAACCAGATATCTTGATTGTCCCGTCCGTCCAGAGGAAAGCTCCTGGAAACGAAAATCCCTTCTACGCACCCAACCGCCCGCCAACAGACCTGTCACATTCTCGTACCCTTTGATTTCTTTGTCGACTTCGTCAATCTCAGCTCTGTCCAACACAAAAAAACGAAACGTCGTCAGACTAGGCGGAGTACCTGGCTGAGGTGGTAGGACCAGGTAATTCCGCATATGACCGGATTCGTCTTTAACTTGCGAAGGAAAGACTCCAAAGCAAGAACGTAAAGTAAAAGCGAACGCGGACGACGTGGATGAATGGAGCGAGACAATACGAAAGGCTCCGATCGAACCCCAGTAACTTCCACCAGCACACCGGGAGTCGCATACAGAAGTTGGGCCCATGTGCGAAAAGCCATCCTCCAGAAATCGACCGTCCTGTGTATGACGATAATCTACATCCGCGTCCTGGGTAAGACGATATACTACGTCCAGCAGCAAGGCCTCTGATCAGGAGGTTTTGAGGAGCTGGTGTTTCCAGGTCCACCCTGACCCGGTGTGTTAGGACATGTTAGGGACCTAGCTATGGGCAAATAGTTAACTATTTCCAGCAATACATTTTTGAAAAAAAATATTACCAGCAATACTTTTGTGGAAAAAATTATTACGAGCAATAATTTTTTTGAAAAAAAAAATCACCAGCAATACATTTATGTAGGAAAAATATTACCCGAAACAGATTTTTGATAAAGCGAAATATTACCAGCAATAAAAAAAAAATTGTCGGCATTAAATAACCTAACAAACCAAACTAGAAAACGATGGCCCACCACATTGAAAATATTGGACTAAATTGATCAGCGCGGTTTCATTCTCCAGGTGTGGAATCTCTGGATGGGATTTCGCAATGATGAAGTCTTTTCATGAAGGTCATTTTAAGGGTCAGTCTTCTGAAGTTCTTGTGATCAATTCAAGCGTCCACCAAGGCTCACCTCTCAGTCTTACCCATTGTACGCTTTATATTATTGATCTGCATTTTAATATTGTTAGGAATACTTATAATATCAGTGGTTCACAAGAAGGATCCATATGCACCCCGTGCATCCATGCAACATTACTGGGGATCCGCAAAAAAAAATATCAAATTTGGGTGTCACAGGTAATACTTTAGTTTTCTATATAGTAATGTCACTTCAGAACTGCTGTTACAAATGAAAATTGGAATGTCTACAGTAATCTATGCTATATTAAAATACTAAAACTAGAAAACAACTCTAAAGCTAAAAGAAAATGAGATCAAATAATATAAATTTACGTTCCTTTTTAACTCCTGGATATTTTGATTGTAAATGTGGAATAAAAATCGTGAAGGATGCAGTGATTTACCAAGTGTAGTTTAGATGCAACACAAGGCCGGAAGCATAGAGCAACCGATGAGGATCGAACTCATTATTCATTCGTAACAGTTTTAGAGACACACTCTTTCTAATCATTACATCACGCCGAGGTGCCCAAATAGAGAAGGATATGCGGGTCATATATATAAAGGAAAATTATATAAAGAATATAATTTATTTTATTAATTAATTTAATATATAAATAGCAAATAATAATATTAATTTTAAATTTTAATAAAATAGGATATTAATATGAATTAATTAACTTATTAATATACTCGACATTGTGAAAAAGTGTAATCTTCGGCTATCATTGACAGCGATGGAGCCGAATAAACTAAACTCGCAGAGCAGTATCAATCTCAATGATCTCATTCAATATATCTGCACTTTTTTAAAATTTATTAATTACTCACACATTTTAAAATGGTTTTTTATGAGTGTGGCACGGTGGAGTAATGAATAGCGACTCGCATTGAAGAGAGCCTGAGTTCGAATTCCAGTCGAATCCATTCACTTACGTGCTAATACCTTTGGGAAAGATATAAATCTTCTTCTTCTCCCCCTAGCTATTGGTAAATAGCAGGACATACTGTTTTCTATAACCTTGAATGGTAACTAGTCTACTGCAAAAGCTGTGGGACCAAATCTGCATCGTCAGTTATGTATCGAAAGATACATGATCGCCTAAGCGTGTATCACGCATGGCACATAACTGACTGATGAGTGATCATATTAGTTTATATAAATGTTCCATAGAAATTAGTTGTTAAATACAAGTTTGTTTTCGTTAAATTAGTTTTACTTCAAAATAATCCATATGCATTTATTATTTCTATAATAAAATTTCTAAAATTATCTATTATTAAAAAAAAATAAAATAAGCTTCTTTTCAACGAATTTTTATAGTGGTCCATAAAAAAATCGTCTATGGGTAAAAATGTTTGAAAACCACTAACGTAGATGATATATTCGTATTGGTTGTTTTTGATTTTCTCGACTCTCCAGTATAGTAGGTTCAGTTAAGAACCGTCTATGAGAAAAAGGGCACTATGACGCAATTCACTCCGCCAGAAATTTGGAAACGGCATGCTGTACTGCTTGGCACATCTAATACGAACATTTCAGAGTGTTTGGTTTGTCAATCTAATGACAGTGCAGATTATTCGGAAGCTGTTCGATGAGTTTAATAATGATTACGAAGGTACGGCGAATCGGAAAACTCACTCTGATCGATCAGATAAGAAAAGAACTACCGACTTTGTTGATGAGGGCCTCAGGCAAAACACGGAGGCCCACGTCAAGTGGCATGAAGAGGTACTGCTACCCTGGGCCAAGACGATGGCTGCTGGAAGACCCTATGTGTGGAAACAGGACTCTGCACAATGCAACACAAGCTGGAGTACCCAGTCATGACTGTTAGAAAATTTCTGCGACAACATTACCCCTGGCCACCTAACTCAGCCGACTTGATTATAATGCGTGGGTCGCAGTTGAGCGAGAGACCAATAAAACTCCTTGAAACACCAAAGATGAACTGAAGGCAAGGATTATAGCAGTATTCACCAACTTAAACAATTAGGCCGTCCAGAAGAGATGAAGAGGATTCTGATGTTGTCTGGAGGGTTATGGTTGAAGACAATGGCGATTTTATTGAATAAATTTACTCTTTAGTATTGCAAGATATTATTCTGCAATTTGGGTAAATATATCTGTTAAAATCAGTGTTATTTTCATTTTTGTGTGATTTTGATGACAATTTATCCATGGCACACTAGATGTGCGACAGAGTTCAAAGTCAATGCCAGGCGGTTTCAGGAGGCATACTTAAGCTCCATTACATAGCAGAAGTTCCAAAAAGTTTTGATCAGATTTCATATATTTTATATAACATAAAAATTTAGACTTCGGTCTTCGCTTTCAGATTCTCTTCTTATTTCTTGTCCTTGATTGAGCACTGATGAGCGAGAACCGATAAAACCGTTCTGGTATTTTTTTAAATCGACATTACCAGTATGCTCCTTGGTATGTTTTTTGTTATCTTATCATTTTATTTTAGCATGTCCGTTTACATCGCTTTAAATTTTGTAACTCTGCCAAAATATTTCGTACAGATTTGTTTTTTACCATCATCCAACCAATGTGCATCATTTTCATTGTTCAGACGGTTGTCCTCATGTTTATTGTCATATTCACGATACTTCGACCGTTGTACGCTCAGGCCATCTTCAGGTGATTGGAATTTCGAACTGAACCCTTTATTTCGTCCACCGGTGTAGATTGTTCTAGTTCCACGTGTCATACTACTTCCGGATGTCTCAGTTATCTCCCTTTAACTCAAATCTCAATTTTTTTTCTCACATATTTTACTCAGATGGAACTCACAATGTTTTGGGTCAAGTCTTTTATTCATTGGGCTATGTGTCCTTGTGGATATCTTTGTATGAATTTTGGGACTTATAAAACTAATTTTTGAGTAACTATTTTTTTCCAGAATTCATATTGCAGTTTTGTTTTTATTACTTTTCTCTAGCACTCTCCGTAATGCTGTTTTCAATATTGTATTCATTTCTATGCTTGACCGGTTTTCTATATTGAAGATTTATCTCCTTATAGATCTCCCGACAAAATAAAAACAATCTAGAAGCTGTTTTCTAAAAAGAAACCAGTCAAAAAACCTTTTTTTTGTTATCGTTTCTTTATACATTAGAAAATGAATTCACAAATTAACTTTGTCTGAACGTTCATACCAAAACTGTTATTTACGATTAAACCTCGGGCTCAACTGTCTATCAGTCTCTACACATTTCCTTTCGAACGACTGTGTCTCTTTGAATAGGAAATACTAAATTCTTAACGGCTAAAATAAAATATGAATCTCAAGCACGCTGTAAATTAATTGTCTCTTCTAAGTGTTAATAACACTGCAAGGAATATCGGCCTATTTAAGTACAATACATCGTGCGATTCTTCCTAATAGCGGAGGGGGGACTCATTCCTGTCTTATGATTGGTCAAGACACTAGAGACAAACCTCGAGGAGGAGAGAACAGGCGACGTAAGAGAATCAATCTTTAAAATTGTTGAGAATAGTAATCAGAGTAACAATAAAGTTCAGTTGTCACTTGGAGACATATCATTATCTAGCAAATGATGGTGTGACACTTGGCGGTTCAGTTTCCATATTTTATCAGAAAAAATATCAGGGAAAATATGACCGTAAGGAATATCTTAATTAATTCCGAAAATATTTTTGTGCAATTCTCTCGTAGAGGTCAGACTAAGATCAAGGGAAAGTAGTTTTGAAAGAAATATATTCCGTAAGATTTTAGAATTTGCATATGTAAAACCATTACCGATATTTGTATTCAGAATATTGTCCTCATCTTTTGTGTTGTGAGTTCAATCACCGTGTCGGGCAATGTGTACATGCACTCAATGGAAACGCTCAAGTAATAACTGAACTAAATAAAAATAAGAAAGTGACGATATTGCTAGAGAGAAGCAATGGAACGAGAACAGACCAAACTCGTCGATTAAATAAAGAATTCAATTCGGAATTCACTGTAGGTTACCAAAATCGATGCACACCCGAGGAAGGCCAGAGGGCACAAAGGCTGAAACGTTGTAATAAAAACAACAAAGATGGGGACATTAAACCGAATATAAATAATATTAATAATAACAATTCTCATAGAAATTCTAAAGAAGTTTTCTTGTTTTTTATGTTTGGTTTCTTTTGTTTAACGGAATATCAACTCTTAAATCTAAATATTCTGCCGATATCGAAATATTTTTTGTACAATGTTATGCCTTCAGCTACTGATATTTTAAATATAACTTTATAAATTCAGGGCACATTTATAGATATGTAGATTTTAGATGATCTAATGTAGGTATTATTTGTTTCGGCATATTGAATATAACATGATAAATTCAGGGTAAATATATAATTTATAGATACATAGTTTGTAGAATATAAATTCAGGATTATCCATATTTTGTTTATAAACTTATTTCTTTAAGATATGATTATATTATACATTATGATGAGGGCAAGAGTCTACATAAAAATAGTGTAATTAATGTTTATTAGCTTGATTGATTTTTATGATATACCCATTCTTGTTGGCTAAGTTTATCCAGTGGCTCCCAAAGGGTGCCGCGCACCACATAGGTGCAACCGAAGTTGATAGCAGTTGAGCCAGAACGATTGCAAGACAATCAAAGATTTAGAAACAGTTTCAAATAATTCATATGCCGAAAATAAATATGATTTCAAAATTTAAAATATTATTACGGATGACTTGTGATTGCATGCATGAGTCCCAGTATAAATAGTTATGAATAATTATTGACCGATTTTGTCATTGTGAGATGTTTGCATAATATCAAGTATTAAGAATATGGTAACTAGAGTCTGCAAATTGGAGGAGAGAGTTATCAATGATAATATTTTGATTTTAATCCAAGGCTTTTCATTTTTTTAAGAATATTTAACTGAACTTTTTATCAGATAAAATCTGGTGAGGCGCCAATTAATATTCATTCTGAAAATGAGACACAAAGAAAAAGTTTGGGAACTACTGAAATCTATGGAGCACCCATTAGGGATCGATCCCCAGTAGTGATGTCAAAACCGATTTTCCTCGTTATTCATTTCACCATACTGATTTTTTATTCCGATGTCGTTCTATCGCTTTTCTTTTTGAAGTTTTCTATTGGACTCTCAGAACTTAATAAAGTTACAAGACTTGAGAGGATGTTAAACTACGGTTTACTATTTATATACTGTGCTATTCAATGCAACATATTCATCTTGTTTTGAAAGACTATAACAAAACCATTGCTAGGTTAGCTGCTGAGAAAGTTTTATCGCTGTGATATGCGGCGAGACAATTTTTCTCTCCCAAATCTATATTACATATCTATAAGTCTACCATTCGTCCATGAATATTGCTGCCACATATGGTCCAGTACCCCTGCTATTAACCTTAAGCACCTTGATAAAATCAAAAGAAGAATCAAAAAAATATTTGCTGTCCTGATCTGACGACACGGCTTCATTCGCCTCCCGCCACCGTTAGGTTGCCTCTCTGTGTCTTTTCTATAAATAATATCATGGTAATTGTTCGGAAGAGCTGTTCGCTACGGTAGAGAAACTTTTTTAATTTAGGCGCAATACCAGACTAACGTCGAGATCTCATCAATTTACAGTTGAGGTGATTGATGTAGCCATGAGCTCTTTGCTAACAGTTTTTTTCGTAATTGTCCGCTTCCATACTTTTCAGACAATATTGATTTTCAAAAGTTTACATGCAATGTCAATCGCTATCTACTGTCCCACTGATTACTCTTTCATCTTCCCGCTCATTAGTAATGTTTTTGTTTCTACTTCTTCCACACCTTGTAACCCCCTTGTGTTTTAGTGGCTTTACTGCCTTGCATAGGGTGATACCGATTAAAAAATACGCACGATCATTTCACTAATTTACTGTTGGGTCTTCTCTTTATGTTATCGGAAAATAGATTTACAAGAAGAAACAAGCATCGAGTAAATGTCATTCTAAGTGGATTATAGCATTAAAACCCTCAAAGCCACAAACGCTATAAAGACGTGCAAATCCTGCAATTTCGGCCCTGGCTCTGAAGTAGAAGAAATAAATGAATTCATTTCTTTGCCAAGGGTAAATTAACACTGCGAACTAGTCCGGAATTAGAACACGGCATGTCAATCTTACAGATAACCAATCCGCCACATGCACATCCATACTTCTAGTTCCAAATATAATAGTTCCAAATACAATAATATACTAGCAGCATAGCCTGGCGTTGCCCGTGTTTGATTCAAAAATCGTACAACTCATAAAGCAATCGCTATCACTTGACTTAAAATATTTTTTCCCTTCCTTGGCTTTAAAGGAGTGCCCTTTGCCGTGCTGATGTTGCTGCATGCTTTACTTCTTGCCTATCTCACACGGCGAATTTTTTCTGAGCTCTATACTAAACATTAAATCTGTTACGAAAAAAGAAACAGCTTTAAAAAACTCGTAAGTGTAAAAACCGAATGAAAAAAGAATGTTAACAACAAATACTTTTTCACACCCAACTCAGTTCTGCGGAATCTGAATCAACGTTGAGTTTAAGCAAGGGAATGAGCCAATTGGAGAAAAGTGCCATGCAGATTTAAATTTTTCCCACTTGTGATGAATACAGCTATCAAATTTTTGCATGCTAGTTAACATTGTGTCAGTCAGCTGTTGGCTCTCACGCTGGCCAATAGAATCTTCCTGCCTATTCGTGGCAGCCAGCTATTGGCTCTCACTCTGGGCAGTACAAAATGGGCGCAAACTACATGAAAACTGCCGTAGAAGCATGAAAAAATCGATTATTTCCACTATCGATGGGAGTTGGGAAATGCAAAGTCGGTCTTTGCCTTCCCGCTAACTTGGAGCATGTGAATGTAAATTTAGGTGCAAATCCGTCGAAAATTGCGGCCGTGCATTCGTTACACACACACACACACACACACACACACACACACACACACACACACACACACACACACACACACACACACATCCTGCATTTTATAGATAGAGATAAAGTGTCACAGACTCAGCATTTTCTGTGTTCAGATATTTGTTTTCATAGAATTTTGTTTTTCTACAGGCTGGACTTACCAAACAGTTTTGAATTCATATTACCTTTCTGTTAGTCTGATGTCCAACAAAAGACAGAGAGACAAATACGGTCTGCTATTAAATACGTATCTAATAGGAGAGATGAAATAAATTCATAACTTTTCCAAATGTATTTCTGCAAATCGAAGGCATCAACTCAAGTACACACTGGAGACTACTCAGATTAAGATTTGGGACTGTTCTCTCCCAACAGCTCTCTCATACACATTTAACGTATATATATATATATATATATATATATATATATATATATATATATATATATATATATCAACACCTCGAGGAATAAAACTTGCTAGATTGGTAAAGCTACTCTATCTTGTTACAGCATTTGCTCTACCTACCAGGTTTTTGTGTGTGCGTTCTTGATGTGGTTTGCAAATCTGAATCCTGAGGCGTACTTTTTGTTGACCTTTGTTGAATGGATCTACATCAGATATTCACCACTATGATCACATCATGTATGCAGACAATCTAAGTGTTCATTTCTAGAAAATGAACTGTTGGACACTCATCATAACATCGACGACGCCATGTTTGTCAGGATAGCAAGCATGCAGACATACGTCTGTTTGTGAATCTCTGGTCTATTAATAGGTAATTTCTCATTTGTGCAGTTTTGATAGAGTCAATGAAGACACAGAAAAATAAAATGTTTTAAACCTAATTTAGCATTTACAGTCTGTTCGTGCATATAAATTTTCAGAATGTACCTTTGTTTATCGTGGGGTTCTCAGAAAAACAAATGGCTACTTTGACAATTGGTATGCAAGAAACATTCTCTACATGAGTAACTAATGGAAAATATACAAAAACGTTAGTGCATTTATTATTTTTCGAATAAATCAGAAACGGTAAGTACTATGTGGTTACCATATGTGTGTCTGTGTGTACACATTCACACAGACACACACACATACACACTCTCTCTCACACACACACACACACGTATATATATATATATATATATATATATATATATATATGCATGCAGGCCATGGTCAGATTGTTGATTACGCTGATAACACGCTCTTTCCCAAAAGTTGTAATTGAGGTCTGTTCAGCATAGTTGCAATATAAACCACAGGTGGGCTCTTGTTAAGCAAACACAAATGTGCCTGAAAAAGCGTCTACAATAGGGATTAGCTTAAAGCCCTAGTAGACGAGTATTCCCGAATGGCATTAGCTAGTTCACTCTCTCTCTCTCTCTCTCTCTCTCTCTCTCTCTGTATATATATATATTAAAGACATTTTTATGTTTAACGTTCTTTTTTAGATACAAGTATTTAAGTAAATGCTCTGTTTATAATAAACAGTATTAAATAACATTTACCGGCCTGAATGTCTGAGAAATTTTCATAGAAAATATTCGTCCTTTGACAGGATTCGAAGGACGAATATTTTCTATGAAAATTTCTCGGACATTCAGGCCGGTAAAATGTTATTTAATACTGTTTATTATAAACAGAGCATTGACTTAGATACTTGTATCTATAAAAGAAGGTTAAACATAAAATGTTTTTAATAAACAAATTGTCGGATTTGTCCATTTCTTAATATATATATATATATATATATATATATATATATATATATATATATATATATAGTTTATTCGAAAATAAAATATTATAAAATCACTACAAAAATAGTCATTTTTTCAACACTTTTGGTGTCATATCAGTTGAATTGTTATAGTAATTTTCGAAGAAATTATATATGATTCAGTCTGTATTGAGCATTCTTTGGATTTGGGTTACTGAATTTATTCGTACACCGATCCTATATCATATATATATATATATATATATATATATATATATATATATATATATATATATATATATATATATGGGGTGGTGATTCATAAATTACAAACTTTAAGGGCAGATTCCTGATACCAAAACAAGGTAAAATGTCCATATAAATATATATCCAAAAGGCCATCGTTGTACTTCAACACAGCAACGTATAACAAATGTTCAAAATGTCCTTCTACACACGCATGCATTCGCTGGCGTCCCCTTTCAAATACTTCCACACGGTGTCGAATGGTTTCACAGGCACACATGACACCTGGATGTAGCGTCTCTGCATTATTGATGTCTGCTGTATAAATCAATTGTTTTAAGTGGCTCCACAAATAAAAACCTAAAGTAATTATGTCGGGAAAACGTGCAAGCCATGGAGCCGGTCCTCCTCTACATTTTTCGTGATAGATTTCAGACAATGCATCACAAATCATGTGACGAAAATGTGCTGGAGTCCCATTATGGACGGCCACATGTTTCTTCGTATTGGGAAGAGTGCATCCTCTAGCAGTTCTGGAAGTGTGTTCGAAATAAAGTCCATGTAGATAGCTCCTGTAAGACGTACAGGAAGAAACTACCATACAGTCATCTATGTTGGTCATGATGACGGTCATCTTCGAGTATAGAATCCAGAGGTTAGCAGTGAATATTTTGAAGACAGTAGGAAAGCGTTGTTCAGGTTAGCAGTGGATATTTTGGTAAAAGTAGCGGAGAGTAGTTCGTCCTTCTGTTCCTCTTCGCCTGACAAGCTGGAACTGGACATTCGGGTAGAGTAGACAAAATGGCCGCCTTTATACACGACGGATAGAATGTTCTACGTCCTCTGATTAATTAACATTCTATTGGTGGACTATAAAGTGAGTCAAGAAATTTGGGCTAACCCACTAGTATATAATGTATCTAAAAATCTACAATTCCAGCTCGCACATTAATCGTAAATTGCTGTTCTTGTCTAGCCTCATTTATACAGTTGGGATTGCGATCTGCCCAGAAATGTTGGTTGTGAAAATCTTTTTCAAATGTGGCCTCATCCGTAAACATGATTGAAGGGACAAAAACTCGGCATTTTGTACAATAAACCATCAGCAAAAGTTTTCCAGTGGTGAGAGATCAGAGGACAAAAAAAACCTGCATACGTTGCAATTAATACGGATACAAGAGATGCTCCTGATGTACCTTCCATGCGTTGCTATGAAATGTACGACATGCTACGCTCATTTGACGTCTGCTGATAACTGATAGCCTGTGTGTTCTTCGTGGACAAGTGTACGTGCGGATCTCGGTGTTGCTCGATACATATTTCGTGGTGTCGCAGATCATATCTCTCATATAACGCGACAATAGATAGCAGGAAAGTTTGGATGATTCGGATGCCTGCGGTCAGAAAATGAAATCTGACAGAACCGTGTAGCCTCGCGTCCATTACCATTCGCGCGGCCGTATGTAAAAATCATATCTGCCAGCTCAGGGTATGAATATCGTGTCAACTGTACACTTCTCAGTTAACTCACTACTACACAGGTTAAACATTAGCCACAAATATACATGACTGAGAAATGTAACCTAGTCTATATTAAAACACAGCGCCATCTGCCGTAAACTACCTTAAACTTACATCGAAAACGAAGGATTTGCGGACTTGATTTGGTGTGAAGAAGCCGCCACAAGTTTGTAAAATTATTTTGCTACAACACACACACACACACACACACACACACACACACACATATATATATATATATATATATATATATATATACTTGTGTGCGTGTCTTAATGTGTGAGAGTGATAAATTGAGTGTTCATATTATGTGCATGCACGAGGATATATATATTCATCCATATATATTTGCGACACAGCATATATATATATATATATATATATATATATATATATATATATATATATATATACAGACAGGCTGTGTCTCTGTATCACAGCTCATCACTGTGGATAGACATTCGAATTCAGCTGGGATCAAGCCCGTCTAATTAGGTATCAGTCGGAGATTTTATCTCTGAGCCTGGTAGATAAGAAGGTGAATTTATAAGAACCTATACTTCGAATACACACGCCAATGACTGGGAGGGATCAGCTCATAGAAGCGCGTTGCAGTATTAGTAGTAGTAGTAGTCCTTGTTTACAAATTCGCGCTATCCCTAAAGAGTGCTCGACCGGAATTAAATTTTCCGGGGCTTATGTGTGTGTGTGTGTGTTGTCTCAGATAATGTATTATTCAATGAATATAGACGAATACATGTATAGCTTAGTGGTTCTCAACCTGATCAAGAAGCATCTCTCAAAATTCTGTTTATTCATTTGTTTGACCCGAGAATATTTTTGACTGCCACGTCTACTATACGACGATATTTACTAAATTTACTCTTTAGCTTGTGATGGCAATTATTCTCGGACGAGGGCAGCTATGATGTGTGAGGTTGTGGCTATATACCCCACAGAGGAGTTTAAGGTGTTTTCATGAAGACGATAGAGATTCTGACACAATTGCTCACGCTGGGAGCATCCAACTTAAAAACTATTATCCGAAAAACTAACTTTTCTTTCCCTGAAACGCAGCCACATCGTCCATATTGTTTCTCTTCATTTATATTCTAGTATACATATTCCGGTTGTCTAAATATCTACGTCTGCAAAGATTTTTTTTTCAATAAAGCCGTTTTCAAGTCGACGGGCCAGCTAATGCAAAATTTCGACGGTGACCTTGCCACCACCAATTCGTCTCCATCCCGGCGTGCTTGGGTTTTGCGTAAATAAAATGCCGGCCATATTTGACGTCCGAGTTGGCACATTAGCACGTCAGTAGGATTCGACGGACCAATTTGCTCGAGTCTTTTTCCAATAACTGCAATGAAAATAGGACCCAGACGTCTTCATCTGACTTGAAATTTGCCTAAATGTCTTTCTCTTATGTATGAACGAGCATAAGTATTCTCCTCTGCTCTCGTGAATTTCTGGTAAAATATTTCCTCAATAAATGTCGAACACTCATATCCATCAGTGTAGGTAACGCATTTAGGATAATATAGGACACAGATCTGTATAAGGCACCCTTTCATCCTCTCTTTTAACCCTCCGTCTGCCAAGATAACTGACTTACATTAAATACTACCTATTTTTTTAACTTTTCAAATCTTTTGCATTTTTTTATAATATTAACTATGCATAATTATAGATGGTCAAAACAAAATAAATTTCGCCAAAATTTATTCAGTGAAACAGAAAAATTACAATAAACTTTTGCCTTTAGTTAGAAATTATAAATTTAACTAAAATTGTTTTTAAAAAATAGAAGTCATCGCTTCATTTTGAGTATAATACTTTAAAATGGTTATAACAGATGTGTTTTTGACTAATATGGCAGACGGGTCGTGTTTTACTCTCAATTGTAGGATCAAACAATGTGCATCTTTTTTTTCTTTCTCTCATTGTATGGTTCTCGGGCATTAAGTTTTGTAGTTGTATCAATACCTACGAGACCAGAGTCCCTTCAGCATTTGTCCATTTCCAGGAGATTTAGCTTCATGAATATATATATATATATATATATATATATATATATATATATATGATGAAAGAACTGAATTACTAAATCATTTTGCATAACTTGTAGGTCCAGGCTTTTAATGTAAAAACATTGTAGGATGGCGTTCTTCCTTACGCCCTTTGAACTGATTTACAAGACCAAATTTCAGATTTATTCATCGAATAATCATTTTCATTCAACATTGAAGAGTCTGAAGAATCATTTCTGTCAGTTTTATTGCCATCGTTTATAACATCGTCCGATTCTGAATAAGTAATGTTGACATTATCAATTCCATTATCATCTTCAGAAAAAGAAAAGACACCTATTTAGAATAGACGGTATTTTTATTTAATTAAAAATTATAAAGACCTATTTTTTAATAGTAAATGTCACCCGCCACCAACAAAAATCTTATTTATTTCTATATTTTTTCCTTTATGCAGATGATAGAAAATTAAGAAAAAATAAAAGTCACACAAAATAATTCGGATAGAAAACAAAAGGAAAAATAGTTTTGAAAAAGGATTATCCTTAAACCAAGGATTTTAAACGCGCCTCTGCGTGGTATAATGTTTAGCGAGCTTCTCTGGTTGACTATTACCGCTAAATAGTTAGTACAGAAATCGTGTGAAAGGTTACCTAGACTTAGAGTAATAGTTATGGAGGTAGTCTTTGTATTCGTTACAAGTAAGTAAGAATTTCTTTTTTCACCGGATTCCCCATACATGTGACCAACTCTAAGCTATGCTTAGTTTCCTTTGGTTATTTCGGCGTGAGACAATGCAAAGCAAGCTACACTGGTTGATTGTTAATATTGTGAACTGAGATTGATCCTGTTTTCGGGATCCAAATTATTGGCCTTGCGCAAATTTTATTCTTTACAGGTTGTCGGTGTAGGGCATTGTATAGCGAGCAGATGTGGGCGATCCTTGATAAAGCGTCCTGGGCAATCGTTGCGACATGATTTATTTCATACACAAGATGAAAAAAATAAAATATATTGTCGGAACGAAGATTAGTTATGAGGGGCAATAACAATGACACATGGATAAATCAACACAAATCATATCATTTAAATCACACTTTCTTTCCGATTGCTACCCTATTGGGGTTTCGGAGCTTAACAATAGGGGTAGGTATAATCAAGACTGCTGACTCTTTCCTCGAAATGTTCACATATGTAGTGATAGCAACTCTGACAGGCTGGTGATGATCGGGCCAGTTTTATTGTAGCTCGTTATTCCCGAAAGACCTCGGGGATGAGCTGGATGTATAGCTACAAAGTTGGGTATGTTACATTGGTGGCACTGCATGTGTGTTACGCGTATAAGATACTGTTGAGAACGAAGCCATCAGTTTTGGTTTTATTTGCTTCTGATATCTGGCCAGACCGCAAAAATCAATGGTTAGTAACAGGGAAGCTAATCTGATCTTATACCATATGGCTGGAGATTTGTACAAGAATAATTAAAATGGCGACTTGGTTGACTATTTAAAGTGAGTAAGGAGAGGATTTGCGGATCTGAAACCTAATCAAAAGCGCGCCAGGCTGATCACATCACGGGAAAATCTGGCATTGTTTGAGGCAGAGCCATCTTGTTCATTGGAATGTTTCATCACCCAAGATGTGTGATGAAATTATGGCTTTGAGCGGGAGACAAAGAGACAATTCATCTAAGGGAAACACGCCCTCTTCAACTGCTACAAAGAAGGCCAAGGTTGTTTTATAGGAGATCTAAACACATGTCGAAAATGAAATTGCAAAACCATGAATATGTGATGCAAGTTAAGATTATATGTCCATATAATATCACTGAATTACAGTTATCTGTAAAAATGATACTGTCCAGCCACATACTCCGTGACCCACAACATTTTAGAGTCTGTTGTAACCTAGGTAAGGTTACTGAATAGAATAATCACATGAAGGGTGGTAATGAACAATAATACTTAGGACAAGAACAACACATATAAGATTCGCCAGCGACGCGTAGATGTAGTCAAATGCTACAAGTGAGTCAAGTGAATTCCACAATGAATCTCCAACTGCAGTATATCTACCAATCGCATTCAGATGTGGTACAAGGCTAAATTTAGTGTGGGGTATCCGAGCCCGTAGTCTCTGTTAAAAAATTCCTCGTAGACCACGGATAAAACGGGGTCGGGTAGCTGATTCCGGAGACGAAACTCTGCCCTTTGACAAAGCCTCGTCTGGGGATCCTCTCTGCCCGGAGACAGAGAGTTTGACCAGCAGAGCTGCAGAGGAATCTTCAACTTCAGAATATCTACCAGACGTTCCAAGCGGTCAGATGTGGAACAAGGCCGAATTTAGTGTAGGGTATCCGAGCCCGTAGCCTCGTCCAAAAATTCACCGTAGACGCCGTATAAAACGTGGTCAGTTAGCTGTTTCTCGAACGAGAACGAGACTCTGCACTTCGACATAGCCAGGTCTGGGGATCCTCTCTGACCGGAACGCAGAGTGTTTGACCAGCGCAGCTGGAGACGAATCTTCAACAGTAGGCCAACATATATTATTTACTATTGTATTTATGTGAATGGGCACAGTCCCATTATCGTCTGTAGGTCTTCTACAACATAGTCCTTCTCCTCATAACAAATGATTCATACGAGAAAAATAATCAAAACAATACATAATCTCTTGCATTTACAATGGATAGCGGCATGGATTCAGGAATCGAAGAACCGAGTTTGAATTTCAGTCGAAGTCGTTACATTCGCTTACGTGCAAATGGCTTTTAGAAAGATATGGAACCATCTCTTCCGCCGTATGAGAGTAAATAGCAGGGCAGGCTTATCGTTATTTAAAGGTCTAACAAGAGGAAGACTGTGAATTCAAAGCCTCGCCAACCCGCAGTTGACCAATCGTGGTGGGTACAGATACACCCCGGCAGACATGATCAATGGCAATGCACACAGTCTTTTCTTTCAATGGCGGCTGTGAAATAATGTAGCTTTGAAATTATTCTCGTATACGCCCCCGAAAGAATAAATTTCGGTCGAGTACATTAGAGCGAAAGCGCGAATTTGTAAACAGTGAATGCAAAGCTCTTCTATGAATCGGGCACTCTGAGTCCCTTGCATGTTTATTCAAAATAAATACGTAAAAAATGACATTCCTCTCTACCCAGAGCCGATAGCTTAGGGGACAAAATCTCTGACTGATGACTGATCAGTCGGGTTTCGATCCTGACTTGAGGTAGTCGGATGTCTAGCCACACTAATGAGCTGTGATACAGCAAAACAGTTTGTCTGTATATATATATATATATATATATAATATAAGTAAGAGAGAGAATAATTACAATTATAAATTTTGCCGTATAGCTGATTGGTGTTGTCTTCAGCATCCTGAATCTAGAGCTTCGTAGACGGACCCTCTAGTAATCTCTCTGTCCATTCTTCAGGGTCATCAATAATTGAGTATTTATATTTTTTTTTTTTCTTTTATATATGCAATTTTCATTGGTGCAAGGTTTTTCATTTTATAGTTTGCATCCTTAGACTCAAATAATAAAAACGTCATTACACCACTTTCTATCCGATTTTCACTGAATTCCTTAACAGCATAGCTATTAAGGAATTCTTCATTTACAAATTGATTCCGAATAGTACCAAATACATTATTCCTAAAAGAAAATATGGTTTTAGTTGTTTTGTGTAGGTTTCTTTTCCTTTTGCCAATAAATCTGTCAAGTCCGTTGTTGTGTATATTTGATAATAATTTCGAATGTGTTGACGGAAAGAAATACAATGCCACCTGCCTGAGAAACATTATGGTCGACATAAAGCAACCTATTTTATGAGTTGGGTTTCATGAAAGGAAATTAAATACAGCCAACCAGTACTGCCATTTTTGTATAATCCTGGAGTGTTAAAAATCTTTGATTGTGCAATAAATATCACTGACGCTTCACTTCAGTTGTTTATCCATTTTTCTCAATTTACTGCAAGAAGACATAACTGATTCCTTGTAATGTGAGCTTTCGATTTATCATGTATCAAATACCAATAACCGCACGATTGATTGATCAAGTTTTAATCAAGCCCAAATTAAAATTAGATCTAGAAAGGAATGCCCTGCGATCTGTTGGTAACAGAGGCAAGAAAGGCTTGTTACATTTAGCGACACAAAAACGAAATTTATATCGTCTGAGACAACACTTTCGTCTTCCGTTCGTATGTGAGATTTTTCGTATTTGTTGCGCTCTCAGCAATCTTGGATATTTTACTACAGATGTGGTGTTCACGTATCTCAATGTTTCCTAGTTTTCCATCGTGTCAATAATTATATTCACTAAATGGATTATGTATGTCATATTTCTCATGCAATGCATTGATACGTTTCTATTTTCTTATTTATACCCCTTCTTAATCTCCTAATGATCAAAACCACTAGAGATAATAAATATAATTGGGCAGCTGTAGTTCATCTAACCAAGTCGCGTGAGACAATATTTACCTCCAGAATCTCTTACATATCTATAAATCTACCATTCATTCATGCTTAGAATATTTCTGTCACATATGTTCCGGTGACCCTGCTATTTACCTTGAGCTCCTTACCCTGTACCTGTTCCGGCATTCACCCGAGGTGTGTTGAGCCGGCTCCAATATTGGAGTTTCATGGCAATTTGGAATTCACAAGCGGTCCCCAACCGCATGTATAGCACATTAGATTTGATTATAGTGGTAAAGGTTGCGTGCAGGACCATCCGCACTTTTTGAAGGGCCGATTACAGAGAGCTGGTGCACTAACTGCCACAAGGTCCACAAACGACCCTCAACAGGTTTTGAATTCAGAATTGTCCTTCTCCTAGACCAGTTGCCATCCAAGGCTATAGAACTGTCTTGCTATTTACCCATAGCTGGAGGAAGAAGAAGAGGATTCACACTTTTTTTGTATTAGCACTGGAATTCGATCTCGGCTCTCCGATTCCTCAATCCATGCCGCTATCCATTACTCCACCGTGCCTCTGTGAGATCCTTGATAAAATACAAAGAAGAATCAGGTATATCATTGGTTCTAATCTGGCATCTCGGCTTCAGTCACCTTCCCGCCGCCGTAAGGTTGCCGCACTGTGTCTATAAATACTTTCATAGTAATTGTTCTGATGAGCTCTTCACTATGGTATGATTTTTGATGATTTAGTTTCCTTTTTCAGTTAACTTAGCTAGGGTATGTATGCTCATTGGCCCCCTTTTATTTCTGTCCCCATTTGTTTTTTCTTTAAGTTTAATTCCCCATCCCCTCCCTCGTTAGGTGGTCAGTGATGTCAGTTCGCTGGTGGATGCGGGGCGCCTTTCGTTTTCGTGTGAGTGATTTTTTTCGTATTTGTTGTGTCTGAATGAGTGCATGTCAGTGTGAGTGATTGGGATGAATGAATGGTTTATACTATTATAGTCCCGCATTGATTTCGGCCTGTGAAGTGATGTTTCTGTCACATTTAGTAATTGTGGGGGGTTTTATTACTAATCTTATTTTCTTTAGTTTCTTGTAAATAGTTTTTGTATGCATATTGTAAATACTCATTGGGGTTAACTTTTAGAATTGTTGTTTTATTCACTTCCCCCCCACAGACAACGAATTGTAAATATGGGGACTAGTTAGTATTTTCATAGAGACAAAGAGGTATTATGGTGGTTGTAGTAAGAAAGGTACGAATGAATGTGTTGTTTTGGTGTAAGGAATATTGTTTCGTAAGATTGGCTCAGTGTTTGCGGCTAGGTAAGTTATAGTTAAGACAGAAGAAGACCGTCCTTTCCCCAATCCCCTTTTCGGCCTTGTGCCACATTTCTGTATTAAACAGAATAAATATCGCTCTTCACTATGGTATTGTAAATACACATTGGGGTTAGTTTTTAAATTCGTTCTTTTACTCCCCGACACCCAACAGAAAATGAATTGTACATATAGGGACCAGTTAAGACTTCATGGACATTCTAAGGTATTATGGTGGATGAATTAAGTATAGTAAGTAAGAATGCGTTGGTTTGGTTTGGTTTGATTTGTTTTACGGCATATCAACCTCAGTGGGTTATTTAATGCCGACAAGATTTTTCTGTCGGTAATATTTGTTTTTAAATGTATTCCTGGTAATAATTTTTTTACAAAGTATTTCTGGTATTTAAACCTATTTTTTACACTTTCGTAGTGTTTTGACCACAGTTTGGGGGTTAACTATGTGCCCATAGCTGGAACCTTAACAGGTGCTGCCACGCCGAGTCTGGGTGGACCTAGAAATACCAGCAATTAAGTGGTTATTTCAAGCTCCGCAAAACCTTCTAATCAAAGCCCTCGCTGTTGGAAGTAGTTTATCATCTTACCCAGGGCGCCGATGTAGTTAATCGTCATACACAGGACGTGCGTTGTTTTGGTGTAAGAAATAGTGTGGTATGTTTGGGTCAGTATTTGTGGCTAGCTAAGTTTAATATTGAGACAGAAGATCGACCTTTTCCTCATTTACCATTTTGGCCTTGTGCCATATTTTGTAATTTTAACTGCTAAAATCTAAATGCAAAGTCAATCGCTATCTACTGTCCTCCTGGTTACTCTTTTCGCTCATTAGTAATGTTTCTGTTCCTAACTCATCTACATCCACTACCCCTGGTGTATTAGCGGCTTTTTTGTCTTGTTGAGGTGAAACAGATTAGAAAAATAAAGTTTTATTAAAAAGATTAGACAGACTATGCCTGTTGAATTTATTCATCCATTCCATTTTGTTTCTAAATGCGAATCAACTTCCAAAATCCTGGATGTGGCAGATGAAAGACTACCCAAATTATTTCAGCATTGTTAATGAAGGGCTATGTTTCCAATCATGGCCCTTCACAATTTCCTATTCTTTGTAGCTCTTAATACATTTTCCCTATTTCATGCCTTTCCTAAAATTTAATCAAATTCGTTTGGTTATTCGTTGCTTTCCTCTCTCCCCCCTGCCTTCAATTTACCTTGTGAGTATTAAATTATCCGAACCTTCTTTCCTCATTATGTACCCTAGAAATTTCAACTGCCTCTTCCTGATAACTATACGTTTTGTTTTTATTTTCTCTAAAACTTTGTCGTTGCGCACAGGTTCTGTCCATGGTATTCTCATCATCCTTCTGGAGAACCACATTTCCGCTGCGTCAAGTCTATTCTTCATCTGTGCGCAGATTGTTCAGCATTCACTCTCATGTAGGAGGACAGATATTACTAAACAGTTCAGTACTCTTTTCGTTGTTTCTAATGAAACTTTCCTGTTTCTTAATACTTTGCTTAGCTTTTGATAGGCAACTTTCGCTACCCCAATGTATTTTCGAATTTCAGTTTCGCAGTTTCCGTCTTTTGTTAAAACACTTCCCAGATATTTAAATCGTTCTGCCTGTTTTATTTTGACATCTTCCGTTTTTAATTTGCATATTTCGCTAACAGCGATGCATTCTGTCTTCTTGCAATTAATGTTTATTCCTTTCTTATCACTTTTATTCACTATATCGTGTAAGAATTCTTCTAATCTCCTTACCGTGTCTGCTAGAAACACTGTGTCATTTGCATATCTTATTCTGTTAAGATTGTAGCCGCCAATAATGAATCCTAGCAGAACTTCTAATTCTCTCAGAATCGTATTACTTCATAGTTTCAAGTCCGGTGAGAAGTGACAAACTTGTCTTACACCCCTTTCTATTAACAATTCTAAAACACACTATAAACCAGTCTGCTATATGCCATGCATAATACACGCTTAGGCAATCGTGTATCTTTCGATACATGACTGACGAGGAATTTTTTTTCCTGCAGTAGGCTGCCATTTCTTTCTGCGGTAAACCAGTTGCAATCCAAGGCTATAGACCCCGGTCTGTCGATAGCTGGGTGGAGAAAAGTATTCATTCTTTTCCTAAGGGTATTAGCGCGTAAGTGAATGTATCCTTCGGTAAAGTATGAAATATATATATATAAATAAATATAAACCAGACCTATAACTAGATTGAGGACTCTAATATAAACCGAGAGAGGCACATGGAGTAATGGATAGCGGCTATATATATATATATATATATATATATATATATATATATATATGTATATATATACAGATAGATAGATAGATAGATAGATAGATAGATAGATAACTGAAATCTTTTATAAGATCAGCGTTTCAGTTATCTGTTTGGATTGGTTTTGCTCTTATGTCCATCGTCTTTTTCATGTTGAATTGAATATGGTCTATGTTAATTTGTTTTATGAATATGTCCTGAAGATGGTCTATTAGACCGAAACGTCCGACGTTGACATTATATTAACATTAAAACAGCATAATTGCATATTAGGATTTTGTTTGTTTTTTCCGTATATTTTTCTTCATACTGTCGGATCTATATCCGTATATTTATATATATATATATATATATATATATAAAAAGTTGAAAATTAAAAAAATAATAATGTTTTTTATGAAAGTATATATATATATATAATAAATACTTTCATAAAAACATTATTTTTTAATTCGTCACTTTTCTATATATACATATTAAGTAAGTATACGTGGCTTCTCATTATGCTATATATATATATATATATATATATATATATATATATATATATATATATATATATATGAATGATGGAGGCACGGTGGATAGCGGCTTGGATAGAAGAATCGGACATCCTATTTCGAATTTCAGTCGAATACATTGCATTCACTTGGTTGGCAACTGGTCTACTGTAGAATGAAATGGCAACCTAATGCGAGAAAAAATCTGCCATGTCAGTCATCTATCGAAAGATACATTATTGACTAAGCGGGTACCAAGCATGATATATAACTGACTGACTCTACAAATGCAATAACAAAAAAAGACTAAATATTAGTGAATCAATTTAAATCCAACAAAAGAAACCTGCATTACTAAAAATAAATAATTATAGTCTCCAAATCCTTATTCTTTAATGCATATAAAAAAGAATAAATCTCATTGCACGTTGCTGAGATAACCTTGTGACGATCATCATCATCACACACATACATACATACTTATGCAAATACAAATTATACAACAACAAACATTCATTGGATAGTAAATCAATATAAATCAGTATAATGCGACAATTTTATAATCGCTACATTTTCATGTCGTCGATTTCGTGCACTTTTAGGAGAATAGGATCGCAGAAGCGATTCGTGAGTCTCCCCAATGCTCGCTCGCTGATTGGTCAATGTCAACCAATCAGATTGTCTGCACGTGAAGAGTGATTCTTTCCGCGCCGCGCTTTCGAAGACAATGATCACCTATATAAGCAAAGAAAATTCTTAGTAAACCAGGGAGATCTCAGCTGCCACAGAAATCCACGACAGATGAAACCATGCGCCAACCTTCTCACTCACGCCACCACTCACATGCTGAATATTCCCTAAACTCATATAATGTTTTTTCTTAAACAGCAAAACTGTTGAAAACATTTATTACCAGAAACTATTACAACCTTATTGCTTTCATTGAACTTTGGAACAGTTGATAGTTAAAGGGAGACAACTCTTGTTTTACTCAATGCATGCTTTTATCTCACATCCTTGTTTGCACATCTTGTTAAATACAAATTTTATGTGTAATGATGTATTTGGCTTATCCTCTTTTTCTTCACGTCAGTTTGGTTTCCTAATCTAATTTAAATAAATGTGGTGAAGTCTGCCACAACCTTCCGCGTTTTTGGTTGATTGCATTCAATTTCAAACATAAAAATACAGCGCCACTTTATAAAAAGGTGCTAATTAAAACAGCTTTGGTTTTCTTATCTTTCTTTTTTTTCACATCCCTGAAGGTGAGACACGTGATAAAATATACAATCAGGACACTGAGGTGATTTCGGATACTTTTTACATCAGAAGCAGCCATATTTGCAGGAGAGGATTCGCAATATAGGAAAAGAAATAGGTAAATTAATTAAACATAATGCGTCTAATAAATAGCACACATCTAATATCATCTACACACAACATATTTTATAATGAACTTTAAGGCATAAAATAACCGTTAATCAAATTATCAATAAATTATATATGAAATAGGAGACATTTTACCTATTTTCAGAAATAAATTCAGTGCATCACTTAATATAAAATTAAATAAATATTAGACATCATTACCAGCCAGGATACAATAAAGAGCGTAATTTCAACAGGCCAAGATATATGAATTACCTTAATTATAAAATAAAAATTATAATAACAATAATAATTCAACAAATACATGTTGGTTACAAAATCACACCATTTTCGTGCCGATTGACTTGTCATTTATCCAAAAATATCGGAATTGAATCGCATATAACCAACTGTCATAGCAACAACACACAAATAACATTCGACAAATCTGTATCAATAGTACAAAAATGGGATATCGACTGAACTGCAAATATGACTGAAATAGCAGCGTCAATAACTATGCAAAATCAAACACTCTAACATCATTTAAATGTTAAAAAAATTAGATACCATCATACAAAATATATTTTATACATAAATAAAAACATAAAGAGAAAATAAACAGACGCGTGAAGACGCGATACATGAAAAAAGACAAGTCCTATGAAAATGAAAAATAGAGAAAAAAAAAAGAAAATTTAATAACAAAAGCCGTTGTCCTTTTACGCGGTTCATGTAATCCCTGACATTTTGTATGTTTCCCACTGGGGTCACAGAAAATGTAATCTGATACGCATGAAAAATAAAAATAAATGTTACAGTGTCAAGAAAACTAAATAGACTGACCTTTCTTGGTGATATATTTCATTTATTCAAACCCTACGCACTTGTGTAAATGATTGAGTAAGGATGGACAGGAAGGAATAGTGAGGGTATAAACATTGCTTATTTCTACGAAGGATAGGGTGTTGCGCAGAAACATTATCGCTCACGTCCTGAAGAGATACATCACATAGAAATAGATAATCTACATGAATCAAATTTAATTAGTCTGAGTTTCATGAATTTATTGATTCAAGCGTCCGTCAAACCGTGTTGGTTTATTTAAAGTCGAATTTTGTTAGATTTCCTCAGTGACAACGGCGTACATTACTCCGTAATAATGCTTAACGATAACAGTTATTTTAACTCTGTCGAAGTTAGAAAGTCAGCATTGGGCAGCACCAAACCAGATATGGCAAAAGGATACATATTTGGTCATATATGACTCTTGTAATGATAGAATATGACAGTGATTTCTTGAGTGATAGAGAGAACGGACGATGCTTCCAGCCTTTTTAGTGATGGTAAAACTATCAGAAAGAGATAGCTGAAAATTCTGTGAAACAGAATGAAGAATATCTTGACGAAGTTACAATTCTTGGGAACTATGGAAGCCAAGGAAAAGAGAGTTGCATACTTAAGTGAATGTACAGCTGAAAAGGGACAAATTTCAATGATAACGAGAGAAATGTTATTTTGAACATAGAATACCGAAGAATAATGGCCACCAAGGTTCCAAAGATACTTGGAAAATAAAAGAAGATTGTTTGTTTCATTTAACGGCATGTCAACGCCTTCTTGGTGTGACACTATTTAGGTTTGCGTGAAAAAAAAAAGGAAAAGGCGAAAATTTGGGTGATAAGAAGCCATCACTAAAAGGACACTAAGCGATGTTATTTTTTGTTTTAACAAAGAAAAGTGGAAAGATTTTATTTTCATTAGCGAAGAAAGTAAGGTCGCGCAACTGTCGCGTTTGATTTATGACGGCGCACCGAGTATGGCAATAATGATAGATTCAGGTCGGCCAGGTGACCTACGTGACAGAATTCTAAAGAGATAAAAATTAATTGGATCGCGGAAAAATGTCCGTTGGACCAACCGCAGAATTACAAAAAACAAAAGACTGAGCCATTAGCTATCTACGGAGGTATCATTGGAGAAAAGCACCTGTTTTGAGCAAGATTTTTTAAACCGAGGCTAGTCTAGCCACACCCACGCCGCTGAGCGCCCATTGGCTGAAGGGTGACGTGAGCGTTAGGCGAAGGTAATCCATGAAAAAGGAGGGGAGGACTGTTAACGCCCCCTGAAGGGATTGGGTGAGATACCCATATGAAAAAGGAAGAATCTGGAAGGACTTCCAAAAATGGAAAATAAAAAATTTTCCTGACCGAAAACAAAGAAGTGGATTGTGGATTTAGAATTATCAAGGAACCTCAAACCCCGACAAGCCCACCTCGGTTTTGGTCGGCGTCCATATAAGCAGAGTCGCAACGAGTTGCGGGAGTTCAGTTAAGTGAAGTTGAGTTAAGTTCGCAGTTCGCAGCTGAGTTGAATTGAGTTGGGCCCGCCTCACAGGAACCTGAATGAAAGATCCCACGCAATTCCGAACTCAACTTCTAACCGAGAACAATTTATTTTTGAAGAACGACTTAGACTCACACCACCAAAACAAGTTTTACGAATATCGCCTGAAGATACACCAAAACCAGTTTCTTAAAGAACAATAGATGTTAAAACTCGCCTAACAAACACAAAGTGTCACGAATCCATATATGCTATATTCAGCAACTAGATATAAAATATTGTTATCTCTTTTCTAACACGTTTGAACTTTTCGAGTTATTACTTCATTTTCTTTTGCATATACTTGTACGATATTACTCTTGTCCAGACTCAGCTTGCATTACGGCCCGGCGACTGATTGATTTCGTCTACCTAAGATCAAATCACAACGTGGGTGGGTTAGACTAGAAATCAAAACAGTTACTTCGGTAACTAGACGTTGGAGGCAAGCTGGGAACGACAAGGCTGATACCGAATCTAACCAGATTCCCATCCGAATCAGCAAAAGGTTAGAACGTCACATTGGTTATGAAAGCAGAAACCTGGTTCTCACGGAAAAGTTTGATTGCAATTGGATCTATTCATACAGGACAAAAATCAACGCTTTTTGAAGTTTGCACCCTTTCATTCACGCAGTCAACTCGTAGTTTGGTACCCAAGTAATTCACAACTATATTCCACGTATTCTGAAATTATGAAGAAGTCACTTAATTGAAAAATCGACTAGATACAAAATTCGAACACGGATCTCATTATTGGCAAGCTCAGGCCCTAGCCATTCCACCACATACCCACTAACAAAAGGATAATCAATAAACAAACACAGCCTAAAAAGAATATATATATATATATATATATATAAATAAATAAAAAAGTTAAAATAGTTTTTAGCTTCTATTTTTGAAACATGGTTGGAACTGTGTAGCGAAAATAACCATATTTTAAATCAATTAATTTATAATATATATATATATATATATATATATTGTTATGGTCTGGTTCCTTGTACCACTGTGATAGTCCAAGGTAGAACCAATGAAGAAGAACTCGAACGCGTATATGGAATAATACAGATATATTGCAGACAGGAATATATACAAAGAAGTAGAAAGTGTTAGTACGAATAAACAAGTTTAGTAGTAATTGTCTGAACGCGACTCTGTTTCGGACTGCCTCTGATTCGACTGACTGACTCGCTCTGAATGACTGACAGACTCCTGACGGACTTCAATACAGACTTCAGACTGAACAGTATTTAGTCACCCACCCTCGTAGCCTCGTTCGGGTTCCTCCCCGCCCGAAGGCAGAGAGTTCAACCGATCAGCCGGTCAGCCGGTCGTCTGACTAGAAACTGAACAGTATTTAGTCACCACCCCAAAATATGCCCTTTGAACCCGTATAAAAGAGTTCAGGGTCGGTTTACCACCCCGAAAGAGACTCCGCCCTTCGGCGTAGCCTCGTTCGGGTCCCTCCCCACCCGAAGGCAGAGAGTTCAACCGATCAGCTGATCAGCCGGTCGCCCGACTTTGGGCTGAACTCTCTGCTTCCTCTTGAGGCGCAGTATTTATTACGTATGGAATAGGCCATTATGTTATTATGGGTAAGGTCCCATAATATATATATATATATATATATATATATATATATATATATATATGTGTGTGTGTGTGTGTGTGTGGTGTATTTTCCAGTGTCCGCACACTGAAAGAACATACCAGGTTCTGTCGTCCTGCGCCAACAAGTATTACGCGATGAGGTTGCGTATAACAAAGTACCATTCTGAGTTTAGTGAAAATGCTAACGTTTGTTTGTCAGAAAAGCAAATAAACTGTGGGTGATATTTCGGAATTGTTTCTTTCTTACGTTTTTTAATCACAATTAACAATGTTGCTATTGGTAATCACTAGTTATTTCCGTTCTCTTGTTGCCGACGTTTTTAGTTTTATTCATTGAAGCAATTTTGTAACAGTTCATATCACAAAGAGGAGTCAGTCCTATTTTAACTTGCAATTTTCTCTTTTTCAAATGTTTGATTACTTCGTGTGAGTGGATTCTTAATAAAACACCGAGGACATGTGCTTTCGTTACCACCCTTCTCTTTTTTTTTGTTATTTTTTGTGTCTATATATGTGTGTATGTTTGTGTAAGTTTGTGTTTGCAGGTATGTCTGTGCGTACCATTTTTTTCGTTTGTATATAGATATTTTTTTAATTTTTTTTTCGTTTTGTCCGCTTATTGATTTCTGGGTTGATGGCTTTGGCCCGATTTTATTAATAGAAAAAAAATTGGAGAGAATTTTTATTGATTTTTGCCTCCTTTTCGATTATGTTGACGATAATGATTTTCACGAAAAATACGATTTGTACTTTTCATTGTATTTCTGGCGGAGAATTGCTTAGAACTGGCAAAAATCATTTTTCATGTTTATTTTGTTTTCACTTTTATATTTCGATAAATTCTTTTCGATTTCACGTCTGTTTTTTTTTTGTTGTTTTTTTTTTTTAAATTTCCTCAGTTCTTTTCTGCCTTTTTTGCTTTCTTCGTATTCTTCTTAGTACTTTATTTCGAGTTTTTACTTTTCATTTAATTTATTTTTTACTTTCCGTTTTTTTCACCTCCCGCTGTTATATTAACCTCCTTATTTTTTCTTTTGTTTTTTCATTTTTACTCTTTTTTTTTAATTATTTTTTCATACTTTTCTCTCTAATTTATTTCGTCTATTAAGTTTTTTTCTCTTCGGATTTCTGTGATGACGATTTGCCATTATATGCAGTATTTCGAACTGGGACCTTTAATTGCACTATTTACATATTCACGACGTTTTACACACCGGCCTTCTTCAGGTGATATACATTAGCATTGCGAACAATGTAAATAGTTTAAATAGTGTCAATCTCAGGAATATTGAGAGATATTGAAACTTATTTAATCTACGGATGGAGATGGTTCTCGTTCCGCTAACTGAGAATATATCGTATGGTTTTCGTAACATTACTCAGTATTACAAATAGAACGGGGAAACCTTAACCCTGTTGAGTAAATAAAAATGTTCAGTCTGACATTCCTTTATGGTTACGCGGATCAACAGACACCGGATGAAGGCCGAAGTCTAAGACGGCCGAAAGGTGATAGTAAAAACGAAGAAAACTACATAAGAATGAATGATGAGAATGTAAATATTTCTCTTTTTATTCAGTACATTACATTGTAAATTTTTTCTAATTTATTGCTTCAGCATTTTCTAATATTTTCCTTTCAAGTTTCCTTATTTAGTCTTTTTATGACTCATTGTCTCCTCTATTTATTTTTCTATTTCTTTTCCTTTCTCACCTTTCTTTAGTTTCCCTCTCAGATTTTCTTCCTAGTTTTTTCATCTTTAATCTGCATTTCTTCTTTTTCATATTTCTCTTTCTTTTTCTTTCTCTTCTTCCTTTAATTTCCATCGCAGATCTAATTACTAGTTTTCACTTTATTTCTTCTTTTTTTAATTTTTCTCTTTCTTTTTTATCCTCCTACCTTTAGTTTCCCTGTCAGATATTCTCCCTTTTCTTCTTCTTTTCACTCCATTTCTTCTTTTTCATTTTTTCTCTTTCTTTTTCTTTCTCTCCTTCTTTTAGTTTCCCTGTCAGATTTTCTTCCTTGTTTTTTCTTCTTTTTACTGCAGTTCTTTTTCATTTTTCTCTTTCTTTTTCTTTCTCTCCTTTAGTTTCCCTCTCAGATTTTCTTCCTTTTTTCTTCTTTTTTTCAATCCATTTCTTCTTTTTCATTTTTTCTCTATCTTTTTCTTTCATTCTTTCATTTCTTTTTATTCTACGAGTTTCATTTCTTGTTTAGTTCGCCTCACGCCTTTTCTTTACTTTTCATTTTTCGCTGAGTTTTTCGTTCTCGTTTCTTGGCTTTGTCTAAATCACATTAAAACACTGGTTCTCGTACGGTTCCGAAGTTAAACAACGTTGAGCCTAGTCAGTACCTAAATGGGTGACCGCTTGGGAATGCCAGTTTCTCTAAACTTCGATGTGACGGGGACTCGAAATTGAAAAGCCGATGAATTGAAATTCCAGTCTTGTCAGTTATAATTACTTATTAACAAATAACCTTGAAATGTTAAGTATCTGCCTATTCTCCCCCAGCTATGAGTGAATTAGCAGAACTTGTATATGTCAATCATTTTTATCTCAAAAAATAATCTTACAATCTAAGAATATATTCTGCCTTGAAGTAACCTGTAACGGGTTTATTAACCCTAAAAACAAATGAATCAATCAAAAAACTTTGATTTTCCTTTCTCTTCTTACTTTCAAATTCCCCTGATTATTTCTTCACTTTTAGCGACTTTTCGTTTACTTTTTCCTTTTCTTCTCTTTTTCGTTCTTCTCTTTCTTTTTCTTTCTAATTTTCATCTATTTTTCTCATCGTTTCTTCATCTGTGTTTCCTCTTTATTTCTCATTTTCATTTTTTTCATTTCTTTCCTCTTCCTTCCTTTACTTCTTCTTTTTTCCTCTTTATTTTCGCCTCCATTTTTTCCCCAATTTTTGTGTCACTCGCATCTTTTTTTCTGACATTTATTCCACTTTCAACCCGTCTGTTTTTTAGTCTTCTAGCCATCTTTTACAATGAAAGGAATATTTTTTAAACAAGTATCGTAAATAAATATGGGAAGACCGCTATTTGCAATTAATCCAATCTATTTTCTTTAGAGTCGAAGAAGATTAACCCTGGTCTTCTCTGAGTAGAGTATAAAGAATCTCTGAAGTATTTGAGTGAGGGACGTTATATATGTGAAGATTTGTAAAGAAAATTTATATTTTCTTTCAAAGATATTGAAAAGGAGACAAAAATTGAATTACATTACATTTTTTTATATTTATGTTTTGGTATTGTTTAGCAAATCTAAAATCTGGTTCTCATTTCCTTCTCTTCTTAAATAGCACTGCGAGTTTTCCATTTATGAAAATATTGAGGACATTTTACGACATCATTTCCCAAGATGGCATGGACGACTATTCACGACAATAAAGTAATCATATAATTTAACGTAATACACACACACACACACACACACACACACACACACACACACACACACACACATATATATATATATATATATATATATATATATATATATATATATGTATATATATTCGTTCACAAATGTAAAAAGAATCCAATGATTTTTACTTATTTTTGTTCGTTATCAAAGGAATCCATTGAGACGGTACTATAAATCTGCATTTTGGAGCAGTTTATATATATATATATATATATATATATATATATATATATATGTATATGACTATGACAACTGACTATATATATATATATATATATATATATACATACATATATATATATATATATATATATATATATATATATATATATATATATATATATATATATACTAGGTGTGCGATGCATAAAGTTTTTTGTCTAAATTATGCAAAAATGAAAATAAATCTAAATTTAACAGAGATATGTACCAGAATTAGATAAAAAATATCTTGAATTCGTGAAATAGTAAATTTATTCAATAAAATTGCCATTGCCTTTAACTACGGCTTCCAAACGAATTTGGAATCTCCTGCCACTCTTTTTGACGGTCTTCTTGCTTAAATGGTGAATGCAGCCATAATCCTTGTATTCAGTTCATCTTTAATGTTAAAGTGAATTTTGTTGGTCTCGCACTAAATTTCGACCCACACGTAATAATAATCAAATGGTTTGCAATCAGGGGAGTTACGCAGACACATGTAAGGAGTGATGTGATTGCAGAAATTGTCTAACAGCCACGAATGGGTCTCCTGTTTGTGTGGCATGATGCAGAATCACCTTGCCAAAAATCTTGATCCTGTGCAGCATTGCATTCTCAAGGCATGGATATTGGCCTCCGGGTTGAGTCTCTGACCCTCAGCAAAAAAATTCGGGATTTCTTTTCTTATCGGAACGATCGGAAAATGAGAGAAATTTTTCGAAGCTGCCGTACCTTCGTAATAACAATTAGACTCATCCAATTCTTTTCGAATGCTCTGTACTAACCTCAGATCGACACCCAAATATTCTGAAATGTTCGTATTGGAGATTCTGATGCGGATGGCAAGAAGTATAACGTGTTGTTTGCAAATTTCCTGTGGACTGAATTGCGTCATTGTACTATCTTCTCACGGACGGTGGCCAACTTACTATACTATAATGTAAAATCAAAAAAAAAAAATCGAAAAAAAAAACAGCGCACATGCGCAAAATCGAAAATATACAATGGCGCCGATTTTACTATTTCACCCTGTATAAATGCTCAGTGAGATCAACACCAAGCGCTGGTGTATGATGTTGACAGTCGACGCTTTTTGACCAAAATGTCAATTAATATATTCACATATGCACTATCTCTGAAATAGAGCACTTTTACCGATAATTAGAGCATACGTTAAAACTAGACGGGTGCACGCGTGCAGAGGTACATTCGCATAGACGGGTGCATCGCTGTACGCACACGCTAACACAAGAAATACGGAGAAAGTTAAGCAATGATAAGTGTATAAAACAGAACAAAATCTAAAATATAGACAGTAAATTACTGAAGATTGGACGGACACGTCCGCCTACAAAACTGTCGAGTCGAAATGATGAAGGTAAGTGACATAACTATAGTCATATTAATATATATATATATATATATATATATATATATATATATATATATATATATAGGATTAATATGACTATAGTTATGTCACTTAGCGGACTCATGTTACCTTCATCATATATATATATATATATATATATATATATATGATAATTATTAAAAAAAATATTTTTTTTAAATTTTGATTAACTCACGACACAGAAATTACTGTTTCGATATTGGTCAGCAGCATTTAAATTTAATTCAATATTAAACCTTAACTACTGCGTGAAGGAAACTGCCACCCAGTCGTTAAGGTTTAATATTGGAATTAAACTGAAATGCTGCTGACAAGTATCGAAACATAGTAATTTCTGTGTCGCGATGGAATCATATTTTTTTAAAAAAATAATTATAATCTAAGCTCTACTTATGTATCGGGCACTGTTTTTTAAAATAAAAACATAAATACCAAAGAACTTCGGATCATCCATCTAACAGTTCGTTCCTATTATATCAACACACACACACACACACACACACACACACACACACACACACACATATATATATATATATATATATATATATATATATATATATATATATATATTTAAATAAGTTTTTTTGCGGTACAGAATTTAATAATAGATAGGAAAAGACAAAATATAATTTATAAGGCATTTTTAAAAGAAAAAAAAAAAAAAAAAAAACAACCGGTTTTGTCCCAGGACTTATCAAGTTTATTTTTCTGGGAATAGAAAATTTAAAAAGCGTGTAAATTAATTTAAATTAACGAATGGAATGGAATCGAAGAGAAAAAAAATGTATTTCAAGAAACTAGAGTCCAATAATATTCAGACCCAGTAAGCTTTCCCTCTGTTTAAAAATGGAAGGCTCACGGTATCTGATATCCAAGGACTCTAGAACCTTGAGGTGAAAGGTGGAGTGAGACCTAGATAAAATAAAAAAAAACAGTCCACACTAAATTAACCACACATTTCCTACTATTTATTATATGCTCAGCAATAGCAGAGCCAGAACTATTGGTTAGTTGGCTCTTCCTAGCAGACGGATTCAAAATCCTGGTTTGGGTGGGGGTAAATGTTGTTTTATTCTCGAATTCAAACGTTGGGACGTCCTCCCTATATAGTCGAGTCCACAACTATACTTGTATTGATAAATCACTAAATTAACATGATGGGGAGGGAGGACCTTTTTACGAATGGAAGCGAAAACAGGACGGGTAACAAATATTACCGTAACATTCACCGAAAAATAACAGCTATTGATCAAACGTGAAATTCGTTTAGATAAACTCTCACCCTCTGTACCAATATTCGGAAGACGCAGATAAACTGGGAACGTATCAACAAATTGCGGCTTAACCCTCTGAAATATACTAATGTCTTCTTGGATAACGGAGTCTAAAACATCCAAATGATATCTGTTTTTTGATAGGGTAATTCTAACAAACTCAATTTCAACGCAGAGAAGGCCATCAGAACATAACTTCAGTGCCCTGTGAATTAAGGCCTTAATCAAATGCGTGTCTGTATATTTTTCCTACCCATTCATATATATATATATATATATATATATATGGGTAGGAAAATATACATATGTATATTTTTCCTACCCATACACGCACAAATACTTACACGTAGGTAAGTATATTTATTCCACAGGTGTTACAAATATAGTGCTCAATGTCATGAAACAGAGCTATAAGTATATATTAGAGAATATGCATAATATCCAACGTCGATAGCAGGACTCGGATTTTCATGCAGTTAATGCAATCTTCAGATTTGAATTCTGACCGTTATCTCTCGGGTTCCCGTGATGGCGAATCAAAACTGGGTGTACAAACTTGGCTATTTAAAATATACAATTAACTATTAATAATTTACATTGTTGCATTCATAAGTTCGATAGTCAGAGAATTAAAAATAAAGAAAAATTATCTTAAATTTGATTTTGTATTCGAAAGTAAACAAAAGAAATAAAGGGAGGTAACTCACGTTTTTTAACCGTGAAAAAACGAATTATGTTTATTAATGTAAACTATAACGCAGTTTATAAATATAATACTAATGTCCAAAAATAAATAAACATATAAAGAAATAAAAAAAAAAAAAAAATTGTTCGGCACTTATAACGGTGAAATTACATCTACACCCACGTTATAAATTAATTAGGATACTAAGAATGGTGTCTGTTTACGTGTATTTGTCTTTATACGGGGGCGTGCGTGTTAGAGGATTTTGAAAACTTTTGTTTCCATCCACTTCCTAAGAAAATATTGTGATATACATTAATTGAAAATACTGATTTTGCAAAATCTTTCGACCATTTAATATTTCATTGACATCAATTATATATCTTTTATATGTGTATATGTGTGTATATACAGTTTTTATATATGTGTGTATATACAGTTTATATCTTTTATATGTGTATATGTGTGTATATACAGTGTATTATATATTATATATTACAGTGTATGTGTGTATATACAGTTTTTATATATATATATATATATATGTGTATACACAGTTTATATCTTTTATATGTGTATATGTGTGTATATACAGTGTATTATATATTATATATGACAGTGTATATGTGTGTATATACAGTTTTTATATATGTGTGTATATACAGTTTATATCTTTTATATGTGTATATGTGTGTATATACAGTGAGATGCCAAAAGTCAAGTGACACCGCTTTCGTCCGTCGTGCCGCAGTATACTGACGACAATATTCAAACTCTTATCATTTGTGTCCCGGTATTTGAGGAATGAGTGTGCATAGCGGTAAGGCTGCTGGTGGCAATGCAACGTGAATTATTGGAATGCTAACGGATATCGGGTATATTTTCTGAACCAGGTGGGGGGGGGCATTTAATATCCCACGATCTAATTTGTCACGTATACCTGTTTCTTAATGATCCTCACAATAGGGGTTTGGTCAAAATGATCTGTGGTAATAGACAAGCGACCTTAGCTCAAAATTACCCACACTGAATACAGCATTCATTCAATAGTCTTGTCTGTTCAGCGATCAGTGTGGAAAAATCTATGCAAACACATGTCCTCATAATATTACGACTCTGCATAGAGCTATCGAGACAGCGTTAAACATAGAATCGGTCTAGACGTGTACCCACCATTGTAAAATCGATACCACTTCACAGTAATAGAATCTGTTACGATTCTAGACACAGATCCTATGAACTATGAATATATTATATAATACATTGATAAGCAGTATATATATATATATATATATATATATATATATATATATATATTAGGTTGTCACATAAAATGACGCACTTGATAGCATAAGAATAAAACACTACTGAAATGTTAAATAACTAATTTATTTAGTCAAAATAGGAATCATATTGATGGATGACAACTCTCCAACTTGCGACTAATTTCTTCATCCATTGTTTTAAAAAATTTTCGTCCTTTGATATGAGAAACAATTCAAATGTTTCGATTCCCTCTTCATTAATGAAGAATGTCTTATTACGCATGAAAAACTCAAAATACTTAAATAAGTTATAATTTGTAGGTGAGATAACAGGTACGAGGCTGAAAAATTAGAGCACCCATGGACGATAGAGTACACTGCTCAGTCGTAAATTAACAAGCTTGTTAACCACGTTGTAGTGCTCTTGGTTTTCCTATCCGTATATATATATATATATATATATATATATATATATATATATATATATATATAATGATAATATTGGTAATCATTGTGGATATTTCCAAAAGGATACAGGGATAGCTCTATGTCAGAGATAGAGCAATAATTATAATGTAAAATCAACAAAATCGAAAACAAAGAACAAATTAGTATTATAAAAACACGATATCTTAAAAAGCAATGGAATTATATTTATTTCATTGAGGTCGGAAAAATAACTCCAACTCTTCAGATTTCGTATTACTTGATCTGAAGTGTTGGGCTCAATTTTCCGCCCTCACTGAAATAAATTATATCTCATCGATTTTTAAGGTTCGTGTTTATTAAAATCTCTCTCTCTGTCTCTCTCTGTCTCTCTCTCTCTCTATATATATATATATATATATATATATATATATATATATATATAAATATTTATTTAAAAATATGATTCCAAAGCTACATTAGAGTTCTTATGTTTCAAAACAAGAGGGAAACTTCAATATAATTATTTGAATTAAATTGAATTAAAGTTAGCGTTGGAATCATATTTTAATTAAATAATTATATTTTTTAAAAATAATAACAAAAAATACTAAAAACTTTGGATTATTTACCTAACGAGCCTTTTCCTATTTTATTACCAAAATATTTGGTAGTTCAACACACACACACACACACACACACACACACACATATATATATATATATATATATATATATGTGTGTGTGTGTGTGTGTGTGCGTAAATCATGAAAGGGCTATTATTTGTATACTTAAGTTTTATTAGTAAGTTGATATGTGGGAACGCAGTAGATATTGAAGAAAATTCCAATATTATCGGCTACGCCAATTACATTTGCCAGTGACTGATATTGATAAGTTTTTTGAACTACAATAAATTTCATATATTAAAAATATATTATGCACCAAGATTGGAAAAAACGCTTGAAAATTACACAATGTATATAATTTTCCTCAATTTTATATCATTAAATTGCATATATATATATATATATATATATATATATATATATATATATATATATATATATATATATATATATATATATAAAATTGGTTGTCCATATATATATGATTAGTATGATGTTGCAAACGTGTTGTTTTGTCAGGTTATACTAACAGAAAATGGATGATAAATTCCAGTAAGGTCATTGATTCTCAGTTTAAAAAAAATTTAAACAGCCTTTCAAACATATTTGAAAGAAAAGAAAATGCATTCCGATTTTATATTTTGTCAGTGCTGATATTTTAATTTACAGAAAATCGCAAATTTACCAGAACCTTTTGACAACGTTGGCGATGTGGATTTAGTTACGGGTCATAAATATATATGCCTGCAAATCTACTGAAACCATAATCTAACATATCTGCAACGTTCCATGGGAAGAACAAGTTTTGGCACGGTACTTGAAAATTGTTCAGACTAAAGAGGTGCTGAAATTTTCGTCACTACGTTTTGGGGCGTTGTGTATTTGAGTAGATTCGAACTGTCTATATCCTCTGTGTTTTGGCTCCAAAAAGAGGATCGACAGTTGTGTGAAATTGAATGTAGCTAAATAAGAATAGGGTAGGGGAACTAACTTCCTTTTTGCTGTTATTAAAATGTCTATTGCAGCTTAAACATTTGGAATGTTTAATTTTCTTCTTCTCAACGCATTCTTGCGTTCCCTTCTCAAACAAAATTTATGTGTCCGTCTTAAAATACAAATTACAGTCGCTTCGCAGGAAATCAAAAGGCAAACGTACAGAAAACAGGGAAAACAAGAAAGAAAAAAAAAGATATTTGCAAGAATTTATGTCCCCTGCAGTTATTAGATTTACTGTACGCTTCATTTGTTCGTATTGACACTTGCTTAAAGAAGCGAAATCGAATAATATCGTCAATCGGGTGAAACTTCCGAATTCTTTAAAATAGTTTTTTTTTATTTTATTTTCTTTATTTGTGTGTGTGTTTTTTAAAGCATTAAGACTGGCTCAGGCCAAAACGCTCCTTACTTAGTACTTACCCCACTAACTAATTTCAGGTGCCAACTCACATTTGATTGTAGATTATGGCTCTCCACAACTTTCTGCATTTTTTCTCCCAGGAACATTTGGCTGTTATACAATCGCTTTCTAAAATCTGAGGTTAAAATGGCTTTGAGCGTATGAAGCCTGGCGGGTTTGGCAAAGGTCATCCTTCTGTGAACATTGTGGACTGGCGCTACATAATCATAAACCGCATCATTTGATAACTAGAAACAAAAAAAAAAAAAAAAACTAAAATGGATATCGCATTACCCGAAGCGAAAAAAAAATGACACAATATGTTGGCAATTCCCATGAAATCAAACAAAAGGTTAGGAAGGAAACTCCTATTAATAATTTGAAGAATGATAACACATAATGCACTAAAACGCCACATGACACATGATCATGGAAATATTTAAATTGCTAACTTTAGTAACTAACTATGTTGACCTAACCATTAATCTGCAGTCTTGTCTACTAGAATAGATATCTATAATGCCCAGTTTAGTCTGAAAGGCCACCTGATCGAAACAACGTTGCTATAAGGGAGCTATTTTCTAATCTTCTTTCTGCAGATAGGTAGGCTAATATTTTGGTAACATTATCATAGTCCAAGACGAATTCATAACTATTTTGTGAGCAGAAGCCTGCACCATAAACTTTTAACAAATTGCTGAGGAGAATTTGAAAAAATACTAATAGAGAGACTATGCCTACTATACATCTTGTAACGATGTATGGTAGGAATAGTAAAAATGTATTCTGATATTATAACTGGCCAGTGTGGGGTTTTTCACCTGCAGCACTTAGCATCGTTATCAGACCGTTTTGATATGGATTCAGGTACGGGTCAATAAAATACCTGTCTGCAATGATACAGGAAACAAAATACAACGTATCTGCAACGTCGCAAGAACTTTCCATTTAGCTAGGAAGAACAGTTTTTGTGACGACAATTGAAAATGGTTCAGACTACAGCAGTGTGGAAATTTGCGTCAATGCTTTTCAGAATGCTGTGTATATGAACAGGTTCGAACTCACTCCGTCTCCTGGGATTAAAAAAGCAAGATCGACAGTGGTGGAAATACCAATGTTCTTAGCAGAAAGGATAACACTTATGACAACATCATTTAAGGCAACGCGCTTAAAATTATCCCCCTCAGCGCTTCTTGGAATACGCTAAGAAAACGGGGACGAAATTCGGGGACGAAATTCGGGGTAGATATTTGCGGAATTGGATTTAATCACTGGTACTATCTATATCTTTTAATCTAGTGAAATCTGGACTTATGTCCATCTTTTAGACGCTAGGAACACCAACTCAAACGCATGGTGACACAACGCCAAATTTAATGTTTTAGAAGGATGGTGTGTACATTGGAACAAATGTAAAAAAAAAAAAAATGACAAAATTCCTCGAATCTTTCTGGGACTCCTTAGGCGTAAGTGAAACGGAATGTGGTGGCTGGATCAGGATGGTCACCAATAGGTCTGGGTAAGTAGTAGGTGTGGTACTCTGTCATTGGTGGATTGCTTGCCAACATGACACGAATGAATGTGCATGAGGTTTAATTTAATCTACTATAGGGGGTTCAAACATTGAGGCTGTCAACGAGGATCGAACTCACTTCAGGAACACTTGTGTCATACTCATCTACTGTTTATTCAATTATATCCCTTATTCTATTTTTCTATCCATTATTTCGCACGAAGTCTCAAATAGGGTCAAACCAGAAGACACTGAATTCTTTCTACACTAGTTTGAGAACCCAACTGATAAGCCCGTCCTGGGTATGACGCTAAACTTCATCCGCGTCTTCGGTAAGACGATAAACTACGTTCAACAGCAAAGCCTCTGATCAGGAGGTTTTGAGGAGCGTGGAACCACTTCTTTATTGCTGGTGTTCCTAGGTCCACGCTGACCTGGGGTAGTAGCACCTGTTAGGGTCCCAGCTATGGGCAAATAGTTAACCCCGAAACTGAGACTACATCCGCGTCCTGGGTATGACGATAAACTACATCCGCTCCCTGGATATGACGATAATCTACATCCGCCTCCAGGGTAAGAAGATAAACTACGTCCGACAGCAATATAAAAACGTTTTTGAAAAAAATAATGTTGCCAGCTGTACGTTTTATCCCACTTTTAGAAATAAGGCCAATAAGGACACACTGCGCCGCAAGAATTCTGAAGCGTTGATTGTCTTTCCAAGCCCAGGTTCATTGGACAGGCTAAGGTCGCACGTGACGATATGCTAAGCCAACGAGCGCACATGAGTTCCTATTGAAGTTATTCCTCTCGCTGTATCCTAGAATCGATGCTGCCACGCCTTACCTTCTCGTCTAATAAAACCAATTAGAAAGGCAGAAAATTATTTCGTTGATAGAATCTATGCAGTGGCTTTGGTGTCTGACAGACGGGAACCAGTGACAACACGATACGGAACACAAGGGATTTGGACATAAGTAACGATCAACCCCGGAGAAAGATTATACCTGGATAGACGGGTTTTCTAGTAATGAACTTGAATAGTTAACGTTATGTTTCTAGGCAAACAATTTATTTAGTATATAACCGGATCAAAGTCTACCTTGTCAAAAATAGTGTAAGTCGGACCTATATAAGACAGAACTCATTGGGTATATTTTTCGACATGATTTATATTCAACATCAAACAAGGAGACGTGAGTAACGCCTGTCGTTCTGCAAATTCCTTTAAACTTACACAATTCTGGTAAATAACTACTTATTACTTGATGTTATTGTTTACAGAGAAATAAGGACGAATCAATCCCTTAAAACTCACCCACCAAAACTGATCACGTAGCCAGATTTTAGGAAGTAGGTTGAATTTAAAAAAAAAAGACTTTCACCATTACTTCGTAAATATTGAACCATTCGTCAAGCCAGTATTACAAAAATGTGACAGAGTTGATAATAAAAATAGCATCATCATCAATGTAACATGAAAATAGCTTCCTCATTATCATCATATACAGACACATTACAGCGTCATGTCTTAGGTACTCTGCCCAGCTGACGTATTCCGCTTACATAAAGTGGAAAGTGTATATCGAATCAACTACTATATCTGCAGATAAGAAAATTGGTTCACCATATCCTGATAGACATCTTTTCTTGTCAGAATCTCTCGTACATATTTATAAGTTTACCATTCATCCATGATTTGAATATTTCTGCAATATTTGGTGCCCCGGCTATATACTTCGTCAGGTTGTCTTGCTGGATACACCATGGCTGCAGTAGATGCGGTGCCCCTGTTACGAATTTGAATCAACTCAAAACAAAGAAAACGGCTAATATTTTGTTTATATATATATATATATATTTTAAGCGTTTCACCCCAAGCAAGACGGGAGGCCACTAGGACGCAAGGGGTTACAGAAGATTTGGAGCAAGATCAGATAGGAGTGATAGAAGAAAGGATGAGGGTAGTGGATAGATCAAGGCAACTGGAGATATCGATTGACATTACACTTGAATAGCTGGAAATTATAGCTCTCAGGGAAAATAGAATAGGGAAGGGAGTTCCACAGGTGAGAGGTGCGAGACCTGAAGTTATTGGAGTAGAAGAGACGGCTACATTTAGGAGTTTCGACAGTGAGGGGGTGAGAGCGGGATGCCAGCCTCGTCGGGCGGTTGAACTCATGAAGTCTGGGAGCCAGCGAATGCAGCTCCTCGGAGCAATTGCCATGAAAGTATTTGTCGAACAGACAGAGAGAGGCGACGGCGCGTCTGTGTGAAAGTGACTGTAGACGAGATGCCAGAACAGGGCCAATTATATTGCATATCCGCATCTGGAGCCTATCAAGAACCCTGAGGCAAACATAAGGGGCTCCAGACCATATATTGCAGCAATACCCCATGCAAGGGCGAATTGTTGATTTGTAGATCTGGAGGATCGATTCTGGGGAGAAAAATTTCCTGGCGCGGCACAGGGAGCCAAATTTCCTTGCAGTGGACGAAGCAATTGACTCAATGTATTTGTTCCATCTCAGGTCAGCCGTCAACGTGAGACCGAGCAGCCGAAGAGAGGTGCTCTCGAGCATTTGAGCGTTAAACATTCTAATGGAGGGCAGGGAAGGATCTCTGTGGTGATTAATAGAGAGCAGTTTTGTTTTTGAAGCATTAAAGTTGACCAGCCAATTCCTGCCCCAGTTCACAACCGATTGGAAGTCCTTTTCGAGACGCACGGCCAGGTTATTTTTATCAGTGACATTTGTTTTTGAGGCAGGAATAAATTGTGGTGTCATCCGCGTAGATACCAACTTGGAATCGATTGCGCCAGGAAGGTCATTTATTTAGATAAGGAATAGAGTGGGGATGGAGCCTTGAGGAACACCTGCGTTCGTGGGATAGGAACTGGGGGAGAATCCGTTGAGAACGACCTTCAATTCACGGTTTGACAGGAATGATTGTATTAGGTCAAACAATCGACCCGTAATGCCATAACCCTGGACCTTGCGAAGAAGGCCGGCATGCCAAACCCTATCAAATGATTTGGAGATGTCTAGGGCCACGACACGACCTTCCCCGTTATTTTGAAGAACTCGTTAGACAGTTTCAGTGATGGCCGTAAGCACATCAGCTGTAGATCGGGCAAAGCGGAAGCCATATTGCTTGTCTGTGAGCAGATATGGGATGCGAGGTGATTAACCACCTCGGTATTGATTAGGGCTTCGAAGACTTTGCCGAAGAGGGGTAGGAGACTGATAGGACGGTAGTTATAAGGGTCAGAGAGGTCGCTAGAGTTCTTGAAGACAGGAACAACCGAAGAGGAATTCCGGCAGTCAGGAAAACAAGATTCCTTGAGGCAGTAGTTGTATAGTTTAGAAAGGGCGGGCGCCAGTTCAGGCGCGCATTTCTTCAAGACTATATCTGGTATCGCATCTCCACCACTAGCCTTGTTGGGGTCTAAATTGCACATGACGCCCAATACCAATGACGGGGTTATGTGTAACCCACTCAAGAGGGCTTCAGTTCTAAGAGGGAAGTCGGGTATGTGAATGTTAAAGTTCTTATATTTGTCAGATTGCAGTCCTTTCCTTGTAATTTTTTACCATGATGAAAAGAAATAATAAATAAATGTTGATTTCTTCGTATGTATGTGTGATAAAGAAGAGGCGTGAGGGAATGTGATGAGGAAAGTGTAAGTGTCCCGTAGCTTTGTTAGAAAGTCGCGTTATTGTTTAAGAAAATGTCTTTTGTGTGGCGTTGTGACCTGTTACCGTCTCTGGCCGGTTATCTCTCCTTACTGTTTGGCCTGGCTGAAGATTTTGCTTAAATACCCTTCAAAAAGTGTTCACGAAGCATTTTAATTTTTAAGCCGGAACAATGTGCAATTCTCCGACACAGAAATCATTTTTGTTATTAGGTGTTTGACTGCCTTGGTGTTTATTCCTGTCTTCGCAACACACACACATACGACAGTAAGGGTTATTTGATTCAGGATCGATCGAAATATTAAGCGTTTCGAAGTTCATGAATATTATTTTTTTAAGTTATAAGGGTTTAATTATCTATGGAAAATAATTGTAAATGGAACCCGCAAACCGAAGTCACAAAAAAAATGCGTTCATACCACATGATTTCTGAAATGGTAATAAATATAAATTTGGAAACTTGTGATCTTGTATTGTTTTTTCATATATTACTAGCGACTAAGCTCTACGGATTAGAAATTTCAAAATTTTAACAAATCACATTGTTTGAGCATATTTTATTTTGTCTTCTGTAGTGACATCAATTTACAATGAATTTATATCGCAAACTTAAACCCAATTATCTTTTGTGAAATTTAATAATAGATTTTTTTATGTACTTTGTCTGGATTGATAATATAGCAAACAAATGGTGAACTTTAACAAAAGGATTATTTCTGTTCGCATTTCCTGTTGTGCAACTACAAGTAAAAATTTAACATCTGCCTGTATTTCTGAGATGAGGTATTCTAACTATTTACACCATATACATTGTTCGAGCTGTTGTGCTCATCTTTATTGTCGTATTCACGAAGTTTCAGCCGATGTGCGCTCCGGCCTTCTTCAGGTGATATTTGATCGAATTTCGAACCGAGCCCTTTATATCCAAAGACTTAGAACAATTTACATCCGTGGACTAAATAAAGTGTTCGGTCCAAAATTCCAACAAAGAAGAAGGCCGCAGTGTAAAAAACGGTCGAAATGCCGTGAATATTACAATAAGTCCGTTCACTGTCATGAATATGGGATAAATCTGTTCACTGTAATGGTCTGAGAAAGGGTGAGAATATATATATATATATATATATATATATATATATATATATATATATATATATATATACAAGTATATGATTGGTGTATATGGAATGAATTCCAATAACCGACAATTACTATTCTTAAAAGAGTGCTCAATACAAAGTAGAGCAGATATAATTATTTATTTAAAAAAATTTATAACATAATATGTTAGAAAATCACTACAAAATAGCCATTTTGTTTCACCCCCTGTGTCTTATCAAGTGATCAACATCATCTTGATAAGACACTGAGGGTGTTGAAAAAAAATGGCTATTTTTGTAGTGATTTTCTAACATATTTTTGTTATAATTTTTTAAAAATAAATAATTATATATATATATATATATATATATCGTTTAATGATCCCTGTGTGTTCTATTTCCATTTTTAAATGTTTTTTCTCAGCATGCGTATGTATACGTATATCCTCTCTCTCTCTCTCTATATATATATATATATATATATATATATATATATATATATATATATATATACGTGATGTGATAAAAAATTATTGTGATAGGGTGCTATAAAAAGAGATCTGTAACACATATCGATTCAGCATTTAATCTCCCTCGAAGTAGTACAATTCTGAAGCCAAAAACTTCATCCATCGGTGTTTCCATGGATGGACCTATTCCTGTAAATCTTTTCTTTAGATAGTAAACCATTTCTTCAATTTATCCGACGTCTTGTTCTTTTCAAGTGAAATTTGATTTTTGGAATGTGGTGAGAGCTGGAGAATATGGTGGCTGTTGGACCTGGAGAAGGAAGTAACAAACAAAAACTGCTTTACAATCCATGGTCATTGATGGAAACTCTGGTGGGATGAGAAAGACCACGATCTACACACATGCCTTGCAAGCATGGCCATAAACAACGGAAGTTAGCGAGAGCGTTATAACTTAGTTTGCTTGCGTCACAGAATTCAAGGTTAATCTGTGCCAAGTGTATTTTGGTTCCGTTGCCATAACAACAGTCCCGATGCTTATATCGTATATACTGACAATATAAATATAATATATATATATATATATATATATATATATATATATATATGAAGAGAAGGGGAGAGAGAGATTGAGAGATAGAGTGAAAGAGAAGAGATAGAGAGATTAAAAAAAAACAAAAACCGTTGATGGAAACAGACATCTTGCCAAAACCTAAAAAAGTATTATTCAAATACAGCACTGGAAAAAAAGAAATAAATAAAACGATATATATATATATATATATATATATATATATATATATATATATATATATATGATCAAACTTAATGAGAATATTGTTACCATTTTGTTGTTTTTTTTCCTCAAATTTTATTTACCCTGTTCATATATATATATATATATATATATATATATATATATATATATTCTTTAATCTATCTCGCTCTCTCTACACACACACACACACACACACACATATATATATATATATATATATGTGTGTGTTTTTTTTTTTTAGCCAGCAATCCCTCTTTTATACTTGATTCTTTAAAGGCGACTGACAAGATACTGCGAACAGGCCGTTCGTACAAGTGTTTACTTTTCTGCACACAACTGTCCAATTGTCCGATATTTCCGGGCGCTTTTTGCTATACTTTTAGCTATTATGAAGGTTGATTTTATTTTTACCTTTAACTGAATATATGGCTTGTGTTATGTATATATCTAGAGTTATAGGGATGTTTTATTTTCCAACACGGTCAGAAAATTGTGGTGTTGTTTATAGTTAATGTTATGGAATATTGGCTTTTTCTTTTTTATTAGTGTATATTTAAATGAGTTCTAAAGGAGCCGTGCTCGAATATGTGTAACATACGTCGTCTGGATAGGCATGTAATAGTGTAACTGATGTATTTATTTATGAGTTTTGTTTGATCAGAAAAAAATTCCTTAAGGAGCATTTGAACTCGTTAATAATGTGTTATACCAGAACATTACCTATTCTGTTGTAAAAGACTCTCCCACACATAATAAGTAGTAGTAGTAGTAGTAGTAGTAGTAGCAGAACAAAAGAACTGTGTAACGTTGGCGCAGATCGAAACTACAGGCTTCAATGTTCCAATCGCTCCAAATTCTGCGCAATCAGACGTGGGTTACGGAAATAAATTCGGATTCACAAATGAATTGCAAAATAAATACTTATTCGGATACAAATGAGAAACCATGATTTTGTATTACTGGCATTTTTAATCCTGGTTAGCTGAAGGAGAATTTTTCTGTAAGGTAAAATAAAACTATGCCAGACGACATTCTTCAGTAATTGAGAAAATAGAATTTTATGACGGATTTATTAATGTGTCGGAATCCTTCTACTCGGTTTTTCGTTGAATGTTAAAATTTGGAGTGTCGGGATTCGATACATTAACAAAATATCGTTACAGGGTCACTCGTAATTTGACCGTCTAGAATAATCACACGATTTTCATTGATGGAATAAAATTCAGTAGAAAAGACAGCGTAGTTTCAACAAATAAACATTAATATAACGACAAAAATACAAGCAGTTGATGATAGATTGCAAAGTAATGTCTTTTTGTTTGGGTTGATAAAGTTCTGAAATAAAATATAAACTGTCTTTGTGTACGTATGCGAGAAAAAATAAAATGTGGTGATATGTGTATTTGTATGAAAAAGTTAATACGTGTCTGCGTGATTCATAGTAAAGCGGATACAAGAGATAGAAAATGTTTCTTACTTTTGGCGGTGTTGCCGTAGTTTGAAGTTTGTCAACGTTGTCGCTTTTAGCATGAGGTTGTGAAGATGACAAGTGAGAGTTGCGTGGAGTTTGGTGGCAGCTGTGTGTATCCTGTTTTGGAACGGATTTCGTATGTTTTTATACATTTTTCGTGACAAAATCGGCTCCAGAATTAAATTATTTATTTATTCCTAATTAGCCCTAGAAGGGCACGTGTTATGTCTTCTACTACGTCCGCACGATATTTGGGCGGTATCTACCTAAAAATAATGGTGACTAATACAACACACTTTCTGGTTTGTATTCGATGATCTTATAGATGTGTTTTAAGATGTAAGTGTTTTCTTGAGTGTGATTGGTTTATAAATATTGTATTTGATATTTTAGTGGACACGACAAATGTTATGAAACACTGCGTCGGTTAACTTGACTTCAGTCACATTCCCGACACCATAACGTAGCTTCCCTCTGCCTTTTCTATAAATACTTTGTCTGTAATTGTTCTTATTAACTTTGCTCTAGTGTGCTTCGATATTATGAGTTTAAGCTTTGAATTAGAATGGCGGCATTGTAGCTGAAATAGATAGATGTAACCGTAAGTTCAATGTTAATAGTTTTTTCTCCCACACGTTTGTGGAACTCAATTCCGGCTTCTGGAATACTCTGCATATCTCGAAAAGTCACGCGTGACCTTATCGTCTTTAATGATTTTGACTCGGGGTGGGGAGTGCGGTCATTTTATTTTCTGGATAATTTACTTTCAAGGCATGTGTGAACTCTTTGTGTCCGTAAGTAATTTGCCATTTTAATCAATTTCACTGGTACTTTTGGTTTGTTTTGGTTTGTTTTGCGGCATAACAACACCTTCATGGGTTATGTAATGCTAACGAAATTTTCTTTATTAGTAATTTTTTTTTCAAAAATCTATTTCTAGTAATATTTTTTTCCTTGAAAAATCTATTTCTGGTAATAATTTTATTTCGCTGGTAATATTTTTTCAGAAAATGTATTGCTGGTATTATTTTCTTTTCAAAAATGTATTACTGGAAATAATTTTTTTACAAAGTATTTCTGGTATTTACACTTTCATAGCATTTTAACCCAAGTTTCGGGGTTAACTATTTGCCCATATCTGGGACCCTAAAAAGTGGAACTGGGAACACCAGCAATTAAGAGGTGGTTCCACGCTTCTCAAAACCTCCTGATCAGGGGCCTTCCTGCTGGAAGTAATTTATCGTCTTACCCAGGGCGCGGACGTAGTTTATCGTCATACCCACGACGGTTTTCAGTGGTGGTGGTGAAGGGTTCGTTTTCATTACAGTTATATTCTGCCTTCTTAATTATTTTATTGCTCTCTCTCTCTCTCTCTCTCTCCCTCCCCTTTAATAGTGTGTTTTCTCATATTCCCTAAATCTAATGAACCTCTTGCAAATTAGTGGCTTTATTGCCTTGCTTGGGGTGAAATGATTAAGACAAGAATACAAAATCCACAAAATCCCAATAAGAACAAAAAGAATATTGTGTTCGATATGGTGAAGATGGATCCTTACAGGTGCTACCACCCCGGGTCAGGGTGGACCTGGGAACACCAGCAATTAATAGGCGGTTCCACGCTCCTAAAAAAACCTCCTGTAAATAGATATCTACTTCCTAATCCATAAAATCCTAATATGAGAAAAAAACATATTGTGTTCGATACAGTGAAGATGTTCATAGGAACTCTTATCACACGCGTGTTCTCTAATATCAAACCTGAATAAATTATTATGACCTATGAACATTTACTGCGTAGCTTAAAAACTAACGGACGTTTTAATCAAATTAACTTCAGGACATTCGATTTCAAACGATAGCAGATATTTGACACGGAATAATACGGTGAGTTTGTGCTTATTGTAAACAAGTTCGATTGAATCGTTAAGCAAGTTCATTTAAAAAAAAAAATAGTAAAAGAGAAAAGCCTCTGCTCACAAGAGTAATTAAAATGAAACCCCAAGCTATGATTTTGTTTTTCTAATGATTCTTCGTTAATTAAAATGACACTTCGGAAATCGAATTTTCTTCCTACAACTGCTCTCAAAACTAATATAAAAAAAAAACAACTCAAATTGACAATTTTGAAATACTGCTTATATGAGAACCTCAATATAGTATAATGTTTAACAAGCTTTTCCCGCTACATCAATTACTAGTGAGTTCGAGTCTCACTGGGTGCAACATACTTTCCCCGTTGTTCCACATCTAAGCTACGCTTAGGAAATAATTATACTGCCAATAACTTTAAAAAAAATAATATTGATGTTATGAATGAAATGTTCAACGCAATAAAGATGAGAAGTAGAATTTACGTAGCCCTTACCAAGGATACCATCCTTTGGTTGCTAGAGCGTTTGCAGGTAACAGAAACCTATTTGTCTTTGAAGTGTCTTTACCCACTCAGTTCTCTGGAACTATTATCGTATGCAAATAATAATATGTTTTTAAATTCTTTGGTGAGGGAACAGAAAGCAAAAGGATATGTTGCTAAAATCACAGTGAAGAGAACAGATTGGTAATGAACATCCGTGTTGTCACTTGATCTCACTTGATATTCACAAACACTCTAACACGTTTCTTACCATGGTTTGATATTGACTCTCCACAAATATTGTATGGTCTCGATTTATTCTTGTATAGTGGAGTCGTAGTTATATCCATTAAAAAAAAAATAATCAGAACTGTTTTTCTCGTAATGTCGTGGAAAAACGAAGAATACGATGTGCAGGTTGTGTAATAGATAGCGACTCGGTATGAGAAATTGGCGATCCGAATTCGCATTCCACTCGGAGTCCATACATTTGTATTCGCGCAAATGCTTTATAAAAAGGCATGAATACTTCTCCTCGCAGTAGCCTTAGTAGATCTGGGATCTGGAAAAGTCTTTCAGGAAATTGTAGATGCGATGTTCACGCAAAATAAAATTATTTCAATAATAATTACCATTAAAATAACCAACAAAAGTTTGATGAGCCGTATAACGAGAGAGATATGAAAGAAAAAAGTATTTTCACATTTGTATTACCGCAGTTATTGGCATTAGTGTATATATGATATAATAACACTGATATTTCCCAGGCGGAACGGAATGGCTGAATGGGAAAAAACTTTGTTCTCATAGAGATTTTTATAATGCTAAAACATACCCAAAACCTATATATTGATATATACACGTGTCTCACACAGAGAATATATTATATATATATGTACACAGCAAATCAGAGTGTAAGGAGAAACAAAAAGCAAAAGTGTTACATATAATATGGAGTTACAACTGTACCTGGAGAAGCCATTTCTAGGATTCCAGATTCAAACGGGCCAGATTTATCTATGCCTTAATTGAGGACATACTCCACAAAAAACAGGAAACAGCGAGCCTTGGGTTTCCGCAAATTGAGATCTGCGGGCTGGAGTTTCATTCTATATCTAAGAAATATATATTCCTAAAAGGAAATCACACCATGGACTTATCAACTGCTGGGGGCAGTTTTAGCCTCCATACGGGTCATTGGAAAGGGGATCGAGCTAAAGAAAGCAACCTTATATGTTTGTTGCTGTAAACGAACCGAAATAGAATGGCGCATTTGTCACTGTATGGAGTGACGTCATTAAGCGACTTATGTCCACCAAAGGGAAATACATGCCTTCTGTATCCTTACAGCTGTAAAAACAAATCAATTGCAAAAGAAATACTAAGTGTAATGAACCGACCCTTCTCGCCTTTAAGCGATGGAACCGTTGCTTTACTAGACATAATTTTATCAGCCTGAATTAAAAAGACGGCTTGATGATTCAAATTACCCTTTTCATTTTAGAGTTCCCAGTGGAGATCGAACGCAAAATTGTACTACTTATTGTTTAAAAGTAATCACCCTATATTTTAGGATGTGTTGTGAGCTTAGCAATACATTTCATTCGGAACAAATATCTTAGCAGACTGACTGACAACTCAAGTCTCAAACGAATTTCTGCCTGTTTATGGCTGATATACATATTTCTATAAACGTTTTACCTACTCTAAACATTCCGTTCATTATTTTCTTGAAATTAAGACTTTAGATTTTGTTTTAAATAGTTACTTTGAGATTTTATTGCGTTGTTTTATGTGCCAACAAGGGACAGTCTTTTTTGTATCTTGTTAGTTATAAATAATCGTGGTTTTCTAAAATATTGTTATTCTGTCTTGTGCCTACCTAGAAACTATTTGATTCGAGAAACACGTATCTACGGAATAGTGTATTGATCTATTTGCTTTAAAGATCAATAGATGTAACGTAACTATTGTCTTAATGGACAGATGTTTGCTCTCACACTCGATGGCATAGCAAACAGCACGACCGATTACGACGACATGTTGGTTTTCGTTCACATTTATATCTCTTTAATTTTTTGTCTTTAGAATCAAATTCTTTCCGGTTTGCTTTTTATCTCTTAGTTATTTTCTTTCTTTACGTAAAATATTTAATTTTATTTTGTACTTGCGTTTTTTTCATTTTTCTTTAGATTCTCTGAATCTTTCTTGTTAATTTATTTTAATTCTTTCCATTTCATTCTTTTTTATTTTTGTTTCAGAGAATAAAGAATGAAAACTAGAAACTGAATGAAAGGAGAATGGAAGTAAATTAACAATAAATTTTTATTTTAGATTTTATTTCTATTTTCTTTCAATCATTATTCTGTTTTTTTTTTTTTTTGCTTTTTTCACCCTTTTAGAATATTCATTTTCTTTTTCTTTCCTTTCTTTTTACGTATTTCATTCCTTTTGTGTTCCTTTCATTTTACTGTTTGTTATTTCATTTCTAGTCCTTTCATTTCCATATTTGACTTTCACGTTTTCTTTTATCTTCCATCCCTTTCCATTATTTCTTTATTCTTTCCTACCACCATTCTTACTTCCTCTTGTCATATATATATATATATATATATATATATATATATATATATATATATATATATATATTTAAGCATTTCACCCCAAGCAAGGCGGGGAAGCCACTAGGACGCAAGGAGTTACAGACAATTTAGCGCAAGATCAGATAGGAGTGATAGAAGAAAGGATGAGGGTAGTGGATAGATCAAAGCAACTGGAGATGTCGATTGACATTACACTTGAATAGCTGGAGATTATAGCTCACAGGAAAACAGGAAAAGGGAAGGGAGTTCCACAGGAGAGAGGTGTGAGACATGAAGCTTATTAGAGTAGAAGAGATGGCAACATTTAAGAGTTTTGACAGTGAAGGGGTGAGAGCGGGATGCCAGGCTCGTAAGGTGCTGGAACTCATGGCCTCTGGAAACCAGCGAATGCAGCTCCTCTGAGCAATTTCCATGAAAGTATTTGTAGAACAGACAGAGGGGAGGCGACGGCGCGTCTGTGAGAAAGTGACTGTAGAGGAGACGCCAGGGCAGGGCCAACCCATTGCATATCCACCTCTGAGCTTATCAAGAACCCTGAGGCAGACAAATATATATATATATATATATATATATATATATATATATATAGAGAGAGAGAGAGAGAGAGAGAGAGATAGATATAGATATAGATATAGATATATATATATATATATGTATACATATATATATATATATATATATATATATATATATATATATATATATATATATATATATATATATATACACACATTAACGCACACACCTATATATATATTCTCTTTTTAGGCATGTCGGATTGAATAAATTAACGGCATTATATCTGCTAATTTTTAATAACATCCGTTCATACTCATGAATAACCTTCCGTGTATTGATATTAAAGCATTAGAGAAATCTAGTATAGCTGTTTAAATTTCTTTTATTTTCATTATTTTATAAAACAGCTATAGCATATTTCTCTCATCCTTTAACATCAATACACGTAAGGTTATTCGTGAGTATGAACGGGTTTTGTTAAAAATTTGCAGACATAATGTCTGTAATTTATTCAATCAAACATGCCCAAAAGAGGATTTACTGCCTAATTATACAAATTTAACATATATATATATATCATAAAACTATAGTTTTAATGTTATTAATGCAATATTTATGGGTTAAGTGCTCAACCGGGCAGATGCAAATATAAATGTGGACACTGAAGTCAACACCCAGCGGCGACAATCTGTTATATGATTAAGCCTGGCGATTGCGTTTAAAAATGAAACAGACTGATCGACAGAAACTGTGATGCCAGATCAAGACCAATAACATTGCTGATTCTTCTTTGGAATTTTATCATGAATCTCTAAATGTATATATAATCAAGACATTACAACTTGAAAGTACATGCAAAATAGTGTAATCCATTATCTTCGGAATGTTAGCACGTTTTGAAGGATACCCATGTTCTTCAAGCCCATTGGTCTTTCTTCAATGCCCACAGAGCCAAGTTGCCGTTTATACAACAACTATGATGAGCGAAGCATAGTTTCATTATTTTAATCATTTCACCCGAAGCAAGGCGGGAATGATACTAGCACCTGGGGTTTTACTGAGAGTGAAAGTGAGAGAAAAGAGTGGGTTTTAAGGAGGGATTGAGGAAAGGATAAAAGGGGTCCAAGATAACAGAAGTTGTCGATTGATGCTGCATTTAAATTTTTGAAGATTGTAATTTTCAGGGGAGCAAGTAAGCGGAATGGCGTTCTACTGTCAGAAAGTGCGAGAAAAGAAACTGCTAGAATAGAAGTGTACGGTTACATTTAGCTATTTTAACAGTAAATGGGTGGGACCTAAATGCCAACCTAGTAGCACGCTTAAAGTCATGTATTCGGGGCATCAGAGAAAAAAAAAAGAATCGTCAGATTAGTTTCCATGAAAATATTTTTAGAAAAGTGAGAGGGAAGCCATGTCATGTATGTGAGTCCGGATCGATTACAATGCAGATCCTTCTTTGGATTTTGTCAAGAACCCCAGCATGAATAGAAGGGACACCAAACCAGATATGGCAACAGTATTCAATGCACGGACGAATAAAACATTTGTAAATGTGCAAGATGGCAAGACACAATAGACCAACTTTCCATACAGTAGATGCAGCTATTGATTCAATGTAGTTGTCCCACTTCGAGTCAGTTGAAGACGTGAGGCTAAGAAGGCACAGTACTAGAGTCGAGCATCAATAATGCTGATGGTGGTGGTGGGGGGAAGTTTCTCTATGTTGGTTAAATGAAAACAGTTCAAATTACTTTCAGTATATGAGCCAACAGGGCCACAAAACGATTTGAATTTTGAACTTTGCTTTTGTTCTTTTATGATTAGAGAGTTTTCGAATATTCTAATGCGTTCTGTCTGTCTTCTAGTTAATCAATATCTGGGGGTGAAGAGATGGATTCATAATTATCCGAATGGTATTTGTGAGAAAGTAAATGCAACGACCGAAATTTCTTAGTCACTTTAAATTCTTCCTTACCTTCTTTCTTACATTGCATAATTTTATCTGCCTCGGAATTCTTTCTTCTTTCCTGGGCCGTTATCCTTCAGGAAATAGATGATCTTCGCTCTCCACATCTGTCTATCGAGGCTCTTCATGATTTTTGTCTTTTTGATATCTACCATGGGACATGGCTTTTGAATTTAAAAGTAAATTGACCGTTATAGTTACGTCTTTTTTTTTCTCTCTCTTATATTCTAATCACCTCTTTCTGATTTTATTCTTCAATGCTTCCTTTTCTTTTTGGAATTATTTGCTTATATCTGCTTTCCTTATTTTTTCTTTTCTTCTGAATCTTTTTATCATTATTGATACAGGCTTTAATAATATTTGTCTTTCTTCCATTTTTTTTACTGGCTCTCTCACTATTTTATCATTCTTTTCTTCTTTCTTTCTTTTTTCTTTCTTTATTCTTTCTTTCTTTCTTTCTTTTTTTCTTCATTTTTTCTTCCTCTCGTTCTTTCTTTCTTTTATTCGTTCTTTCTTTTGTTCTTTCTTTCGTTGTTTCTTTTTAATTGAAATTTTTTTTTACTTCGATTGTATTTTATTATTTTTCTAACCGATTTCTTTCTTTCGATTATTCTTTTTTTTCATTTGTTCTTTTTCCGTTTTTTTTTCTTGCTTTTTTTTCTTTCTATCGTTTTTTCTTTCGTTTTTTATTTTATCCTCTCTTTTATCCTTTCTTTCGTTATTTCTTTCTTTGTTTCGTTATTTCTTCTTTCTTCTCTTCTTTCTTTTGCTGTTCATTGTTATTTTTGATTTCTCCTATTTTTAGTCGTATTCCATTTTTATTTTCCAGTTAATTTCCTTCTTTCTTTCTTTTTTTCCATTGTTTCTTTTTTCTTTTGTTGTTAATTTCTAGTTTACATTTCTCTTATCTTTAGTCGTATTTCATTTTCATTGTCATGTTAATTTCTTTCTTTCTTTCGTTCTTTCTTTCTTTTTTTTTCCTTTTTTTCGTTCTTTCTTTCTTTCATTTTTTGTATTTTCTACCTTCATCCCTATACATTTTTTTCTTACTTTGATCGTTTAAATACTCTCATTATTTCTATTTAAAAACCATTTTATTTCTATTTTCAGATTAATCATCTCTCTCATTTGTTTCTTTTCATTTTTCTTTCTATTTCACTGGAATTCATCTTTTTTTTATTTTATCTTCTTTTTTAACAATTTAAGATTTACCTTCTCCTCATTTAAAGTCCGTTTTTCCATTGTATCTTTATACATTTTTCCCCTGCCACTTTTAATTTCTTTCTCATGCGTTTTCTGCTTTTATTTACATTCTTTTCTTCCGCCATCTTCTTTGCGTTGAGCCATTTTATTTCTCTATTTGTCCTTCTTCTCCTCACCATTTACGGTTTCTCAACAATCTGAGACGTTTAACACGAGAACATCATTACTGACGACCACTGAAACAACAGCCCAGGGCTTACATATCACTCGAACCATTTAAAATCCATTCAACATGAACGCTTTCCGTTTAGTAGCTGATTTTCCGTTAATATCACGGAAACCTGACTCAACGTCGATTGTTTTCCACACAACACCCTTAATGTCAACAAGAAGAATCATTTAGTTTGCTCGTTTGCCAAGGTCTGGGATGGAATTGTGTAAACTTGTTTTAATGTTTACCTTGTCGCTGCATATCACACACATACATTCATACATACATGCATATATATATATATATATATATATATATATATATATATATATATATATATATATATGTATGTATGTATGTATGTGGTGCGATGGATAAATTGTCGCATAAATTACGCAAAAATGAAAATAACACTGACAACCCATTTTAACAGATATATTTACACAAATTACACAAAAATATCTTGAAATACAAACAAGTATATTTATTCAATAGAACAGACATTGGCATCAAAGACGAATTCCAAACAACTTCGGAATACCATGCATATTCTGTGGACGTTCTCCTTGTTTAAGTTAGTGAATCCCAACATAATCCTTGCTTTCAATTCATCTTTGTTGTTACAAGGCCTGTTGTTGGTTTCTCGTTCAACTGCTCCCCACGCATAATAATCAAGGGGAGTGCAGTTAGGGGAGTTTGGTGGCCAGATGCAAGGGGTGATGTGGCCGCAGAAATTGTTTGACAGCCATGATTGATTCTCCTGCTTGTGTGGTATTGTGTAAAGTGATGTTGCCAGACATGGAGTCTTCCAACAGTCATCCCCTTGACCCAGGTTAGCACTCTCTTTTCAAGGCACTTGAAAAGATATTGCTTGAGTTGCTACAGCAATTAAGAGATGTTTCCACTCTCCTCGAAACATCCAATCAGCCGAGGCCTTACTGCCAGAAGTTGTTTAATGCCATAACCAGGACGAGAGAATCAAGGATTAGCGGAAGTTGAAAGCTACCCATTAAGTGAAATTCATGCTATATCGCTATCCGAAGCCTTTTAGATTTGTATCTCACCTAAATTCGCTAACCAAGGTGTACATATCGATAGAAATGAGATGATCCAAAATAGATTTGAAACTATGTAAGTATATGTGTCGATATATTTTTCTTTAGTAGGATTTATACAAAACAATCGTCCTTCTTGCACGGCTCTTAATTAAGGAGTCACTTTTGCTTAAGCACTTTAGTTGAAGCTTGATTGAGACTTTGATTATGGTATTTGTATCAATTTTGAATAATTAGGTTTCCTTCTCCTAGATTGGTTGCCAACCACGACAACTAGTGAACACAGTCTGCCTTTTAACCAATAGTTGGCGAGAGAAGAGATGAGAGAAAAAAGCTTCCTTTCTTTCCTAAGGGTATTTCTGCATAAAACTCGACTGGAATTAAAAATCGGCTCCCCAATTGGTCGAGCACCAGTCATTGCAACATCCACACATTCTTGTGTACACGCAACTCTGCACGCACACACTCACTAACACACACACACACACACACACACACACTCACACACACAAATACATACACACACATACACACACACACATTCATTCAAACATTTAACTTCTCAATTTCTCAATCCCTTACGCAGATAGTCGACTTCCCCACGCGTTTTGCCCTCGACCTGGCAGGCAAGGCCTCTCTTCTCGACCTGTGTTTTACCTCCATCCCTGAATCTTGTAGCGCCACACAGCTCTGCCCGCTTAGCAAATCTGATCACGCTGTGGTATCTGTCAACGTTTCCTTCAACTCCACGCCCTGCAAAGAACCTCCCATCACAAGAACCTCGTTCTACTATCAACGAGCGGATTGGGACTCGTTCCGTGACTTCCTCCGCGATGTCCCCTGGGATGTTGTCTTTACACTCCCTGTCCAAGAATGTGATTCTGAGGTCTCATCCTGGGTTAAAGCTGGAATCGACGCTTTCATCCCCTCAAGGAAATTTAAGGTCAAGTCACACTCCTCCCCTTGGTTCTCCGCTGCTTGCTCATCTGCCATCGCCCATAGGAATCACTTCTTTCACCGATTCCGTAGCGACATGTCTGACTGCAATAGACGTCTCTTTGCCTCTGCCCGTAATGAGTGTAAGCGTGTCCTCAACGAAGCTAAGTCAATATTTGCTGCTCGAATGAAGGAACGTATTGCATATCACAAGTTTGGCTCCAAAGATTATTGGCGAGTCTGCAAGTGTGAAACCCTCCATACCTCCTTTATTCAACCAGTTCGAGGTCTTGACCTCCTCTACCGACAAGGCTGAATGCTTTGCTCGGAAATTCTCATTTAATTCAACGCTCGACTCCACCGGTGTACCCATACCAGACTTCCCTCTTAGAACTGAGGCCTTACTGAGCGGCTTACACATAACCCCGTCATTGGTACTGGGCATTATCTCCACCTTAGACCCCCACAAGGCTAGTGGTGGAGATGGCATACCAGCCATTGTCCTGAAGAAATGCGCGCCTGAGCTAGCACCCGCCCTCTCTAAACTGTATAATTACTGCCTCAAGGAATCATGTTTTCCTGACTGCTGGAAGTCCTCATCCATTGTTCCTGTGTTTAAGAACTCTGTAGACCCCTCTGACCCCACTAATTACCGTCCTATTAGTCTCCTACCCCTGTTCGGCAAAGTCTTCGAAGCCCTAATCAATGCCGAAGTGGTTAATCACCTCACATCCCATAATCTGCTCTCAGACAAGCAATATGGTTTCCGCTACGCCCGATCTACAGCTGATGTGCTTACTGCCATCACTGAAACCGTCTACCAAGCCCTTCAAAATAACGGTGAGGCTCGTGCTGTGGCCCTCGACATCTCCAAAGCATTCGATAGGGTTTGGCACGCCGGCCTTCTTCGTAAGCTCCAGGGTTATGGTGTTACTGGTCAACTGTTTGATCTAATACAATCATTCCTGTCTAACCGAGAATTGAAGGTCGTTCTCAACGGATTCTCCTCCAGTTCCTATCCCACTAACGCAGGTGTGCCCCAAGGCTCCATCCTTGGCCCCACTCTTTTCCTTATTTTCATCAATGACCTTCCTGAAGCTATAGATTCCCAAGTCGGCATCTATGCAGACGACACTACAATTTACTCCTGCCTCAAAAACAAGTCTAGTGTCGGCGACAAAACTAACCTTGCCGTGCGTCTTGAAATGGACCTCCAATCGGTTGTTAACTGGGGCAAGAATTGGCTGGTCAACTTTAACGCCACAAAAACTAAATTACTCTCCATTAACCACCATAGAGATCCTTCCCTGCCCCCCATTAAAATGTCTTATAGTCAACTTCCTGAGAGCAACTCCCTGCGTCTGCTCGGTCTCACACTGACTGCTAACCTGAGATGGAACAAATACATTGAGTCAATTGCTTCTTCCACCGCGAGGAAAGTTGGTTCTCTGTGCCGCGCCAGGAATTTTTTCTCCCCTGAATCGATACTTCAAATATACAAAACAACCATTCGCCCTTGCATGGAGTATTGCTGCCATATATGGGCTGGAGCACCTTCTGCTTACCTCGGAGTTCTTGACAAGATCCAGAGAAGGATATGTAATCTAATTGGCCCTGATCTAGCGTCTTGTTTGCAGTCACTCTCTCACAGACGCACCGTCGCCTCTCTCTGTCTTTTCTACAAATACTTCCATGGTAACTGCTCTGATGAGCTGCTCTCTCTGGTTCGCAGACTCCATGAATTCAAGCGCCCTACGAAGCTGGCTTCCCGCTCTCACCCTTACACCGTAGAAACCTTCAAATGTAGCCGTCTCTTCTACTCCAATAGCTTCATATCTCGCACCTCTCGCCAGTGAAACACCCTCCCCAATTACTGTTTCCCTGAAAGCTATAATCTCCAACTATTCAAATGTAATGTCAATCGACATTTCCAATTACCTTGATCTACCCACTATCCTTCTCCTCTTCCTTTCTCCTATCACTCTTATCTGCTCTCGCTCCAAATCTTCCGCAAACCCCTGCATCCTAGTGGCTTCACGCCTTTCTTGGGGCACAATGCTTAAAAAAAAATATATATATATATATATATATATATATATATATATATATATATATAATAACAATGCAAATGGACAAAGTCCGACAATTTTATGCTATTACTTTTTTTATAGATACAAATATTTAAGTAAATGCTCTGTTTATAATAAACAGTAATAACAACATTTACCAGCCTGACTATCCGAGAAATTTTCATAGAAAATATGCATCCTCCGACAGGAATCGGACCTGTATCCCATATCTATACAGAACCATCACATAGCCTGACGTCTTTTTACCGATTTAACCGCCGAGGAGCGTTTCCGTTAGCAAGGTCGAGTTTACTGTTTTTAAACTAAAACTCTCCATGATTTTCCCTCGTACATTCATATCTGCTCAATGCGTATCCAAATGTAAATAAATGACGTCACACAATATTAAATGGACAAAGTCCGACAATTATTTTGAGACATATTTTTTTTTTTTTTTTTTTAAAAGCACGTCATGCTATATGACGGTTCCGTATAGGATAGAGGTTCGATTCCTGTTCACTACTTGAAATCTTTAAAACAAAAATTTTAACATTTTTTAAACATTTGATTCATGATTGGTTTTAAACATGAAAGAAAACATTTGTATTTATTAAAACGGCTAAACATTCGAATTTTAGAGATTTTTTTATAATTCTTTCTATAATGCAGCAGGATAAACTACATTTTTTATTATTTGGAACATTCCTTCTATTTCAAATTCTTGAACAGGCAACATATAATTGACTCCGATAAAAGCAAGATTGCATAAAGTGAAGTTCAATAACTTTCATTGATTGACCTTGTGATTTATTAATATTCATTACAAAAGAAACTCTGGGAATTGCATTCGTTTAAAATCAAAATCATATCTGTTGGAATCAATTAAATTCTTGGAATCAGTACAGTTTCTCCTTTCCCATGACCAGTTATAATAAGAGCTTCCAATAAGTGAGGTAATATTTTCTTCACAATAAGACATGTACCATTAGATAACGTTTGAAAGATCAAGATTTCTTAGTAGCATAATGGTACTCCTTGTTTTATTAACAACTTGGGTGATGGCACTCCTTGAAAATCCAAAGAATTAAAAAATTCATTCGGAAAATTAACTGCTTCGTCTGGATCCACAGATATATCAATGGATAGGTATGTCCTTTCTTCTGTTGGGATATCTTGTAGAATCTTCTGATTGATGATCTGTACTGTTTTAATTCTGGGAACGAAAATTGCTCTCTCACACAACCAATCTGTATTCTGGAAGTTATCTACTATATTGAGGTATACTTTAAAAATGATTCCCTCAATGCCCTCGACCAGAGTACTGAAATCTTCAGGAAAGCTGATTTATCCATCTTGGTCATGTGGAATTTCTCTATTTTCCATTTTCTAAAAGAAGGTCACTAAGTTCCTTTGTTGTCTCATCTCCATTGAGTTCCACTCTCATATTAGTGATCAAAAAGCGTCTTTCTATATAAGCCCACGGATAATGAATTTTTAGGCAGTCATTAAGTTCATCTGCAGCAGTTCCTCGCTTGACAAAGGGGAGTCTTTGTCTGAAATCTCCAGATAGCAGAATTGTCACTCCTCCAATGAGTCTATCATTATATCTGATATCTTTCAATGTTCTCTCTAAAGCCTCAAATCCACCATTGTAAGCCATAGTGCACTCAGCCTATACTATGTAGCAATTCAGCTGAAGTAGCTTGACTAGTTGCCTAGTACCTCTATTTATGTTACAAACCATTCTAATGGCAGTGACCAGTTCTTCCACCAGTAAGCAAAGTAGCAGCTATTCCGCATGATGCTACAGCTAAAGCCACTATTCTTTGTACCCTAACTGAAGATAAAAGAAGATTAGTTAGGGACGTTTTACCAGTCCCTCCAGGAGCATCCAAAATGAAAGTTCCTACGCCAAAATTGTTGATCTTTAACATAATCCCATTGTAGATGACTCTCTGGTCAGTTTTAAGAAGAGGTGTATTAGTCTGTATTTGATAGATTAGATCTTCATGATTTCTCTATTTAAGGGATCAGAATCTCTGTTTGGTTTGTGAAGTCCGTAATGGGATAGTTTGTTTGTGTCACATTTAGCAGTTTATTTTCTATTTCACACAGTGTAATGTTTATAGTCTTCGGTTAATTTTTATGGCCAGTCCTGGATGAATCAGTTATATATGGTGAAGGATGTCTTCACGCATAGCTTCTTAGTGTTTCACCACAGATCCATTGGATTTGAAATTTGACAGGTAGCAATCATAAAAGCAAAGAGATACCTTATTTTTCTTTAGTGATGGATATGAAACTGCCTCTTGGAATATATATATATATATATATATATATATATATATATATATATATATATATATAATACTAAAGAACTTCTGATTATCACCCTAACGGTTCTTTTCTATATTTCTATATATTTGCACACACACACACACACACACACACACACACACACACACACATATATATATATATATATATATATATATATATATATATATATATTTCTCAATTTCTTTCTCACACACAGACCCATACATATATTTATATATACACTACATTTCAAAAGTTTGAAGAAACCACGGGTATTTTTTAAAATGGTCTAAAAAGTAGTTGTTTTGTAATATGTAATTTAAATAAGAAAATCATTATACATGGTTAAAAAAGCGAGGTAATTTTTTAATTATAATTTTTATTATAGCATAAAGACAAATACCATTTTATGATTAAATTTTTCTCTCGTCAAAATGTCCTCCTTTTACCTTGATTAATACATCACAAATGTTTGACATTCGTTTTAAACGTTTATCAAAGCATAATTTTGATAATTGATTCCATTCTCTTTTCAATGAGTTTAAGAGTTCTTTTCCATGTTTTTCACTCTTCTGTCAGGTTCATCCCATGCTAATTCTATATATATATATATATATATTTATATATATATATATATATATATATATCCAGTTAAGATGAGAACGAATAGAGTATAATTCCCACGTTCGTAACATTTAATTTAAAAGATGGTTCAATACAAAGTAGAGCAATATTATCTATTCTAGGATATTGCATCCAAAACGTCAAAATTCCTCAACCGTTACATATTAATTTTCCAAATAATTCTAAACGTTTAAATTATTTACTCGTTTCTTAAAGAAGCTACTTAGTTACCAACTATAAAAAAATTCTGTAAGAATCTGACAAAGCATATAACTTGTTTAGAAATTTTTTCTTAGTAAATGGGATATTCTTGTTTGTATAAATTATGTATCCATTTCCATCAGCTATAGTTAATTGTCTGGGAGCCGTTAGCTGCCAATCTACGAGTCATGACCAATTTATAAAAATATTTTAAAAATGTTTTGCTTGTTTGCTTATATTAAATTTACCGTAATTCATAAAAACAACTATCGTCTCTGTCCACTTTTATATTTGCATACGTTCTCTCCCTGATATCCATAAATACACAACATATATATATATATATATATATATATATATATATATATATATATATATATATATATATATATATATATATATATTGAATAAAAGACAGACCACGTTAAGATTCCATGTAATAAGCTATTTCACCATAACCCCTTTAACAGGATTCTGGATCATCAGACTTTACTTCCAAAAGCTGAAATGAAAAATGAAAAAGAAATTCACACGTTTTTTACGGACCTCATCAAGTATACGTAAAATTAACGAAGTGAGGAAGTGAGGTGGGAGAGAGGATATGAGTGTGTCATATGTATCATTTCAGTTTCATATATATATATATATATATATATATATATATATATATATATATATATATATATGTGTGTGTGTGTATGTGAAAGTATATTTAGGCAGCATATCTTCATTCAAGCATATATATGCTTTGTGGGGAAAATAAATCCTTAGTAAATCTAAACTACACTCAAAAACATGGAACCTAATGCGGGACAAAGTATGCACTGAGGTTTTCACAAACAATATTTCTCTACAGATATCGTGACATGCAACTCCGTCTTTTACATCTATCGATCCTAGCATACTTGGTGCGTTGTTGCACACTGACTACAATGTCAAAAAGAGAGTGTATTTGGGCAACGGCAATCAGAGTAAGATGGACAGCTACTGGGACAATAAGAAAGGGAATAGGCATCAAAAACAAATTTGTTATGGCCGAATCTCATCAGAATGTACGTCAGTGACGACTAGATCCATAAATCATATAACAGAATGCTAAGCCAAAGTATCACGGAATTGATAACGGCCTCCTTTTTGAAAAGACACAAAAAATGATTGCGTAAGTTAAAAAGTAATGTGCTGATTGTTAAAATATTCTCTGGCGAAAATGTTTTCACATTTGATGCAGTTTATGAACAGTCGAAACAACTGCTAACTTGCCAGAATAAAAGTTGATATACATGGCGTGTTTAGGACTAGATATCCAAACCAGGTCATGATCTTGGCTGCCGTAGCTTGCGAAGGCAAAAAGATGCCACGATTGTTTTATCAATGTGAGAATATGTTGGTGTTTTCTTGAAGGCCTGTTGCGCCATGGCTCAACGCCAGCTACCTACAGGGTGTATAGACCGAGGAAGGTACTGTCAGTCACACAGACGTGGCTGAACATAAGTTCAGCAAATCTAATTATGCTTATTTCTGACATGGATTTCTAGCCTTCTTTGCCTCAAGACTAGGCCTGACTCAGCTGAAATACACTGTCTGGAGTGTTTGGAAGCAAGACACCAAAAAAACCTCCTACACAAATATCAATAGCCCGATGGATGCAAATGAGAAGGAATCTGACAATATGATCAAGATCTTCCTGCTTAAGAGTCCTACAACTTTTTGAGGTCGTCTTGAGTTTGTGATTACAAATAATGAAAAACATCAAATAAATTATTTATTTTGATATCTCTGCATTTTATACTTATTTTCCATTAAATTTTTGTCTCACTACTCTCATTATATTTTTCCATTTCTCTTTCTATCTCTATCTCTCTCTATTCTCTCTCTCTCTCTCTCTATATATATATATATATATATATATATGCAAGTTTGGTCGAATAAGCTTGATATATTATGTCTATTTTAATCATCTCAAATTATTCACGGATAAATTTCTTAGTGCTGTTACAAAACTGAGTAAGAAAAGACGCCGTAGTTTTGGTTAATTCTTTGATATTTCCAAGTAATTCAATCTCATCAAAGATCATATTCAGGGGTGAATTAATAAGATTGAAAAATTATATTATTAATAGTTGCGATTTTTTGTGTAAATGAGCAGGAAACGCGCTTCGTTAAAGTCAAGGAGGTAAATTAGATTAATTTTTTTTATTATTATTTGAGATTATTAAAATAAAAAAAGATAGAGATAATATCTAGATTATTCAACCAAACATGCTTGAATGAAGACAAGATATATATATATATATATATATATATATATATATATATATATATATATATATATAAGAATGGAAACAGAAGTCAACACCTAATGGCAAAAAAATGTTTCATTCCTGGAAGCAATCCTCAGGACATAGTCTGTCGTCAAAGACTAGACTTTAGTGAGTGCCACTAGTCTATTTGCAAACCTTCAGTCCCTGATATTGAGCTTTTTTGTCTATAGAGCACATGGTAATATATATATATATATATATATATATATATATATATATATATATATATATATATATATATAGTGTGTAGGTATGTAGGTATTTATATATGTGCGTAGGTATGTAGGTATTTATGTATATATGTGTGTGTATGTGTATATATGGTTGTATATGTATATAAGGGTGTATATATGTATATAGTATACCTATATGTATATATGTATATGTAGATGGATGGATAATTAGATAGATTATTTATATATATATATATATATATATATATATATATATATATATATATGTGTGTGTGTGTGTGTGTGTGTGTGTGTGTGTGTGTGTGTGTGTGTGTGTCTATACGTGTATGGAATATTTTTAATGGAAGTACTTGTGTCATTCTCTTGGTATTTTAAAATTGCTTTTTCTCTTTTAATGTTCTATAATTAAATTTTGAGAGTGTATTTTTATCTTCTTAAGGGAGTTTTAAATATACCACTCTTTAACTATTAATAGTAATAATAATATTAACTAAATTCCTTTAATAATGAAGCCCTTCAGAAGTCACCTAAAGTTAAACTTTAACTATAAAATCAAACTAAAATCTAAATAAATTTCAAACGTTAAAATAGAGGTAATGATTGAGAAATGTATGTGTGTATATGTAATTTATGTATGAAGATGGATGAACTTTTGTGTATATTGTTGCACGTGTGCCTATGTGTGTATTTGCCCATGTAAATGGACGTATGTATATGTGGATTTGAATGAATATGTTTTTGTGAGATACATATAAGAAGAAAACAAAATCTTTAATATTACCCTCAAATATTATTAAATAATGAATCCTAAACCTTAATTAAGTTTACCCATATAATAATAAAGAAAAATTGCATTCATAAATTAGATTTAAAGTAAAACTAATATATATATTATTGTTACCAACATTTTTTTTACAATATTATGAAAGTACAATTGGTCGGGTAAATAAACTATTATAATTTTAAATATTTCTTTAATATGTTATCGATAAATGTGCTAATAAAAATAGTAGTTAACTTATATTAAATCCCTAAACTATTTACTTAAAAAACTAAATGTTTAAATTGATAACATTCATCATTTTTTAGACATCTAAATTTCTATCAAGCATTGAAATCTATATTTTACATAATTTTGTTAAAACAAAATTACAGCCTCTTTCGATTCACTTCCCTCTCCCCCTCTCTCTTTACCGTAACACTCATTTAGATATATCTGTATTACTGTTGTCTCTCTCCTCTCTCCTTTCCATTTTTCATTTTCAATCCCCCCACTACCCTTCCATTCCTATATATCATTTCCGTTAAGTTAACCATCTAAATAGGTCACGATTAGGTCACTCCCCCTACCCCAATATAAAACATGCTTAAGAGAAATATGAAATTTACCCCTCCCTTTACTCTACCTTGTCTCGTTAACTACAACTATCACCCTCCCTGTTAAATTACAAAAATTACACTTCCCATCAATTTCCAATCCCATGTTTCCTTTCATTTCGTTGTTGGAATTGTTACCTGATGATCCAGAGTCCTTCAAAAAGGATTTTGGTGTAATAAATTATTGTAATGGTACCTTAAAAGTGGTCTGCTTTTTCATTAAATATATATTATATATATATATATATATATATATATATATATATATATATATATATATACCTGGAGCAAATCGTGTATCAAATCCAAATCGTGTATGTCTAAATAAATACTCTGATTTTCTTTTTTCAAGGTTTTTAGATTACCTTTAGCCATCTTAACAGCATTTATTGTAAGACTCACTCAAGAACCTTTTGTGTTATTCGCTAGAAAGTGGACAGATTAAAATCGTTTTATATCAGTCCCACTATATTTCCCCAACTAAGAAATGGTAAGAAGAAAAAGATCATCCAGGACTTCAGTAATGGCACCAACATTGATACTTCCATCTTCAAAATCCGTTTAAGAACAGTCAAGAGAATGGTGAATAAGTATAAAAAGATGAGAGAATAGTAGAAAAACAGGATCTGGCGGTCACAACAGGAAAATAGATCGTCGTTTTAACTGAGAGATAAATAACTTTTTACTGTTCAAAATAGTGTCAAAGAGTTTTATAAAAACCTCTGGGAATTCCAGTAAGATATCTTTAGTCAATTTAAAGATAAAATGGTTCAAAACTTAATCTACCAAATAGACAATTTTTTTCTAACACGATTTGAACAGTTTTGCTGTTACACACAGTATATATATATATATATATATATATATATATATATATATATATATATGATTGTGTAAGGAATAGAGAGGAAACGTTACTTTTTCAGTAAATCTAGCAGAGAATGAAATATGTAGATGAAATACAAAATTCTGTTATTCTTATCGTTTGCGTTTACTTTTCGTGCGTGATGCACACCCCACATGCATTTGTCTTGTCAAGTAGCGTTCGTGTGTATAACGCGTGTGTATATGTGTGTCATAATTCTCGTAGGTCGTTGCAGGATTCGAATGGCAACGTATATGCTTTTGTTTGTGGGTATATTTAGTAGGTATTATCTATGTTCTATTGCAGTTTGTATGTTGATTTGGTGACGTTTTATCTGAGGGTAAATTTAATTTATACTAATTCATGTAACAGGTAGATATCTAGATTCTTAAGCATGGATTTTTATAAATTTCGTGATAAAATAAACTATATTTGGTGTGTGTTTATACATGATAAAATATTAAACTGAACTCTCTCGAAGAATCCCGCATAGACAAACTAGAATTATGATATGCATACACACATAAGTTATGCAAATGAACGGATGTTGATCAGCGAGATGTAAGTAATGGCTGCTTCATCAATGAAAAGCAACACCAAAATTAAAAATAACAACATTTTTTTCTACTTCTGTATTTCATTGTCTCATGAAGCTTTAATAAAAGCGAAACATATTAGTTCTACAATCGTTTCCTATTTGTTTCTTATTATCCAATTCCAATCCATATATATATATATAAATATATATATATATGAATTATATATATATATATATATGAATTATATATATATATATATGTGTGTGTGTGTGTGTGTTTGTGTGTGTGTGTGTGTGTGAAAATATATAGAAAATAGGAAGGAACTGGTTAGGTAAATAATCCAAAGTTCCTTAGTATTTTAGTTATTATTTTTAAAAAATTGTGCTCGATACAAAAGTAGAGCATAAATATAATTATTTATTTAAAAAATATGATTCCAACTCGCGACATAAGAGGTCTCATGTTTCAAAACAAGAGCCGAAAACTTCAATATTATTATTTGAATTAAATTGAGTTAAAGTAAGCTCTGTTCCATCTTCAAGCGAAATTTTTTTTGGAATAAAGTATTTCTAAAATTTACGTGTTTTAATAATTGAAATCAAAATTTCCATGGTAACAGCTTGTTTAAATTGGGTAGGCGTGTGTTGGGTGTTAATAATAAGTATCAGTATAATAACTTTCATAATCCATAGCCCAAATAAATAGTTTAAATACCATACAAAAAAGATAACCCTTTATGAAATCGTCAAAAAACAAACGTTACGGCAGCTATTTATATGCACAAACCCCTTTCATCATAAAAAAATAAAACAAAAAATAAATAAATCTCCATAGACACGCATACCAGACTAGGGTGAATACATCTTCCGTTTCAAATTTAGACACCCCCACCTTTCCCTGACTTAACATCTATGAAAGTAACTCTATACTGATAAATATTATTAACAACCAACACACGCCTACCCAATTTAAACAATTCGCCCTATCTGTTAGCATGGAAATTTTGATTTCAATTTTTAAAACACGTAAATTTCAGAAATGCGTTACTCCAAAAAAAAATTCGCTTGAAGATGGAACAGAGCTTACTTTAACTCAATTTAATTCAAATAATTATATTGAAGTTTTCGGCTCTTGTTTTCGAACATGAGACCTCTCATGAATTATATATATATATATATATATATATATATATATATATATATATATATATATATATATATATATATATATATATATATATATAAATGAAATATATATATATATATATAAATATATATATATATATATAAATTATATATATATATATATATATTAAATATATATATATATATATATATTATATATATATATATATATATATATATATATGAATTATATATATATATATATATATATATATAATTATATATATATATATATATATGAATTATATATATATATATATATATATGAATTATATATATATGAATTATATATATATATATATATATATGAATTATATATATATATGTATATATGAATTATATATATATATATATATTATATATATATATATATATATATATATATATATATATATATATATTATATATATATATATGAAATATATTATATATATATATATATGAATTATATATATATGAATTATATATATATATATATGAAATATATATATATATGAATTATATATATATATGAATTATATATATATATATATATATATATATATATATATATATATATGAATTATATATATATATATATATGAATTATATATATATATATATGAATTATATATATATATGAATTATATAAATATATATATATATATATATATATATATATATATATATATATATATATATATATATATATATGATATATATATATATATATGAATTATGTATATATAAGAAAAAGACGACAATAAAGTTTTATGAGTATAATTTAACCCCCCACACCTCTTTCAACAAGTTACATCACTTGTTAAAAAGTAATTAAAGTTTCTTTTATTTTTATACAAATTTTGAGGGATAGTTTTAGATTGATATAAGTGGGGTGGAAGGGGAGGACAATAGAATTATCTAAATTAGAAATGAAAGCATCTATAATAAGTTACGGCGCCAAATAACATCGCCAGTACTTCTTAAATAATTTTTAGACAGGTAAAGGAAAGAAGAAAAAGACAAATTGTAAAGCAGGGGAGAGAGGTAAAGAGGACGAAAAAAGAAAGCGGTAAACAGGGGAGGGAGAGGAAGAAGGAAAAGTGAGTTATAATTTGTAGGCATATCACGGTGACACTGGAAAAAACACCCATTAATATAAGTTAAATTTGGTAAACTATTAAAAATTACGAACAAATCAGGAATAAAATCAAATAATGTATTACAAATATTATCAAGAATATTATTAATCCTGATTAATACAATTGTAATTAATACAGGACAATATGTTAAAAATATTTCACCTCGGCCTTTTGGCTGGGGGTTTTTGACAAATAATGGATCGTTTTTTGGCCGAAGGCTGAGATTCGATCAAGGCTTTGACTAGCTTGGACTGGCTTCGGCCTGGACATGTTAGGACAAGTCATGACCAGCTTTGACTAGGCTCTGACCAGCTTGGACAAGCTATGACCAATTTTGACCAGTGGCCTTTGAGTGGAAACGCTCGGGTCTCCCACGTTAAACGACCTTGTGTCACATCTTGATTTTGTGGGAATCAAGTAAATACCAAAAATTGTTAAAAACACACACACATACATACATATATATATATATACACATATATATATATATAGGTAACTCTACTGGTCTCGAAAAACCTTCGATATTTTCATTTGCAAATAATCAAATCAATCTCGAAGGAAAAAAAGGTTTTAAAAAAAGAAAGAGCTAGAAACATGAAAGTCTGTCGAAAAAAATCGCACAGATACAGATCTGAAGCCCAAAGAAAAAACTCCGATACGATTAAACAACTAACTAACAAAAGAGCTCAATACAACCGTAGAGCAGACCTAGATACACCTAGTGAGCCAGACAAACCTACCCAGGTTTCAACTAAGCGGATCGGCAGGGAAATCTGGCTAAAGAGGCAAAAGAGAAACGGCATATTTATAGGCGAAATCAAAATTATACCACATGACCAAAAATAAATAATAGAAAAACAAGACAAGAAAAAACACAACACCGGGGTGGGGGCGGTTAATGATTTATTCATTCCTGGTATAATTTTGATTTCGCCTATAAATATAAGCAAATAAATAACTATCAAATGTTGCCAAGAGTTGTGAACATGATTGCGTGTTCCATAAATGAATTAGCGGTGAATCGACCTATCTCTCGACAAAATTCAAAGTTTTATGGAACACCGCTCATCGGGATCATATTGTTGCAGACTGGTGATTGTGTTTTTATTAATCAGAAGGAATTTCGAGGATGTGTTCTAAAACATTCGTCCACAACAATTACTTAGAAGAAATCATGCAAATAAAGTTGGAAAAAAACAAGACAAAAGTTGAATGCATAACAATAACATTAATTTATATACAATTTAAATATATACAAATGAGTTGGTGATTTGTTGTATATTGGTGTAATAAGACATGTAGTTTGTTGTAGAGTATGTTTGAATGCTTAAATCAATGTTTTGATGATTTATGGTAAGAATTAAACAGTTTGCGGTTCAACGTACAAAAGTGTTTGATTTTACAGTTCAAATGTTAATGTGTGTATACGAGTATTATTGTAAATATTCTTAAGTTGTACGAAGTTGCGTACCTTGAACTGTTAATTGTTGAAAGTTTTGTTTGTTACAGTTACTAATATGTAGTGAATATATATTTCACTTTCTCAAGTAAAGTAAATGAATTTTTGAGAAGTTTGTTTGATAGAGAGATTGAGTAAACCATTAGGTTGCTGAGTCAGAGGTTAATTCGCGCGGGAAAGTCAAAGTTTTAATTGGTTGGCATCTCTCCGAGTGTGGAATCCTGACAATATTTATTGTTTTGTAAAAATACAAACAAATGCGGCACAAGGCCAAAAAGGGGGATTGGGGAATGACGGTCTTCTTCTGTCATTAATCTAAAACTTAGCTAGTCACAGACACTGACCCAAACATGCCAACAATAAACCAATCACCAAAACATCACATTCACTCTTACCTTTCTTACTACGTCCACCATAATACCTCAGTTTCTCTATGACGTCCTAACTAGTCCCCATATATACAAATATTGTTCATGGGGGGAGGGTCATATAATAACAACTTTTAAAATTCCCAAATGCGTATTTACAAAATGAATTAATTATTTACAATAAAACTAAACAAAACTGAGTCAGTAATAAAACCCCCCACAAACTATGAATGTGGCAGAAATATCAGTTAACTGGCCGAAATCGATGCGGGACTAAGAAAATGAGTACACATTCAAACCATCAAGCATTCACACAAACACTCACTCATTCATACACAACAACAAATACGAAAACACACACCCGAAACGAAAGGCGCCCCCCATCCACCAGAAAACTGACATCACTAACCACCTAACGAGGGAGGGGATGGGGAATTAAACAAAAGTAAAAATAGGGATAGAAATAAAAAGGGACCAATGAGCTTACATACCCTAGCTAAGTTAACCAGAAAAAAAGGGAAACTAAAAATTCAAAAATGAAAACCTAGTCTAGCCTAATATCTGGGTGGGTTTCTCATGTTCCACCCTGTTAGGACAAAATTCTGTACCTAACCGACATCCAAATGCCACTCTAGGTCAGCCCCTTTCACTCTACACATTCGCGCAAGATTCACCCACCTTTTGCCGAATTCTGATGATGGGAGCCGCCGCCTTTCCGTCCTAATCTTGACTTTAAGCTGATGCCTAAAGTACAAGATCAGTTGGGAAGAGGTGAACTTCTCGCCTCCATAGAATCCCTTCTGTCGCGTCGTCCAAATCACGACTCGCATAACCCCTAGTAAGCAACAGAACACATAGTGTTCAGCCTTCGTCAATTGCAATACCACATTGCTACAAACAGAACTGGCTTCCAGGACAAAAAACTTTCCCTGCAGCATGCGAACCATGAGGCCTTCAACAAACCTGCACAACGGCATTACCGCCTCGCACTGAAAAAAGGCGTGACCAAAGGTCTCGACATTCCCAGTACAGCGACGACAGTTTGGATATTTCTCCAAGCCTACTGAACAAAGTCTTTTGCCGACCCAGAGGGCCCCACGAATCATCAGCCAGGTGAGTGATGCCTCATCGTTGTTGAGAGATTTCAACCCAGGCGCCCAAGGCCATATCGAGCGAGCCTCCTGCTTCGTAAGACCGAGCTCGTCGATCAGATCATCTTGAACGGACCCCCTAACTAACACTCGATATAATGCCTTACGAGACAACGCTTGGGCGTCGGAGAGGCCATCCGACGTCCGCAAGAGGAGTTTCAAAGCACGACGACATTCACGATAGAAGGAGCACTCGCCACGAGGAGTACGACCGGCCTCATCCTCGCACGAGTGCACACTTTTCAAGGATGGGAAATGTTTACGGACATCTTCTTTCCAGAAGGTGCCCACCTCATCCAAACCGCGACACATTCGGTCTAGAAAGGTAATGCGGAGCATATATTGACGAATCTCAATGCGAGGCATCCCCAGACCGCCCTCAGAGGCAACAGATCTCGCGAGATGCCATGTGGACCTTGCCTCTCCACAAGAAAGAGAACAAGGCCTTGACTAATGACATTAGTCGGGCATACGGGAGTGGAAGCACAGAAAGACGGTAGAGGAGGATCGGATAGATGTGTGAACCACAAACTTCCGCCCTTCCCTTCAGGGAAAGTCCCCTCCGAGACCACAGACTAGGCGCGGCCTCGGCCCGCCCTTGTACTTCCGACCAATTCTTTTCCAACTGGAGATCAGGACCGAACCAGACGCCGAGTATCTTGATCGGCCCATCCGTCCAGAGGAAAGGTCCGGGAAGAGAAACTCCCTTCCACGCACCCAACCCGCGCACAGACTTATCGCGGTTGATTTTGGCCCCGTCACCATCTCATACCCACTGATCTGCTTATTGACTTCGTTAATCTCGGCTCTGCTCGACACAAGAACCGAAACGTCGTCAGCATAGGCAGAATACCTGGCCGAGGTGGAAGCACCAGGCAGCGAAATACCGCGTAGGACCGGATTCGCCTTTAACTTGCGAAGGAAAGGCTCCAACGCAAGAACGTAAAGCAGAGGCGATAGCGGACAACCTTGACGAATGGAGCGAGACAATACGAAAGGCTTCGATCTTACCCCATTCACTTCCACCAGCGCACCGGGGTCGCATACAAGAGTCGGATCCAGGAGCGAAATTCGGCTCCGAAACCGGCCGCCGAAAGGACAGCCTCCAGAAATCGATGGTCAACCCTATCGAAGGCCTTGGACTGATCTAAATTGATCAGCGCGGCTTCACTGTCGACTTGTTCTAAGATCAAGCGTACCATATGAAGGTTATCCTGAATAGTCCTGCCCTTCACAGCACAAGTCTGTTCAGGGCCAATCAGACTAGACAGGACAAGCTGCAAACGGTTGGCTAAGATCTTCGCCAAAATCTTTAAGTCAGTGTTTAACATCGTTAAAGGGCGAAAGTTCCCTAACCCATCCCCACCGTCCTTGTCCTTACGCAGCAACTTGATGACACCCCTGGTGAAGCGTTGAGGTAAAGACCCTGCCTCATCCAGTGGTTGTACATCAGTTCCAGCAAAGGCACAAAAACGTGCGACAACCTCAAGTAAACTTCGTAGGGAAGACCATCTAATCCTGGAGACTTATCCAGGCCAACCTGCTTCAGCGCTTCCCAGATTTCCGACTCTGTTATGGGACCCTCACACCTAGCCACTTCAGCTGCCGAGAGGCAGGGAAAGTCAGCTAAATAGGCGTCGAACTGAGCAGAGCTCAGACCGGGCCCCTGGTGAAAAGCTCCTGAAAGTAATCTCGAAAGACCTCACATATGCCCGCGTTTGTAGTCACGGTCCGCTTATCCGGTAATGTGACGCACGCTATATGTCGCCTGGCCGCGTTTCGATTTTCCTCTACACGCAGTTCAGCGGCCATATTCGTTGCCTCAGAAGACATTCTTTTACCCTAGCCCTAACTACCAGAGCTTGATCCTTCTTGATAAGCAAGGAGGCCAACTCTGCCTTAGCTAAGACTATGTCCCCACTAACACACGGGATTTCACGGCCCGATCAACTTTTTTTCTTCTAAAGCCGTTTGCGCCGCTAACTTATCTAAATTGAGCCGACGACTAAAGTCGGCAGCAAACGTTCGAATCTTAGATTTTAAATTGCCCCACCAGGCATTTCCCATAACCGCTCCCGTCAATTCCCTCTGGATCGTTAGTAGCAGCTGGTCCCGGAAACCCTGATCACCGAAAAGCGAACAGTTCAATTTCCAGTAACCAGCCAACCTAACCTTAGGTTTATCTAAGTTTACACGGACCCGGACAAGCCTATGGTCCGTATAAACTATATAATGGAAACTTGGACAGCCTAAGAGCCCTACATCGACTCTCTAACTAAGACTCGGTCCAGATAGCTCGCAAGCGAGCCAGGAGCCGAGCTGCCACTAATAGTAGTCCAAGTCCATGCTACCTCCGAGGGTGTTCATTCCGGAACTTATCGACGAGATCAAACCCATCGATAAAGTCCCGAAATGGTTTCACATCCGGGTTGTTAGTACCTTTTTGTGCCCTATACGATCTATATCGGGGTCAAGGACGGCATTCCAATCCCCGCTAAAACTACCCGACGAGACGTCGTCAAGAACGGCGCGATCTGCCGAAACAAAGCAGGCCGCTCGGAATGGATATTGGGCGCATAAACCCCAATGAGACGAAGAAGCTTATCCTTTATGGTAACATCCAGCACGCAAAGCCTGCCCGCCGGATCCGCGAAGACAAGGGTACATGCAGCCTTCAAAGACCTGCTAACTAGCCAAGAGACACTCCTCGAACAACCATCAAAACATGCTGAATAAAGGGCGAACCCCCTAGACAGTATGTCCTCACGATCATGAGAAGAAAACCGGGTCTCTTGCAAACAACATATATTCACCCCGAGGCGCTGAAGGTCACGAGAGAGCCTCGCCCTGCGAGACTCGGACCTCAGGCCCCGGGCATTCAAACTGGCTAACCAAAGTGCCATTGTGAGACCGATTAGAGTTGCCCTTCAGGATAGAACATGGCTGGGGTGAGGACACCCACAGCTTGTCCCATTGAGCCAGACATCATCTCAATATCGAGCGAGTCATCCTGGGACAAGCCGCCGATGTTCGCAGGATAGGTTAATTTAAGGGCTCTATACAGGGATGGGTGAACAAAAACAGGGACCCTCCCTTTGCCTTGTTTTAATTCATCGAGATTCTCCTCGAGAAGGACGACGGCTGGGGGCACCACTTTCAAGAACGATTTCGCCTCCTCTATCATGCCCCAGATCTCCCGCGTACCCGGGCCAGTTCTCACGACTGTTAGTTGGTTACGGGCATTGTGGAAATTTTCCGGCACCTCCACATCGACACCCTTAATGTGCCGGAAATTCCACAATACCTTTAAATTCTTTGGGTTCTTCATTTGGCTGAATACCCGTTCCGCCTGATCCCGGGATACGCGGCAGACGTCTTCCCCCGGGAGATATGGTGGTTTCACTTTCTTCTTTTTCTTTTCAGTAACAGTTTGCGACTCCGGACTTCTCACTCTCTTTTTTTGTGGTGTAGGAACGGGTGTAATGTTGGGAGTGGTGGAAGGAGTCATACCCGAAGGCGTTCTTACGGGCGATGGTTTAGCTGAAGGATGAGATTTCGTTGGAGAGTTCGATAGAGATTTCGGTGGAGGAGGTTTTAAAAAGGCTTTTTTAGATGAAGTGGGGGAAGATGGGGCAGAGGATAGGGGGCCTGGTGCCCCCAGCGACTTTTTATCTCTAGCCCGCTTAGCCTGTAACTTCTCCTTCAATTTTTTGATATCCAGTATCTTTTCCCAGCTCGGTTCGTTCATTTTCTGGGTAGCAGTCGCAGTTTTCTCATACGACATCGAGGAGTCGCCCTCAGAGCTGGTAGAGGGAATGGGGCTGTAGGTGATTATGTCCCTGGTGTCATGTTGGGACGGAGGAACCGCTGTTTGGGTCTTCCCCTTGCCCCTAACCACGAGGTGCCACTCCCCCCTCCTTCTCCCCAACCACACTAGTGGCAGGCGTTGGTTTCGGGGGCAATGTGGGCTTGGACCCAACCGAGGGACTTTGCCCATCGGTCCGCCTCGCAGCTAGACCCATTACAGGTACCGCGGATTTTTCCTTTTCGGCCAAGGGGGAGTTTTGGTCACCTACGACCGGAACTCCAGGGGCCTTCTTCCCTGGGCAGGAGGAGGAAAGGTGACCAGTCTCTCCACACCTCCAGCAAGTCGGACGCCTACCAGTCACTATGACCGGCATTTTCCGGTCGCCTAACACCAAACAGTTGGGGACGGACTTCAAGGCCTCTTGATCGAGCATGATGTCAAAAGTCCATCCCCCGTTCAGATTGTCGGAGAGAGCCCCTAAAATCTGGCCGTACTGCATAAAAAATGCAGCCAGAAGCTCTCCCGAAATTTGAGGAGGAACCTCAAAAACGGCCACCCTGGTCCGCCTGCGGCCTTCATATTCAGTTCTCAAAATTAGATCTTTCGTGATCAATTCCTTCTTGGCCATAGCCAGGCAATCTTCTGGTGTGGGCAGCAGAATGTCCCACATGAAGAAACCCCTACCTTTTATAACTCTTTGGGGTTTTATCCCCAGGGACAAAAGTGATTTGATCACAATGTCTTTAGTGGAGCGACAAATCTTTCTGGTTTTCTTGTCCACCACAAAAACGGTCACCATTCTCTTAGAGAACATATCGAGTTCTTGGACATCATCGACGAACCCATCTTTATTCACCAGATGGGCGTTACCTTTCGCCTTATCCAGGAAATCCGCCATGTTCAGTATACAGCTAGGTGGGGACTTCCAACAAGAGGGCAACTCCTCGGTCGATTTAACTGGTGCCTCTTTAGGGGCAACATCAGCTTTGGTACTTTCTCCTTTTCTGGAGACGCTATGGTCAGATTTAGGGCTTTTTCCAGTCCGCTTTTTCCCATCATTCTCAGTTGGGTTGGCATTATCGTCCTTCCCAAAGAGGTCCTTTTTAACCTTAGACCGACTGCCTTCGTCGGCCATGTTGATGAAACGTGGAGACTACCACTAGCGGGTATTTGTAGTATATCACACAGGGAGAGGAGTTGGGGAGAAATCAAACAAAATAAAGAAAGCCTGGATAAGCCAGGAAATTAAAAATTTACAGACAAACAAAAAATAAAATAAATGACAAAAACTGAAAAAATAAAAATAAACAGGTAAGACTTTCTTTTTTTTAAACAAAAATAAAAATGGCGCCCGAAGGCAGCCGAAAATGAAAAGAAAAACCAGAAACTTCTCTCTTTTTTTCAGAAAAATTAACAAATGTACAAAAAGAAAATAAAAATTAAAGTTTAGCGGCTGACGCCGCTAAAGAAAATAAATTAAAAGAAAAATAAACTAGACAAACCAAAAATAAAAAGGAGAAAGAAGGCGACTGAAGTCGCTAAGAAAATAAAAATAAAAAAAAGAAATAAAAAACAAAGCTTCTTTTTCTTTTGTCTAAACTGGTCTTTTTTTTTAAATTTGAGAAAATAAACAAAAATTAAAAAAGCAGTCGTCCGGTAAGACTTTGTCAAACTGGACTAACAAAAAGGAAAAAATGTGAGCCGGAGCCCAAAAACAAATTAAAAAACAAACAAAAGAAATAGAAAAAAATAAAAGAATGAAACTAAAACAATAACTTATCAGAAAAAAGGTCCGGTGTTTTCAAAAAAAGTACGTCCAAATAATGAAGCAAAAAAGAAACAATCTCGTAACACAGTACTGAAAAATCAAAAAAAAAAAAACGGTCAGAATAAGAGTCAAACACTGTCCAATGTGGAATCCTGACTGGTGAATTGGTTTGAATTCCGTCCTTTTATTTAGTTTGGGAAACCAAAGTAGGCTCCCAGTGACCTGGCGGGAAAACAGATTTTTGACCATGGATACACATTCTACGGACGTCTCGACCAATCACAAGCCGAGTTTCACAATGTGTGGTGTTGATTGGTCAAAGCTAATTCTTATAGAAGAGTCTACTTTTAACGGGGGTGAGTAGACAGACATTGACGATTCTATAATATGGAACCTATTACATTTATTCCACAAATCTATTGCCTAGTTTCTAATAATTTGTACGTATTTCTGTAAATGTTATTGTGTATTATTATTATTATTATTATTATTATTATTACATGAGTAAATATGGATGAACATATATATATATATTATATATATATATATATATATATATATATATATATATAAATAAATCAGTGTAAATATGTGCATGTGGAAAAATGTCTGAAAGGTTGCTTTTGTTTATGTGTCTGAGTATATATATATATATATATATATATATATATATATATATATATATATATATATATATATATATATTCTTCTCTGTCAAGAGCAGAAGAAGAGAACGAATTTGTGAAATCATTTCAAGCGGAATGGCACTTTCTCTAGTGGAGAAATTCTGAAACATCTCATGCGAAAACCAGGCAGAGATAAAGAAGATATTCAACTGTTCTGATGGATACATTTCAAATTCATTTAACCGCGATACACATTGTTTCTTCCATACGCTTCTTTATTCCTTTTTTGTTTCCGCTGTATTCAGATATTTTAAAATGAGTTCTACGCATTTATTTGGTAACTTGAATGAATACGTTGTTGAGTGAACTGAATGAAATAGAATAGACTGTTCAAAAAATAAGATCCGTGATTGCAATGCAGACGAAGCAAACGTATATCATGTATACGTTGCAAAAACAACTACATTAACCTTGCCCTTTATCCCTGTAAGCAGAGACGGACTTACCTTTTTGGGATCTTGTAGTGGAAAAAGCTGGATAGAAATAATTGTCTAACATTTTATGATAAAATGAATAATCGACAAATTTATATACCGCATTCTATAACTTATACTTTTCTAAGGTAAACATTTCACAGATATATTTAAGCTAAAATGTGAGGAAATAATGTTCTCCGTTTATAAAAGAGATTCAAACCTATAGTGATTCTAATTCTAATTATTTATTGTTAATAAATATCACAAACAATTTGTAATATTTCTACAGTACTTATATCATTCGGGCATTTGTCCTTATCTTCATAGCCATATTCATGACGTTTCAGCTGTTTTATAATCCGGCCTTCTTCAGGATTTGTCTATATTTCTGTGATGAGCTATTTATTATGTATGCTATTTACATTCTTCGGACTGTTGTTCTAATCTCCGTTGCCATATTCGCGGTGTTTCGGCCGTCGTACACTCCGCCTTTCTTCGGGGTCTGTCTATATTTCTGAGATGAGGTATTTAATTATTTACACTATTTAAATTGTTCGGACTGTTGTACTAATCTCCGTTGTTATATTCGCGACGTTTCGGCCGTCGTACACTCCGAACTTCTTCCGGATCTGTCTATATTTCTGAGACGAGGTTTTTAATTAATTAGACTATTTACATTATTCGGACTGTTGTCCTAAACCCCGTTGCCATATTCGCGGCGTTTCGGTCGTTGTAGACTCTGTCCTTCTTCAGGTGATTCGAATTTCGTACTGAACCATTTATTTCGTTCACCGGAGTAGACTGTTCTAATTTAAGGTTCCAATACCTCTTCCGGATGTCTCATTATCACTTATCTCACTTCCTACCTCATCTCTCGAAATTTTTTTCATCACTTCTGCTGTAGCCAGGTATTGTACTCACAACTCTTTTGGTCAAGTCACTGCATTCAATCAAGAGCACATGACCAGTGGCTAAAAGCGTTGGTTTAATTCAGTGTCTTGACTCAAAGAGTTGTGAGTTCAATTCCTGGCAACGGCGGAAGCGAACAAAATCTTGGAAAGTTAAAAAAAAAAAAAGATAACTGATACTGAGACAATCGGTAGAGGCATGGTACGTGGAACTAGAGCAATCTACTCCAGTGGACGAAATAAAGAGATCAGTTTGAAATTCCAATCAGCTGATGAACCACGGCCGAAAACGTTTTGAATATGGGAACGAAGATGAAGATAACAGTTCGAACAATGCAAATAGTATACATAGTTAATATACATCATCTCAGATATATGGACCGGTATTGTACGTTTTCCTTATGCCAAACCTAGAAATATCTATTTCTTGATAAAATAATTTATGGGTAATTAAATATAGCGTCCGCGGGAAATTGTAATCTCTAATTTTAAGAAAGTGAACATTTCATCTGTAAACAAGAAAATACGTAGCTTAAGAAAAGGATCAGAATCTATGAACAAATCAAGGCGTCATTTCAAAATGAACGCCAACACGATTTGTCTTCAATGTTCACCTTCTTTTCAATACATCTAAAATATATCTAAGATACGAAATGCATAAGTTGCAAAACAAATACATAGAACTGACGTTTTATTACCTCTCTGCAGTGGCGGACTCAACATGTTTGGGATCTTGAAATTGGAACATTCAGTGTTCAAGGATCTTTTGCAAGGAGAAAAACAATAGAGTCACAAAGGTTCATAGTCGTATCTTGAGTATCCAACTGACGGAGAACGAGGTGGTGATGTCGAGTGCTTGAAAACGAAGCATATAGTTAACTATAGTTTTTTTTTTCGATGAGAACTTATCAATATACTTTATTAATTTCAAACTATTGTTCCTGTTTTGTTTTTAGAGATGTTGTTTTAGGCTAAGTACCATTTGACTATCTAACATTGTTCAACATTTTTGGCTGACACGTGATATCTTTTACGTCTTGTATTATTTTATCCCGTTGATTTAACTTATTATTCGTATTAATGAATACGTATTTCCCTACCCGAATCAAGAACTGAACCCACGATTAGCAGACGACATTATCACATGACCAAACAACCCCTATGCCCACAACAAAACTGTTCTACTTTTTGAAGTCTTTATATTGAATGTCAAGTAGATTTGATATTTGGTTATTATGGCAGGAATCTCGCTGAAAACACCGGTTTCGCTTAGATCACCGAAGTTAAGCAATGTCGAGCCTACGTTTAGGGATATCTTTGGGAGCACAAAATGTATTTCGGCCATAAATAAACGAGAAAGGAATTATAAACCTTAAAGCCACAAATCAATCAATTGATATTATGTCGGGTTCGTATCTCTTTTAATAATATTAATATTACTACTACTACTACTACTACTACTAATAATAATAATAATAATAATAATAATATGAAAATTGGAGCTAACTTCAAAAACAGAATATCATCCATCTGACGGAGAACGAGGTGGTGATATCGAGTCCTTGAAAACGAAGCATATAGTTAACTTTAACTCACCAGCAACGACGTCTTCATAACAGTTCTTTTTCTCATCAAAGATAACGTGTTCTAAAATAGATGCACACAAGAGGCGAAGATTATTTTGAGGGAATAGACCAACTACCTTTTATAAAACGGAGAATTTAACAGAATCTACAGAAGATATCTCTCGCTGAACGAAAATCTTTTAAAACTGAAACACAGTTCTGGTCGATTCAAATAAATAGTGTTCTATTTTCTTTTTAATACCAGTTTTAATTTAGTCTGCCATTGCCCAGTGACAAGAAGTGAAAAATGTCTTTAGATTTTTCTTTCCTTTTAATAATTTGCATAACTAATGTTTACAGCCAATATATATTTTTTCGGTTTTGTGCAAAGCAGTACCATTATAGGAATCCTAATATCTCTTTGCATACGAATTTTGCTTGATATTCAGGGGTTATCTATCAGAATATATATATGTGGGTCCACATATATTTTTCTGTTCATTTTACCTTGGCTGCTACTTGCATCACGGTAATTAATTTGGACAGCTTTGGTGAAACAGTATAATTTACAGATATTCTATAAAGAGAACTGTTGCTGAAAGTTTTTTTTTTAGGTTACGTCTTCATTCAGAATGAGGGATCTCACGGCTCTCCACAACTACCTATACATGGTAGCTTTTAGTAACATTTGTCTGTTTGCTAACGCTACCATTCGCTCTTGGGACACCCATTTACAAAATATTGTCAAGTAGTTTTCTCGCTGTTTACTTGTTTCTCCGGCTTTCAGTAGGCCTTGTGAGTGCCAAATTTTCTAATCCTTCTTTCCTCGTTTTGCATCTTAGGGATTTTAACAGTCTCTTTTTGACTAAACTTATAAGCGTCCTCCTTGGTTCTATATCCCTTAAAACTACATCGTTGCTTGTTTTCCTCTATTCATTGTATTCTCAGCATCTTTCTGTAGAAAACACACTTCTGTTGTCTAAAGTTTCGTCCTCATCTGTGATGAGACTGTCCAGCATTCATTGACATATTACGATGGCCGAAAGTATGAGATACTCAGTGGGGATCGAACTCACTACTCAGGCGCAATTGTTTTCATGAGACACGGTTGCCAGCTATCACACCACGTTGAAGTGCCCAACGAATGCAGTATGTAAGTTCAATGTCATTGCGTTTCTCCAGATGCGTTTGACGTAAATCCAGAACATTCGTTATTTAATGTGTTTAATTTAATGTCTGTTCTTTCGGTTGTCGATTAAGTATTAAAAATCTTCCGCCCTGTGAAGAAATATAAGAATTTTGATTGTTCCCGTTTATAATCCATGCCTAAGTCGGTTATAGAAATGTTTATTTTTCTTTGTTACTTTTCGTGATTTTGTTTCGTCATTTTTTTATTAAAGCACTTTCTCTTTTGTTTCTCTTCAAAAAAAAAAAATCACGTAACATTTTCCCCCTCTTTCTTTTTTTCAATATAATCAGCGTCATTTGCTGGTCTTTTTTTCTTTCTTTCTATTTGTTTTGCTTAATCTTAAATGACAAGGTTGCTTCGGAATGTCTTCAAGGCACATTAAAGGCCGTATTAAATATGTTTTGCGTCATTCGGACGCTCGTTATTAATAGTACTTCACCGAAGATTAATTGCCCGAATAGCAAGCAAATAGTATAAATAATAAAATGAAACATCTTTTCTCCATCAGACGATTAAGTTCATCATGACAAGTTTTACAAAAATACATGCACGATGAAAAAATAAAATTCATTCTTACAACAAATAAAAAATAAAAAATCGTTCAAGGAACTTAAACAACAGGATGCCCGGTTATAAAGAAATTACTTTTCTTTAATGGTTGTCCATGCACTCGGCACATAAAAGAAATAATAGCCATTTGTCCAAACTAAGCTTTTAATTTTAAATATCATGCCTCTTTATGATGTTGGCGGTCATGGCTCTCCACATTTTCCTATGTCTTGTAAATCTACGGAATGTTTTGTTATTATTTCTGCAATCCTTTTTACGCAAGATCTTTAAGTCGTTTTCTCGATATTTCTCTATGCAGCCCCTGGCTTTAATACGTCTTATGAGTGTCAAGTTTTCCAAACCTAATCCCGATTTTTGCGTACCTAAAACTGAATCTTCCAAATTCTAAGTAGAAATGTCTTTTTGGTTTCCTTTATCCTTAAAAATTCATCGTTTCTCACATTTTCAGCTCATGGTATCGTCAACATCTTTCTATAGTACGTCATCTTTGTTGCATCAAGTTTCGTCCTCAACTAAGATGACATTTTCATATTGTTCATCTACATGAATTTTAATATTGTATTCAAGAATTCTCCAGATTCTACTATTTTAATTACATACAATTTCGTTTTTTCTACTTATTAAACCTCAGCATAACAATTATGTAAAAACATTTACGCATGTTGTTACTTGTAATTTCTAAAAAAAGTAATGGGGTTTTATTTATTAATCCGACAGATTTTTACGATTTAAAACTTAGTTTTCCAGGATACTCATATTTGACTAGACGCTCCGTTCATTTTTAAATTTTTCTTTTATAAGATTTCTCGAATATTCAGATCGGTAGTCGATAATAAATATACTGTTTAAAAATAAACGGAACGTCTACTCAGATATGGGGTTTCCCTAATAATAACGTTTTAATAGCACTAATTCTTGTGCAAAACTTATTCAATCCTAATACTGGGCAAAATTCTAAGATGACTCCGAAAATAGACTGTAGCAAACTTAAGAAATAAACTCTTAAGCTTCAAGGCCTTTTATTTAATATAGACTCCTTTTTTTTCTCATTTTTACTTTTTAAGAGGCCATGTATATCTAACTGAGAGAAGCGGCGTTCCTAAATATGTTCGCATTGGATCATTACATCTTCATTAGAGAACAATTGCTATTTCTTCATTATTCCAAAGAGATGAAAATACAAGGTCTCCAAGTCAGTATTATAGGCTCGATGGCCAGAATGTTCAACAATGATGCGTGTCTGATAGTTAAGTTGATGTGAAGCCTTGCATTGTGATATTGCGTAAAGACACATCAACGAAATCAATGAAACCTAGTTATAACTTTTAGGAATCAGCCATGAAACTGAAGCTAAAATTTAGTGAGGACATTGTGCATGAATGCAAACAATGTAACAACTTTACGTACACAAAACGCACAATCATGGATGACACCTTTTTCTCACCATGATTTGAGATTTCTTGTCTTTTAGTTCATGCGATGAATTGTTTGGATTTTTAAGCTGATATGAACGTTCAAAACATATGGAGCAGATAACGGTATAATCTATCAATGGTGTGTGGTCATTTCTTTACACTTTTGCAAAGTCTTGCATTATCATATTGTATTGCAAAATAATCAGAATTATTTAAGACTGGGTTTAAAACTTTGAGTGATGTTACTGGGCATAAAGTCGAAATGTCGTCCACCCACGATGTAAGGTCACTTGTGTTGAAGCTGATGCGATGGCTTTTCTGGTCTTTAAGCTGCTTTGGGGGCACGAAAATATAGGATGGATGAATAAAAAGATTGTCCAACCCTTATTAATGTAAATAAACGACCTAATAAATAAATAGCGTTTAATATTTTGGTTGTAATTTCTCAAGAACAAAATATATAAATTCACTTTCATCAGATATTAGGTTGCTTTTCCAATCCTGAGGCTCACTTTTTTAAACAATATACATTGATGAAGAGTGAAGGTAGTTAAAAATGCTCGTTTCTTTTGAGACTGAATTGAGTGCACATTTATTCATATTTACCACAATTTTTTTTGTGTTTTCTCCATGAGTCGCGTATGTCGCTTATTTTGAAAGAGCATTTTAGAAGGGAAATCAAAGGGCAATTCACAACATTTCGCCTAACCTTCTAGACACTTTATACTAAAAAACTGTAGGAAATTTAATAGATTTACAAATAAATCAGCACAACTATTGTTCAATACAGTTCCTGCTTATTTGCATTATACAGACTGTTATCCTCATCTTCATTGCCATATTCACAACGTTTCGGCCGTTGCACACTCCAGCCTGTTGACCATGTTTGCCAAGTCTATGAATATAGAATACAGCGTAGTACATAATTTGTTCAATTAAACAACGTTAAAGATTAACACTCACGAGTCAGACATTCCACTGAATCTGATTCTATCGCCAATACCACCAGCAGCTGTTCCGTAATTCTTCGGTCTTCGATATCAGAGGTTGGCAGTGAATATTCGGATAAAAATAAAACATGGCTGCCTTTATACACATCACATTGAATATTTTGAGCCTTCTGATTGGTTAAGCAATCTATTGGTGAACTATAAAATGAGTCAGCTCATTTTGGCTGGCTTACTAGTACTACAGGGTACACAAAAATTCCAACACAGCCTCTTCAGGTGTTTGGAATTTCAAGTCGAACCCGTTATTTCGTCCACCTGGGTAGATTGTTTTAGTTCTGGATGTATCACTTATTTCCCTTTAACTCAAATCTCTAAGTTTTGTGAATATGACAATACAGATGAAGATAACACTCCGATTAATGTTTCACGATTGTAGTGTCCAGGTATTGAACTCACAACGCTTTGGGTCTAGTAATGTATTTAACCAACGTCTTTATCCATTGAGCCATTGTGTCCTTGTGAAACATTGTGAATCTCAGAGATATAGACAGATACGGCTGGTGCTATTGGTGTATTCAATAAAACTGTTCTTCTTTACACACTTCTGTAAAACAATTATACAAATTTAGGCGAGTAGTCTAAGCAAGACTAAGTAATATCCACTATGACTGAGCTATAACTGTGACGAAGAGTGATCGAAACTTATACGGCTTAGGAAAATACTTTTTTTTTTTTTACTTCGGCGCACATGATAACAGTGAAGGCGAGAAATTAGAACCGCGTTGGTTTATTTCTTTTTCATTGGTGTCTTTGAAAGTAAATGAGAAAGAAGGAAAAAAAAGTCCAGATATTCTTCAAATACGGAAGAAGTATTAGCCCAAGTGGTCAAAATACAACAACAGTAAAAAGCAACAACAGCAACAATAGCAGTTATTGGATCTCCAGAAATAACAACGAAATTAAATTGAAATAATACGGAAGAAAACGGGAAATTCCCCAAGTTCTTTCACTCCGGACGCGGTGGTACATGTGATAACTGAATTCACATATAATTCAGATGATGGACTTACCCTTTTTGCTTATTTTAGAAGATACGAGCAAATTTTGGGAGAAGACTGTTGGAGTGAGTCGGAGAGAATTCTAGTGACATCATGGCGAGTAGCCTAAGCAAGCCATAATATTATAACCGCTAGGAGTGATAACAGACAATCACAAAGAAAACGAGATGACTCTGGCAATTGCAAGTTAGGTGTTGCCCATAATAACTAAAGCACATGGAATAGCTTAAAAGAAAAAAAAAGCACCGGAAGCAACACCGGATGTACTTTAACAACTTACTCACTATATATGAAAGAATAAGAAGAAAGAATTAATTTTGAGGAGAATATATTTGTTGTCCCCATAACTTAAAATAACCATGAATTCTTTTTTTCTTTTTTCTTTTTATTTGCTGCAGTCAACAATGCTATTTTACTTGCAAGCGGATTTGAGAAAATTTTGAAGGGACATGGTTGTCTAAGAACTTCCAAATTTACTGTATAATATTAATTAAGACATAACGATGGAAGCCATAATAATAATAAAAATAATAATACTAATACTACTGATAATAATAGTAAGATTAATACTAATAATGAGAACCTCTTTTATGTTCGAACATCGACGAAAGGAATGAAGATTTAAGTAATTTTAATCTCCCTCGATACTTAAGAAAGCCATACACATATGTCAGATGTGAACGCGAAAGTGGATATTTTAATTCATAGTCAGCAAATATTTTAATTTCCGCCGAGCTGTCTGCTATAAATGTCGTTGATAATATCAGCTGATCTTGATGACATATTTCGCGCGTAGATGATTACTTTTTGGTTTGCCTTGTCCTTCTCGATCTACGATATCTCAATGATTGCCGTGTTTTATGACGTGTGGAAGTCTTCTCTCTCTCTCTCTCTCTCTTTCTCTCTCTCTTTCTACCTGTTGTCAGATATCACAGAGCTGACAGGACCTCATATTCATGGTGGCTGCACAGAAGAATTTTTAGATCCCCTTTATTCTCATCTGATTTTTTATTACAATATAGACGTGTGTTTATTTGAAATTACTTCCTTCAGCTTAAAGATCGTATATAAATTACTTTAAGTGAGAATGACTCGTAACGGGTCTAGATCAATATATCAAAAGCATTACATTATTTGAAAAGTAATGTTGCATTGTTGGTTGCAATAAAAATCCAATCAAATAGTGGAAAATAAATTTCTTTAGCGATAAAATAAGTATTAGCAGCGACGAAATCCAAATGTGAAAATAAATATTTTATAGAAACAAGGAATAAGTATTTTGTTAATACTTTTATATCCTTTTAAACATTTAATATTAAAACATATCCTGTGATCGTCAGTTTAATCTAACGTCTTTCATTTTCTTTTACATATATCTCAACTCTACTTATATCGTTATGTGTCTCACAATGCTTTCTACGCATGCGTACCTATATTGGTCGCATGATTGAAATTTGAGAAGGATCGCGCCAGTTTTATTGCTGCTGTTACAGTGTAAACATGACCACTCCGTTAGCTGTGTGCATCAAGGGGGGACAAATAACAGTCCTCCGATTTTTCCAGTCGGAAGTTATGTCATGGGCTGAAGTTCATCGGAGGCTTTTAACACAATACGGCGACAGTGCACTACGGCATAGAAATTTATATGACTTTTTTCCATTTCGCAGAAACAGGCATTAAACACCTCGATGTCTTTTTTGTTTCATTTTTTCACTGAAACCAAGTAGGGTTTTTCATATGACTTTTATTTGCTCAGGCGATCAAAACGGAATATTACTTTATTAATGAGGTATTAGCAGAAGATATTAAACATTTCTACTTTCTCTTTTTTCATTTTCCGACTGATACCGAGTTTCATCTTTGATGTGTCTTATCATCTCACGCGATCAAAGCGGAACAGTTCATTATTTATGGGGTATTCCACGAGACATCAAACATTACGGTCTTCCATATTTCTTTCGTTTTCTGACTGAAAACAAGTCTCGTCTTTCATGTATTTTGTCTTCTCACGTGATCAAAACGGAATAGTCTATTATTTATGAGTTATTAGCAGAAGACATCGAACACTTCTCTCTTCCTTCTTTCTTTCATTTTCTGATGGAAACCAAGGCTCGTCTTTAATGTATTTCGTCTTCACATTCGATCAAAACGGAAATGTCCATTATTTACAAGGTATTAGCAGGACATGTTAAACACTTACATCTGTCTTTCTTCTGAAATCAAGTATCTTTTGTTTTTCCACGCTTTTTCCATACGTTCAAAATGGAATAGTCTCTTATTTATGAGGTATTGGCAGTGCCCGTACAATTGTTATATAATAATAATAATAATAATAATAATAATAATAATAATAATAATAATAATAATGAATGGACATTAAGACGTTAAATAGTGAAATAAATTCTACTTTGCATTTTAAAACCTCGAGGACATGTAATGAACTGTTTTTAACGGGAGAAATATATTTTTAATTTATATACTTTGGGATTTGATTTTTTTCCGGTGAGAACTTATCAATATACTTTATTAATTTCAAACTATTGTTCCTGTTTTGTTTTTAGAGATGTTGTTTTAGGCCAAGTACCATTTGACTATCTAACATTGTTCCACATTTTTGGCTGACACGTGATATATTTTACGTCTTGTGTTATTTTATCCCGTTGATTTCACTTCTTATTCGTATTAATGAATACGTATTTCCCTACCCGAATCAAGAACTGAACCCACGATTAGCAGATGACAAAACAACCCCTATGCCCACAACAAAACTGTTCTACTTTTTGAAGTCTTTATATTGAATGTCAAATAGATTTGATATTTTGTTATTATGGCAGGAATCTCGCTGAAAACACCGGTTTCGCTTAGATCAACGAAGTTAAGCAATGTCGAGCCTGGTAAGTACGTAGATGTTTAGGGGTTTGTTTGGGAGCACAAAATGTATTTCGGCCTTAAATAAACGAGAAAGGAATTATAAAACTTAAAGCCACAAATCAATCAATTGATATTATGTCGGGTTCGTATCTCTTTTGATAATAATAATAATAATATTATTATTACTACTACTAACAATAATATTAATAATAATATGAAAATTCGAGCTGAATTCAAAAAACAGAATATCAGCCATAAACATTTTGGTTGTACTATTACTGCTATAGCCTTTCAACATCCTTAATTGGGCCATAGCTGACATTAAATGAATAGGCGCTAAAACGAGAAAGCTTCTCACTTGCCACCGCATGCATCATCAGAAGCATGCAGTGGATTAGTTTAACTAGAAATGTCTCATACAACTACAACAATCGACCTTCAAAGCTACCTGGAAACTTCAGAAGACTGAATGATGATCTGTGACAAAGAGTACGAAAGAAAATTATTCAATAAAAAAAGAAGCCAACAAAATGTAATTTCAAATGCGTAAAGAAATATAAGTAAAATATAATACATCTAATATAGCAGGAAACATTTAAAAAGGAAGCAAAGTTATATTAAATCGACCAGAAATGATGGCAGGCTAAACCTCTTTATCGTCAATAATGTTTTTCCGAATCAAACAAGCTGATGTAAACAAACCCCGTACCTCTTAGTGGTTACGTAGTGCAGGGTTAAAAGCTGAAGCCGAAAGTTTTATTTTTGCTGCACAGGACTAATTCTTCCTAACTAGAAATTAACAAGAACACATTCTGAAAAATTATTTTAGCCCAAAATGAATATTCTGTGATAAATATCCAGAAACTATTCACCCTCTTGTATCAGGTTGCAACGTGCTGGCACCGACTGAATATAAAAATCGGCGTGACAGATTGGAAAATCTACAGTTTTTACGCAAAGGAAACTACAAAAGATTGGTATGAACATCACCCAGACCTGGTTACCTAGATAGGTTCTGTGACAATTTTATGGGACTTTGCAATACACCCATACAGAACAATCAAACTAATCGCCCAGACATTGTGAGCAGAAACGACAAAAACAAAATGTTCCTCCTTATTGTCATGGTGATCCCTGCAGATTGTGATGTACCTTTGAATATCTTCAAAAACTATCAAATTAAAAAGACCTTGAAATTGAAATGTCAGAAATGTGGCACATGAGGACATTAACAACTTCAGTTGTAGTTGGAGCCCTCAGATTTATTGGAAAAGATAACAATAGACTCATTGAAGGAATCTCTTGTAACCCATGCTTTAAAGAAATACAAAAAAATTGTACTTATGAATGGCTTTATCTAAGGAAAATATGTGTTTCTTTTTTTTTTCTAAAAAATGCTCAGTGGAAAATGTCATGATGTGATTTCTGGCTTTAGGTCTCAGGTTGGGACACGGAAAGAAATGACTATACACCAGAAATCAAAGGAATAATAATAATAATAATAATAATAATAATCGTAGGTATGAACATCATACAGCAATTTTACTGACAGGAAGAATGAAGTAAATTGGCTGGTCACAATTTTGAAACACCAAAAAAAAACAAAAAAACAAAAAACATGCCTATTAATTGACATGTTTTGCCTAGCGGACTGTAACATAGCAACGAAGGAATTTGAAAAACTATCGAAGTATAAAAACCCTGGAAAGTGAAACATAAAAAAAAAATATGGAAATTGTCAACAAGAACAGTACTAGTCATAGTAGGTGTGCTTGGAATGACAAAAAAGGAATACAACAACACATTGAAAAAATCCATGGAAATCCCTGCTTATGAGAAATATTGTCTTGATAAGTACACCGCCATACACGAAGAAGAACTTTGTTCATGTAACGCTAGTGATGTTATGGGATTTAGAAATGTAGCCATAAGAGCCCTCCACTACCAGTCGTGGTAGGTAGTTCGACCATAACAGATTATTATTATTATTATTATTATTATTATTATTATTATTATTACTTTTCCTGTTTCCGTTTTATTTCTTTTTATCGTTGTTTGGTGGCGATCAATACATCAGCCTTTCAACGAAATTACGGATATTCGGAATAATTATAGCTCCTAATATATCTAAACATATCTAGTATATACATCGCACACTCCTCTTTGATCAATGACAAGGAATTTGAGAATATAGTGTACAATTGAATATTGAAGTGTCAGAGAAACTCTTGTTACCAGAAGATTATAGAGGAATAATCAGATTTGCAAGAATAGATTTGACTGTCTCATTTCAGTTTGGTATATAAAAGGTAAGTTTCCGACGTTAGGGATTTCATCTCAATCTGTATTTAATTCGGTTTCTTTCTCAATGCTGTAATGCCGAAGAAGAATGGAAGATGATCAAGATTAAACTTTACTATAAACACAGACAATACTCAATAATATAAACTTATTTACTATTGTTAATCTTGCATAAATATCCTCAAATAATCTAAAAAGCCTAAGTATTTTTGTCTGAATCAATATGAGGATATATTATCAGCATTTTTAATATGTCTTGTCGGCCTAATATCTTCGACATACGGTCAAATCACACTGAAACACTGGTTCGCGTACGATCAACGAAGTTAAGCAACGTCGATCCTTCTCAGTCCCCCTTGGTGATGATAACGACTCAAAATTGGAAATCGTAGAGCCGGGTTCCAAATCAAGGCCGTGTTCATTATATTCACTTACGCGCAAATACCCTTAGGAAAGGTGTGAATTGACCTCTTCTCCACTGAGCTATGGGTTAATTAGTAAGACATGTATCACTAAATCATTACGATCTCAAAAATAATCTTGCTATCTAAAAAAGATTTTCTAGGTTTTAATAACCTGCAAATGGTTGGTTTGGTTTGGTTTGGTTTGGTTTACGCCATATCTACCTCAATGGTTTATTTAATGCCGACAAAATTTTTTGTCAGGTAATATTTTTTTCTTTCATAAATGTATTGCAGGTAATAATTTTTTACAAAGTATTTCTGGTATTAAAACCTATTTTTACACTTTCATAGTGTTTTGACCCCAGATTTGGGATTAACTATTTGTCCATAGCTGGAACCTTAACAGGTGCTGCCACCCCGGGTCAGGGTGGACCTGGGAACACCAGTAATTAAGAGGTTGTTCCACGCTCCTCATTACAGCCTGATCAGATGCCTTGCTGTTGGACGTAGTTTATCGTCTTGTCAATCAACATCTTACAACAGAAGTACGTCGATCGGGGTAAGGAAAACCCCTAAAAGTTGATTCTTTTTTAGCATTATATGAAATAATAATATCTCTAAAAGTTTAAATGTGCGTATTTCTGCGTTGCAGGTGCCAATATTTTGACGGTGTGGCTCCTAAGTATTTAATGCTGGACACTTACTCCAATGTTTCGCCATCCATGGTGACCCTGGCCCTGGTGTTGCTTGTGTTATACGCAATTACTTTGGATTTCTCTGTGTGAAATATTTTAATGGGTTTCCTAATGTCTGGCCCGATCTCCGCAGCTTAACAGAATTATCGCCAGTAATTATTGCAATGCGATGACAACGTAAAGGAAATCCAAAATATCATCAGCTGAATATAACGAAACATGGTAGCATGACAAACTTTTAGAGATATTATTATTTCATATAATGCTAAAAAAGAATCAACTTTTAGGGGTTTTCCTTACCCCGATCGACGTGCTTCTGTTGTAAGATGTTGATTGACAAGACGATAAACTACGTCCAACAGCAAGGCATCTGATCAGGCTGTAATGAGGAGCGTGGAACAACCTCTTAATTACTGGTGTTCCCAGGTCCACCCTGACCCGGGGTGGCAGCACCTGTTAAGGTTCCAGCTATGGACAAATAGTTAATCCCAAATCTGGGGTCAAAACACTATGAAAGTGTAAAAATAGGTTTTAATACCAGAAATACTTTGTAAAAAATTATTACCTGTGACCGTCACAACCACAGTGGCAATTTACAGATTTTAAATTATACAGAAGAGCAACAAGTTCCATCACTACAATTCGCTGGCCGTACCCATCTTCCTCTACGGGTGTGAGATTTGAATACTCCTTGTTGAGGCAGAAAAAAAAAGGGATCCAGGCGTTCGAGAATAAATGCTTGAGAAAATCCCTTTGCATTTCTCACTGGGAGCACAAAACCAATTGTTATGTCTGGGGTAAGGTCAAAAGTCTCATAGGACGACAGGAATCTCTCCCCGCCAGTATTAAGCGTCGGGAGATGTCATGTTTTGACCACGCCAAACGGCATAAGAGCCTCTGCAAGACAATCATGCAAGGGACTGTTGAATGCGTACGTAATCGAGGAAGGCAACTAAAAAGCTGGTAGGACAATATCAAAGAGCGGACGTACATGACAGCCACCGATGTTGGAGGATCTTGTCTGTTTCTTTTGCCCCTATTTCTCCCCGTCGATTGAAGTAGGACTGATGATGATGGTGATGATGATCGTGATGATGATGATGGCTCAAATATCTCCTATCATTTCAAACCTAAAATGTGGTCTGAAAGTCTTGTCACCTCTACGAAAACGTAATGAGAACAATAGAACAACTTATACAGCAATTCAAAGCACATGCACTCAATTCAGTTTATTCATTTTCATTGAGACTATCACACAACAATAAGATCTGTACGAACACCATCATTTTCGTGTCAGCCATGTGAAATAGAAAATTATATTATTTAGGGTTGACAAGACTTTCGGTCCACCCTGTAGAAATGATAAAAATCAGAATACGGTTTGACATCAAAGCAAAAAGAAAGAAGAGGCCATGAGTTGAATATGTCAGACAAGACGCTGATGAGCAAAATGAAATCCTAAGATATGAATTAAAAATCAAGGTCGTCCAAATCAAATCTTGACAGGGCAGACGCCTGATCGCTCGTAGGAATAGCGAAGGAAATATCTTGAGATGTCGAAAGACCACGTTAGAAACAAAGTCTACTGTCTTATAAGGCAACGAGAGCTGGAGAGTTTCATCATATAGGAAAAATGTCCTACTGGAGAATACTCCAAGTGACATCGACAGAACATATGATAAATGAGAGACTTTTAGAATGGTACTGGGTAGATTAACCTTTTTTCTTCAAGAAACAGTCGGCATTCATTGACTGTTATTATTGGTACTGTCGGGTTAAAAATGGTAAAATATCCCTTAAGCAGTTTTACAGGAAAATAGACTTCTCAAGTCGACTGGATGTTTTAACTCTTTCTAAAATTGGTAGGAATTTCCTTCACAGCTCTTTGTTAAAAGTAGTGTTGAAAGTCACCATCTTCATTAAATCATTATTTTCTAATTCCTTCTAATTTCATCTACTATCCATTTGTTGTTGTCACTGTTGGGAGTATTTAAGTGATGTGTTTTTTTTCTCGCTATTTGTTAAGTATAGTAATAAGAAAAAGTCTCTTGGTAACAGTTGCGTCATGGATAAGACGATAAATTACATCCAACAGAGGGAGAGAGAGTTAGGTAGTTACCAGCTATACATATTTTTTTTAAAAAAAAGAAATTTTGTCGGCCTTAAATAACTCATTGTGGTTGATATGCCGTAAATCAAAACGAAACAATCTTAGTTTAAAAACCTTGGCGTCCATAATTTAGTGTAGATTTTTGAAAAAGCGGAAGAATGTAACGCGTAACAAATCGATAGCTACACCGGTCGCTATAATCATAAATTCTTTCATCTATCCAAAAGGTAGATATCTATTTACAGGAGGTAGATACCTATTTACAGGAGGTTTTGAGGAGCGTCGAACCACCTATTAATTGCTGGTGTTCCCAGGTCCCCCCCTTCAATATTCCGTGTTTTTCTCTTATTAGGATTTTGTGGATTTTGTATTCTTGTTTTAATCATTTCACCCCAAGCAAGGCAATAAAGCCACTAAGTTGCAAGAGGTTCTTTAGAGTTAGGGAATATGAGAAAACACACTATTATGGAGAGAGAGCAATAAAATAAATTAGAAGGCAGAATATAAAACTAATGAAAAGGAACCTTACGACACTACCATAAGCTGCATCCGCGTCCTTGGTAAGACGATAAACTACATCCAACAGCAAGGCATCTCATCAGGAGATTTTGAGGAGCGTGGACCCACCTATTAATTGCTAGTGTTTCCAGGTCCATCCTGACCCGGGATGGTAGCACCTGTTAGGGACCCATCTATGGGAAAATAGTTGACCCCCACAACTTGACTCAAAACACTATGAAACTGTAAAAATAGATTTTAATACCAGAAATACTTAAAAAATAGTATCAGCAATAAATATTTGAAAAAAGAAAATATTGCCAGAAATAAAAATCTTGTCAGCATTAAATAACCTAGTGAGGTTAATATGCCACAAGTCATAAACCAAACTATACATTTAAAAAAATATATTACCAGCTATACATTTTAGAAAAAAATTACCATCTATACATTTTTGAAAAAAAAAAAATGGAAATTTTGTCGGCATTAAATATTCCATTGTGTTTGATATGCCGTAAAATAAAACGAAAAAATCTTATTAATAGTTAGAAAAAAAGAGTTTAAAAACCTTGGCGTCCATAATTTAGTGAAGAATTTTGAAAAATGGAACATTTACTGAAGAAATGGAAGTTTATAAAGCGGAAGAATGTAGCGCGTAACAAATCGATACATACACAGGTCGCTATAATCGTAACTTCTTTCATCGATCCAGAAGGTAGATATCTGTTTTCACTATTTATATTGTTCGAAATGTTGTCTTCATATTTATTGTCACATTCACGACGTCTCGGCTGTTGTACGCTTCGGCCTTCTTCAGATCATATTAGTTGGAATTTCGACAACAGTCCGAACAATTAAAAGTGTAAATCGTTACAATATGAGAAATATAAACAGATATTGAATCAGATATTGTTATCTCAGCTTAAATTCCTCCAAGCTTGCAGGAAGAGGTGGTATTAAAGGGTGTTTTAATAACTTGGACCGATTTTAAATGCGAATTAAGTTTAAGTGTCCGTTGATTTTTTTTCTTTTCCTTTCTGATTTGACGGACATTTGGGAGATATTATTTTACATACCTAACTACCAGGACTTAAGAAACATGATCCAATACAGAAATAAATACATTTTCATCAATAACATTGATTTATTTACTGCTGACTTAGATCCGTCTTAATGAAACACCCTTATAGGTAATTCGTCTTAATGAAACACCCTTTATATTTAATTTTATTGTTTATATTTCTTCACATTGACACCCAAACATCCTGAAAGGTTCTTATTGGAGTTTCCGTTGTGAATGCCAAACAATTGTGCATGACTTTGTCAAATTTCTCGCGGCGTGAATTGCGTCATTGTGTTCTTTTTCTCACAGAGGGTGCCCAACTAACCCTGCTATGCTGTGCAGTCGACAAAATAAAAAAAACCCAAAAAAACAACGTAAATGCGAAATTAAAATATATATAATGGCGAAAATTTACCCATCACAAAATATATATATATATATATATATATATATATATATATATATATATATATATATATATATATATATATATATATATATATATATATATATATATATATATTGTGTCATCTATCATGCTTATAGCCAATCAACGACGAGAAATTTGCTAAAAGAAAAATATGCGCTATCCGGCTGAATAATTCTCTTCATTTTTCGAATATTCTGGCAGGGTGACAAAAATAAGGAACTATATACTATTTAATGAAGGAATGCAGCGCCTACTCAATTGTAGGTGTTCAGCAAAAATAAAATCCTCGAAATGAAATTCTGGCAGATTGATAAATAAAACAGCCATTCCTTCATTAGAAATTGTTTAGTTAGGGTTAGTATACGAAACTGCGCAGATTTGGATATTTTGAGCGTCTGAGAACTTTGCTTGACCAGCGACGTAAAGATTGGCCGCATCTGTATAAGCACGTTTGATTTCCTGGCAAGTGGGGCTATATATATATATATATATATATATATATATATATAATCGTTAAAATCGATAAAATTAGAAAGATATTATATAGTGAATTTAAATGCCTGAACTTTAAAATTACTGGAAGCACTAAATTGAAAAAGGTCAATATTAGATTTAATGAAAAATGTATACATACATTATAAAAAAATATACTAATCCTCTGTATATACACCCTAAATCTAATCATCCACCATCTATAATTAAGCATATACCTTTATCCATCGAAAAGAGAATATGTACAAATTCAGCAAATGAGATTTTCCATGAACATATTAATTTCTATAATGAAGCTCTAAAAGATAGTGGCTACAAAAGCCCAAAGATAACTTACATATAAAATGAAAATGGAAAGCATAGAAAAACAGAACTATGTATGTAAAAACAGAATGTATGTGCTTATAAAACTCAGTAAATTCCAAAATTCGCTTGACAGAGGAGTCTGTGTTATTTATTGACCGCAAGTGACCTATTTTTGGATTATTGTGATTTTTTCTACGAACTTTCTTCTTCTTCTTACTAGTTTAGTCGATTTATTTTTTCTTTCATTAATTCGTTTCTTTTGTTTGAATTATTGTTTCTTGGCTTTGGCCAACATTTTTATTTTTTGTCCGGTTTGGCAAAGTTTTACCGGACTACTGCTTCTTTTTGTTTTCTTTCGGTTTATTTATTTATTTATTTTTTCATTTTTCTCATTTACAGAAAAAGAATAAGTAACGTTTAAGAAAAGAGAAAAAGAAAAAAAGGATTTTTGAATTTTTTCCACTTTTTAATTTATACGCTGCCGTGTTTTATTTTCGATTTTTTTTTTACCTAATTCCAGTTGGTTTATTTATTTTTCTTTCTTTAGCGACTCCGCTAGCCTTAATTTATTAATTTTTTTTTGGTTTGACTAGTTCCAAACCAGATTCTGTATTTTTTCTTTTTCGTTTGCTTTTGACAGTTGACTTTATTTTTTGACGTGTAAAAAAAAAAAAAGAAGGTTTTTCTTTCTTTTTTTTTTTTTTAATTTTGAATTATTTTTATTTTTTTCCCTTTTTTTTGGTCAAAATTGATTTGTATTTTATTTTTCTCGGCAGCTCTTTCACACTATCTCGATTTCTATTAATTTTAACTTTTAAAGTCTTACCGGACTATTTATTTTATATTCTTTCATTTATTTACTTAATTTAGCTAGTTTAGGTTAATCTAAATACTTTATCAGTTTTTATTTAATTTTAATTTGGGTTAACTTTTGTTTTCCCAAGTTTTATTTTTTTTTTTTTTTTTACGCGTTTCACCCCAAGCAAGGCGGGGAGCCACTAGGACGCAAGGGGTTACAGAAAATTTGGAGCAAGATTAGAGAGGAGTGATAGAAGAAAGGGTGAGGCGAAGGATAGTGGATAGATCAAGGCAATTGGAGATACAGAGGCCAGTGAGAGAGAGAGAGAGAGAGAGAGAGAGAGAGAGAGAGAGAGAGTACCGGGATTTACAGTCTTTATTTTAAAGTTTATTGCTTTTTGTTCTTCCTTTTTAAATAGTACTTATAATTAGTTTATAAATAGTTATTAGTTTATTTTTTAACTCGTGTAACCAGACTTTGTGTTTTTCTTTTTTTATTTGTAATATTTGTTTGATTTCTTTTAATTTTTAGAAGACTCTAATTTTTTTTATTTTTGTGTGTTCTTTATTATTTTCATTTTCCCTATCACTAATTCTTTCCTTTTTGCACTAGAATTGGATAAACATTTAAGACTCGCTGTGTGGATTATTCCTTCGAAACATGGCCGACAAAGCGGGTCGGTTTGTAGTAAAAAAAGGACATTTTGGGGGCTGCCGCTAATGTCGACCCTCGGTAAAAAAAGTCTACCAAATGGGGAAATGCTACCAATAAAAAATCCAGTAGATACGGCAAATGTGCTTGATTCTACTAGTTCTAGAAACGAAGAGACTATGCCAGTCTCAAACAATACTAATGTCGACAAGGTGCCATAGGAGGCACAAGTTCAGGCGAAAGCCGGGGAATCGCCCTCTTATTGGAAGTCATCATCGAGATGTATTGTGAATATCGTGGAGTTCTTGGAAAAGCTAGGGGCTACGGCCATCTTGTAAAAGAGGATGGGCTCCTTGGAGACGTCCAAGGACTAAAGGTATTCGAATAGTGAATGGTGTCGATCTTCGTGGTTGACAAGCGTACGCCAAAATTTGTCGCTCAACGAAAGGCACAGAGATAAAGTCACTTTTGTCCCTGGTGATTAAACCTCAAAGAGTTATGAAGAGTTCAGGTTTTTTTTCCTGAAGGACGTACTGCTGCCCACAGCCGAAGATTGCCTCGAAATGGCAAAAAAGAGTTGACTAAAAAAGACCTTATTCTAAGAACAAAATATGAGGGTCGGCGAGGGACCACAGTAGCTGTATTCGAGGTCCCTCCTCAGGTAACGGGAAAGCACCTGGCTGCATTTTTCATGCATCACGGCCAAATTTTAGGTGACCTCTGCGACAACCTGAACGGGGTGTGGACATTTGACATAATGCTCGGTCGTTTGGCCTTCCTCTCCATCCCCAACTGTTTGGATTTTTGCAGGCAGAATGTCGGTCATCGTGACCGGTAGAAAACCTACTTGCTGGAGGTGTGGAGAGACTGGTCACCTCTCCTCCTACCCAGGGCACAAGGCCCCTGGAGTTCTGGCCGCTGGCGGCCGAAATTCCCCTCTGGCCGAGACTGTAAAATCTGCGAAACCTGTAATGGGCTTACATGCGACACGGGCAGGTAAGGACAATCTTTCGGTTGAGTCTTCGCCCACATTTCCCACAAACCGACGCCTTCCGCAAGTGCGGATAAGGAGAAGGAAGAAGGGAAAAAGCGTGTCACTCGTAGGGGCAGAGGTAAGAGCTGAACTGCGCGGCATCTGTCCCAGTATGACCCCAATGAGTAAAACACCCATAGTCCCATTCCCTCTACCAGCGCTTAGGGCGACGCCCCGGAACGTATGAAAAAGCTACATCAGTAAAAGACCCTTAGAGGCAAAGCGGGCGAAAAACCAAAAGACCCATGTACACACCTACACCGACGCCTACACAATCTCCTCAAATAAAGAGGAATAGAAGCCCTGAAGTTCAGGTCTCTTCAGAGAAGAGAAAGTAAAATATCAAGCCACCATATCTCCCAGGGGAAGAAGTTTGTCGCGTAACCTGGGAAGAAGCAGAAATGGTTTTTGGTAAACAAGGAACACGAAAGTATTAAAAGTCTTATGGAATTGAAGTGCCCGACAACTTCAAATCAGCTAGGAGAATTCTGACCGTCGTTCGATCTGGCCCGTGTACGCGGGAGATTTGGGGGGAAGATAGAGGAGGTAAACGCGTCTCTGAAATTGGTGCCCCCGACTGCCTACTTGCTTGACCCTCAAATGACGGAAATGAAGAAGCATTATACAGGGAGGATCCCCGTTTTAGTTCAGACATCCCTGTATAGAACACTTAAATTAAGCCATCCTACGAAAATCGGCAGCTTGACTTGTGATGATACCGTCGAAATTGAGATGGCGTCTGGATCAGTTGGACGTGCGGTCGGTGTTCTCACCCTGCCTATGTTCTATTCTGGAAGTCAACCCTAATTGGTTTGTTAATGTCAATCTGGTAGTCAAGTGTGAATGCCCAAGGCCCGAGGTAGGAGTCTCGAAGGGTGAGGTTCTCTCACGATTTTTCAGCGCTTAGGGGTGAATATATGCTGTGTGCAAGAGACCCGTTTTTATTCTTGCGATTATGAAGGCATTCTGTCTAGGGTTTTTTTTCTCTCTATTCAGCATGTTTTGATGGACGCTTGAGGGGTGTCTTTTGGCTGGTGATAAATACTTTGAAGGTTGCGTGTGCTCTTGTCTTCGTGGATATTATACAAACGTTTTGCAGCTTGTCCTGTCTAGTCTGATTGGCTCCGAGCAGACTTGTGATGTGAAGGACAGGGCTATTCAGGACAAAGTACATATGGTCCGATTGATTATAGAGAAAGTCGACAGTGAAAGGGAGCTGATCAATTTGGATCAGTTCAAGGCCTTCGATAGGGTTGATCATCGATTCCTGGAGGTGTTCTTTCGGCTGCCGGTTTCGTGCCTAGCAGTCGCTCCTAGCATTCGCTCCTGGATCCGTTTTCTGTATGCCACTCGCGATGCGCTGATGGAAGTGAACAGGATAAGATCGGAACCTTTGGTATTGTCTCAATCCATTCGTCAAGGTTGTCAGCTTTCGTCTATGTTTTACGTTCTTGCGTTGGAACTTTTCCTTAGCAAGTTAAAGTCGAATCCGTTCCTACGCGGAATTTCCCTACCAGGGGCTACTACCTATTCTGCATATGCTGACGACGTTTCGGTTCTTGTGTTGAGCAGAGCCGAAATTGAATAAATCAGCAAAGAAATCAGTGGTTCTGATATGGTGACAGGGACCAAGATCAATCGCGATGTCTGTTGGCTTACGGTCAGGTTCGTGGAAGGGAGTTTCTCTTCCCGGAAATTTACGCGGGACGGATGGGCCGGTCAAGATTCCTTGCGGCTGGTCCGGTCCACATATCCAGTTGGAAAGGAATTGGTCGGAGGTTCAAGAGAATGCAGAGACCGCAAGTAAACTGTGGTCTCGGAAGAATCTTTCCTTGAAAGGGAGGGCGGAAGTATGTGTTTCACAAGCTTCTCCTTTACCGAATCTCTGTACTTTCACTTCCGTATGCCACACTAATGTCATTAGTAAGGCACTTGTTCTCTTTCTTGTGGAGAGGCTAAGCTGCTAGGGAGATCTGTTGCCTTTATCCATCTGAAAGCGGTCTAGATATGCCTAGCATTGAGATTCGTCAATATATGCTTCGCATTCGGGTTCCTAGAAAGAATGAGTCGCGAATCGGATGAGGAGGGCGCCTTCTGGAAGGAAGACGTCCGTAAAAACTTCCCATCACTGAGAAGTGTGCACTCATGCACGGAGAAGGCCCACCGTTTACCCCGAGCCGAATGCTCCTTCTACCGTAAATATCGTCTTCCTGTGAAACCCCCTCTTACGGGCGTCGGATAGCCTCTCCAACTTACAGGCGTTTTCTAGACTGGCATTATATCAGGTGTTAGTCAGGGGTTCGTTTATGATGATCTGATTGACGAGATCGGTCTTACGAAGCATGAGGATGGCTCAATATGGCCTTGGGCGCCCGGGTTGAAATGTCTCAATAACGACGAGGCATCCTTCACCTGGCTGGTGACGCGTGGGGCTATCAGGGTCGCGGGCTTGGAGAAATCTCCAAACTGCCGACGCTGTGATGAGGTCGAGACCCTGGGTCAGGCTTTCTTTCATTACAGGGTGGTAGCACAGTTGTATAGGTTTGTTGAAGGCCTCATGGTTCGTATGCTGCAAGACTCTTCTGTTTGTAGCAATGTGTCACCACAGATGACAAAGGCTGAACAATATGTTCCACTGCTTCCTAGGTGTTATGGGAGTCGTGATTTGGTCGACACGTCAGAAGGGATTCTATGGAGGTGAGAAGTTCACTTCTTCCCAACTGATCCTGTATTTTAAGCATCAGCTTAAAGTCAAGATTAGGACGGAAAGGCGGCGGCTCTCTTCATAAGAATTTGGCAAAAGGTGGCAACCCATCGCGATATTAGGCTAGTTTAGTTTTGGTTTGAATCTTTAGTTTCCTTTTTCTGGTTAATTTAGCTAGTATGCTCATTGGCTCCTTTTACTTCTGTCCCCCTTTTTTTTAGTTTAATTCCCCATTCTCTTCCTCGTTAGGGGGTCAGTGATGTCAGTTCTCTGGTAGAATCGGGGTGCCTTTCGTTTCGCGTGCGTGTTTTTCCTATTTGTTCCTGTCTGCTTGTTTGTGTTAGTGCTTGGGCTGGAATTAATGGCTTTTATACTATTATAACCCCGCATTTTTTCGTCCAGTTAACTGATGTTTCTGCCATATTTAGGACGGTGTGATGTTTTATTACTAACATTATTTTGATTTGTTTTCATGTAAATAGAACTTATTCATATTGTAAATACTCATTGTAGATTTTTTTACATTTTTGTTTTATTCCCCTCCCCCATAAAGACAAAGAAATATACACATGGCGACAAGTTACGGTTTCATAGACACATTGAGGTCTTATGGTGGATGTAGTAAGAAATTTAGGAGATAATGTGCTGTTTCGGTGTTAGGACTATTGTTGGTATGTTTGGGTCATTTTCGAGGGTAGCTAAGTTTAGAATGTAACATAGAAGAATACTGTCCTTTTCCTCAATCCCCTTTTTTTGGACTTGTGCCACGTTTTGTACTATAGTACAAATAAATATCTATTCCAAATTCGCTTGAAAAAGAAACAAAACTCGGGACTTTAATTAAATTCTGTAATTGAATTTGAAGTTTTTATCTTCATTGTTTGAAACATGGTAATTCCTGTGTAGCGATGGAACCATATTTTTAAATAAACAAATTTATAATATTTATGCTCTGTAGATTTGCATTGAGCTCTGCATAGTAAAAATACAAATATTAATAAGAACACCGGATTATATATCTTACTATTCTTTCTCTTCATAATACATAATACAGTAGTTGTGCCTTTTTCATGGGTACACACTCTTCAGAGTATGCAGCTGGTCTCTCGTAATAACCACTGATATCACAAGTGTGTGTGTCGATGTTCGTGTGTGGGTGCACAGAGAGAGAGAAAGAGAGAGAGAGAGAGGGAGAGAGAGAGAAAAAAGAGAGAGTAAGAGAAAGTGAGAGAAATAGAGAGAGATATACAGACCGGGAGAAAGAAAAAAACAACTAAATTGAGAAATTAAAAAGGAGGAATATTCATTTTTATTTTAAGCTTTAAAATCAGATAACATGATTATTGAAGTATAGAAAATAGAATATATATAGATATATATATTAACTGATTTAAAAATATGGTGTGTACCGATGAAAGGATATTTTTAAATCAGTTAATTTATAATATTTATGCTGTAAATTTACATTGATACTCTCTTGTAAAAATAAAAAAAATATCAATAATAACACCGGATTACATATCTTACTGTTGTTCCCTGTTTCACTACGATATATATATATATATATATATATATATATATATATATATATCATAATTAAGTAATTCATCGAGTCTAGAAGAAACCTCAACAGAATGCAGAAAGTACTAGACAGCTGTTTCGTCCTATATTTGGGAATCCTCCCCACTACTGGAGAACTGAAACCCGAACAGATATGATAGGAGGCAACCAACATACCAACTGTACTAATTGTACTTCGGTGACGAAGAGGTAACGAATTAGACTCGATATAGCGCCGCTCGATCACAAGTGGAACTTCTCCGAGTTTCTCTTTTACCCATAAGACTGTGCCGCCCCGAGCTACGATTACTATCCCCAAGCCGCTCACTCCAGAGCATTAGAGGCCGGTTCAAGCAATATATATATATATATATATATATATATATATATATATATATATATATATATATATATATATAGCAAGAGAGGGAAAGAGAGAATAAAATCTTACACTGTTAAAATCTGAAAGTTATTTTGGTCTCAGAATTTTTGCGACGAACGCCATTTCTTTGTTATTTTTACATAAGCTCCACTTACGACTGCTTACTTTTACAGTAGCTGTTTCCATAGATCTAATCCCTTTTGACAGGAGAAAGCTAGAAAACAATTAAATGCCATTTTCCGTCCAGTTTTTAATAGGTTTTTGGTTTTTATCCTATGTGTTTTGCTTTTTTTTTAATAATTTTGTGTTCTTTTCAGAATGCTCTATATCTACAATGGCACCGATATATACGAATATGTGTAGCGACTCAAGAAGTAAGATCCAAATGTTCAGTGGACTTAATGCATGGAATGGGTACCATATATCGAATTTCTTTTTTAAATAATTTCCTGGGTACTACATGATTTGAAATGAGTCTAAAACGAACAAATTAGCAGATGGAGCAGGTTGTTCAAATCCCTGGGTTATTTAATGCCGACACATTTGTTATTGCTGGTCATTTTTTTATTGCCGGTAATATTATTCTTTCAAAAAATCTAATTCTGTTAATATCTTTCCTTCAAAAATTTATTGCTGGTAATGTATTTTTTCAAGAATCTATTGCTGGTAATGTATTTTTTCAAAAATCTATTGATGGTAATTTTTTTTAAAAAATATATAGCTAGTAATAGTTTTTTTACATGTATGTGGTAATATATATATATATATATATATATATATATATATATATATATATATATATATATATATATATATATATATATATATATATATATATAAAGAAAGAAAGAACAGTAAGATATATAATCCGGTATTCTTATAGATATTTTTATTTTTATAAAATAGTGGGGATAGTAAATTTACAGAGCATTAATATCCATTTTTAAACATGGTTAGAACTGTGTAACGAAAAAAACACATTTTAAATCAATTAATTTATAATATATATATATATATATATATATATATATATATATATATATATATATATGCTGGTAATAATTTTTTCTTCAAAAATCAATACTGCTAATAACTTTTTACAAAATATTTCTGATATTAAAACCTATTTTTACACTTTCATAGTGTTTTACCCCAGTTTGGGGGTTAACTATTTTCGCATAGCTGGGACCCTAACAGGTACTACCACCGCAACTCAGGTTTGACCTGGTAACACCAGCAATTAAGAAGTGGTTCCACGCTCCTCAAAACCTTCTGATCAGTTGCCTTGCCGTTGGACGTGGATGCAGTTTAACGTCTTACTCAGGAGAGAAAAATCCTTTGAATTTCACAGCATGTTTATGTTAAAATTCCTGGGAACGGCAAAATAAACTGTGAAATTAAAAATAACTGTAATAATAAAGCTAATTACAATATTGAAATAAGGCATTTCTATATGACATTTATTAACCTGAAGGTTAGTGTTGAATTTAATATAATCTTTCGCGTAAAGCTGCTTTAACTAAAGCTATAATTAACTTCCAGCTATCTAAAACCGCAAACTTTAATAAGTTTCTCGGATCTAAATGCTCGAACCGGGTCAGCAACTTTCTGTTGGATAATTATTTTTTCTGTGAGGTAATAGTTATAGATTTTCTAAATTTCTATGAGAGGGACTAACTCATGCAGTAACCAGACTATGATTTTAATTTCCTTGAAGGATACTGTATGTTGCTAGGTAGGTCAACACTGAAGATTAAATTGACGACACAAAATTATCTGCAAATCGAACTTGCTAATCCTCTATTTTTTGCAGCCTTTCTTCGATGCACTGGTTCCATTAAGTGGAAAAGTGTATACTCTTCCCAAAGTTGAATATTTCGAAATATCGGATTGTCTTAATCGATCAAATAACCATTCCTTGCTTAAGTCTCTCAGAATTTTGGTTTAAAAGATACGAAGAATATAAAACAGGCTTATTTTTAGTGTATTTGAAACTAAGATATTTTACTTTGGAGTAATCGAGCGAAAAAACGGAGTTATTTGACCAAACAGCGCTGGACGTGTAGGAAATACGGAATAGAAAATAATTCAAGCATCGATTGGAGCGTCGAAGAGGAAGGTGTATAGTAAAATAACCTCTTCTGATTGAAGAGTTCTAAATGGGCTTATGACTGAATGAACAGGTGAGAGAAAAGCACCATTGCTATCAGAGTGATTCGATTTACGTGTGTCCATCATGATTGATCAGGTTGAGCGCACCTCGGACGATGAATAGATTGAAGGGCATTCGAAGTGGCCGCTTGGTAAATTGTTAACTAACCTTTCTCTAGAAGGCCTTCACGAATACTTCTCAAACTACCTCTTCGTAATCTCCGTCAACTTTTCGTGTTTTTTTTTTCCTTCGGATTTTCTAATCGCAGTGATTCCCTGTTTTATTTTATATCACTACTTATATTTTTCGCATGCCTCATCTTGTCCTTTCATTATTTTTAGTATGATTAAGTGTGAGAGAGTCAGGCTACAAATTTAAACTGGCTTGCGAAAATACTCAGTGCGATATACCGATAATATATGCTAGTCTGACAAGAGTATGCCAGGCATGTTCACCACGGTTAAATTAGTGCGTCATAGCGAATAGGCTTTGATAAAAGCATCACAATCTTGCAGGTGAGGCTTAGGTAGAAGTTCGTTCATGTCGACTAACCGGATCCAATCAGACAGTCGATGTCGCTCCCAAGTATAACAAACTACCTTGGTTAAATACCTCTTTTTATCTCTGAATTAATCCACAGCAAATCGCAACAGAAGTAACCCTCACCACATGATGTTTCCTAACTAATTAGGAATAAAGTTACACAGTACATCAAATCCGAATGTATAGTCTCAGCTCAAAAGGTTTGTTGACAGGCTGCAGTTTCTTCTAGTCAAACGCTTGCAGCTTAAAAATTACCTTTCGGCTAGATGGTTACCCAAGAAAAAAAAAAAAAAAATTCTAGCAGTAAACCAGATTTTATTATTAATAAAACCTGCTGCTAGAAGCGAGCGAGGTTAGTGGTTAAACAGTTCAACAGCCGTCTTCCTTGTCCGTTCTGTGAGGACCGCTTCGCTCCTTCTGCGTGACCTTTCGTGTGTCGATCAGTTTTCTAGATAAAAGTTTTCTTTGTCTTGTCGTCTCCGTCTAAAAAAGTAATTTATCTGCCTACCGTGACATTCTCCCTGTCTGAAACCTTTGCTCTCTACTTTGAAGTTGATTTCACATTCTGATAATCATCGGTCGAAATTGTTAATCATTGTTTCGACAGGTCCGGCTGTTTTCAATTTAATAAGACTTCAGCTGACTCATATTGCTAGAGAACATGAGAAAATAGTAAATGCCAAGCAACAGCAAAGCAAATCCGTATGGAGCAGGATATTTTCTGTAGCTCATCTCAATTCAACAAGGAAAAATTAGTTTAAAATAAATCCATTAAGGTACAAACATCATAAGAGCGTTAAGTTGTGTAGCATTTGGTTGTTATTATCATGGCATAGGTTTGCTTGTTCTTTCGCTCTTATGTTATTGAACGCGTCCATCACACCCTGCAATAGCTTGCCAGTCTCCTGCCTATAGTAGACAGAGTAAATATCTAAATATGTTTAACTTTAGGCTGCTCATTCCGGGTGCATACTTTTGTGTTTCTAGCGAGAAAGGAAGAACGAAGGAAAAGATGGAAGAGACGATAAAGCTCTCATGTGTTTAAGGTTTGTTTCAGCGAAAGTGAAAACTGTGTAAATAACGATAATAAGAAAGAAAGAAAGAAAGAAAGAAAGAAAGAAAGAAAGAAAATGGTAGATAAAAGCGATAACTAGTAGGAAAGAAAGAAAGTGTGATCTACGGAGGAAGAACAAAATGAATATTTTAAATGACAGAAGGGAAAATAAAGAAAAAAAGAAAGGAAAATATGATGAATAAAAAGAGAGAAGGAAAGAAAATAGGCACGAATAGTGGAGATGATAATAAGAAAGAAAGAAAGAAAGAAAGAAAGAAAGAAAGAAAGAAAGAAAGAAAGAAAAGGGAGAGGAGGCTTTAATATCTATTGGAGTAAAATGGAAAATCTTATCAAATTTTGAATCTTTTCATTAGTACCCACTTACTAAAGCAGCCATATTTATGATTGCAATATTTTTTGTTGCTCTAAATTATTTAATAGTGACAGTGGAAACTTCCACGGATATTGTATAGTTCAGAAATTTTCAAGGTGCTTATTCAATCGTTGTATTAAAATAGGAAATCCGTCAAATTTCCATATGTTTGTTAGTTGCTATTATTATTGTTTTTATTAGTATTATTATTACTGTTATCACAGTATTTAATATTATAATAATAATCATTATCATTATTTATTAATATTAGACTCGTCGTCATTAACATTATTATTATGGTATCGGCATGTAATAAATCAGTGGAATTTCTGTTCTTGAGTCATGGTGTCAATATGACTCCACAAAGCTCAAGAGAATCCTTGCAGAATAAAAACTGCCGGTTTCCTTGAGTACTATCATATTGGACTGGATTCCAACATTTCCTGTGTTCCATAGATTTTTCCAACTCCCTAGACAGCTCCTCCTATTTTTCATTATTCCCAGTTTTTCTTGTATCATATGTAACAGTAAAATCAACAATTTGACAATTAATATTTTCATTATCTATAACGTCGGGTCTCCATAATTCAATAGCATCATCTGTCCGGACTGAACATTTCCCATAACATCTTGTGTCCTTTTCTGCAACTGCTTCTGGCTGATATTCACACTTTTTTTTTCTTACACTTTGAATCCAAATTAACGACATAGTTCTCAATGGTTTCACTTAGCAATCCAATCATAACCTTGTTTATATATATTCTGTACCAAATTGGAATATAGAATTCTTATTCTTATTATTTGCATTCTTGATCAAAATCATGGTGGTCATCTCAAGATTCTGAGTGACAGTATGTATTTTCACATCGCCCAACATCTTAAACAATATTCTCGCCTACCCAAGAGAACACTTCTTATGGATTTAAAATTTGCCGTAATCCTATGTGTATGAGGCATAGTTTTTCGCCCAAAATCATCTCCACATGTCGATTGCATCTTGTACTTTAGCTCTGAATTCAAACCCATATCTTTTAGGATTCAAAACGTAATAAACCAGGTCAAATTAGATGAGTCTCCCAGTGTGATAATATTTATCTAATAGCGTATTAAGGCAAGGAGAGATAATTTTTTCATAATCTTATATCTATAATTCTCAAAATGTGTGTGTGTGTATATATATATATATATATATATATATATATATATATATATATATATATATATATATATATATATATTTCCTTTCATTTCGTTGTTGGAATTGTTACCTGATGATCCGGAGTCCTTTAAAAGGATTTTGGTGAAATAAATTATTGTAATGGTACCTTAAAGTGGTCTGTTTTTCATTAAATATATATATATATAAATTTATATATATATATATATATATATATATATGTGTGTGTGTGTGTGTGTGATCGGATGTTGTTTATACGTTTTCATAGTTTTCATCCGATTTCGATGAATTTTTTTAGTTTGATAGATAATTTTCAATGTCATTCTGGAGTCCAAATTGGCTTGAAAAAATGACAACCTTGAAAAATCGAAAAGAAACTGATTTTTTACACTTGGCGCAAAAAATCAAAGGCAAAATTTAATGTATGTAAAGAACAGCGTACAACCAATTTATAGAGTTGAAATCTAAAGCAAAAAATTATCGGAATTTTAAAAATAAATTATATTATAAATAAAAATCATCTCATATTAATATTATGACGGCTAGGGGAAGCGATTCCTTCCTTACAAGATTGAAAATGCAAAAACGGCATTTTTCAGGGTCACCCCCATTCAAATTATTAGCCCCCCGCCGCATTTGGAGATGTGCCTCAGTTGCACCCAGCTATTGTTAAGAATACTGAAAATTCCCAGTAATGAAACACCAGGTTGAAGACGGGTTATACTGCCAGTGTTTTAATAAGTGTGAGAAGTATGCCTTGACATGTTAAGAGACTTAAGTCACTTTAAATACTAATGTTGTTTGATATTTACTCATGACCTACTGACGTGCTTATTACTAATTTTCTAAATAAAGTCATGGGCAGATTTCGAGCATCATGCAAAACCTTCTGTTCATTTTCTCTGCTGTAAAATTAAGGGCGTTTTATACATGAAAACAAGCTTTTTTTTTTTGAATTTTCTTGCTTTTTAAACTACGTCTTATACTCCTAGCGTTCTATATACAAAGGATTACGGTAATTTACTTCTTGATTCCAGAATTCTCGACCTGAGTGCGTTTATGGCTAGAATAATGGGCACCCTTCTAACCATCATAGCTACCGAGCGAGGTTCTAGTACTTTCCATTTATTGATATTGAGATTTTGGCATTAAATAATCCATACTGATTAATATAACGTTAAACTAAAACAACAAACCAACTTGATATTTTTTTAAACCTCATTCATGTTGACAGTATTGATTTCAAACACTCATGTCTCATGAACGGTCTGTTCGATTCTGCATTTTGATACCGGATTCCCCGAAATGTATGCGGGGCAATCCCTTTAAAAATAAAGAAAAATATGAAGCTGCAGAGATGTGGGTCTACCGCCGGATACTGAGAATGTCATTTTATTTTTTTTTTTTTAATGTTTCATGGATGTCAGTTATCGGTTATCTCCTGCTAATTTCCCTCTGAAAATTCTCCACTGCCTTCATAACTGACATCCATCAAACATGGCACGTGGAACTAGAACAATCTACCCCAGTGAGCGAAATAAAGGGTTCAATTCGAAATTCCAAACACCTGAAGAAGGCCGGAGCGTACAACGGCCGAAATGTTGTGATAAATATGGCGACAAATATGAGGACAATAGTCCGAATAATGTAAATAATGTACATAATACCTCATCTCAGAAATATAGACAGACTCTGAATGAAAGGAAGTTGTCGAAAGCTATTATAATGTCAAAAAAGGACATGTCATACAAGAGAAAAAAATGAGGATAAGGCTCATTGTTGAATATGGTGTTTGGTATGGGTATTTTTCAGTACACCCGCGTTGCTACCGAATGTGACTGAAGGTATCTCTCTATATTTGAGAGATGGGATACACATGGCACAGTGGATAAAGGCGTGAGTTAGATCCAGTGACAGGACCCAAAGAGTGTGAGTTCAATACCCAATTAAGCCAGTGGAGAACTTGGAGAGGGGAATTAACAGGAGATAACTGACAACTGACATCCATAAAACATGGCACGTCGAACTAGAAGAGTCTACCCCAATGAGCGAAATAAAAGGTTCAGTACGACATTCCAACCGCCTGAAGAAGGCCAGAGCGTACAACCTCCGAAACGTTGTAATAGACATGGCGACAAAGATGAGGGCAATAGTCTGAATAATGTAAATAGCGACAGAATGTCTGTTTAAAGTAGGTTTAACGGCAATAGCGTGGAAACATTACCCAAGACACCTTGGCACTTCTTTTGAAGATGCCTCAAGCGACAGACCATAAACCCAGTTTCGTCTCTAAGGAGAGATACTGCCTGGAGGGAAGATGCCCTTGGAGTTAGGGGTTAATATTTTGAAACTTAACTGCTTAGGCTTTTGCCTACATCAGCTTTTGTATGGATGTCATAACCCCTAAGTATTTAATCTTTTTTTTTCTTTGTTTGACAGGACAGTTTTTAGTTTCTTTTTCAGCCTATTGATTAACATTTACTAACTCATGATATTTGCCTAATCCTTAATATGTGACAACAATATTGTTGTGTCTCAATATCTGTCTATATTTCTGAGATGAGGTATTATGTACACTATTTACATTATTCGGACTATTGTCCTCATCTTTGTCGCCATATTTATTACAAGGGTTCAGTTCGACATTCCAACTACCTAAAGAACGTACAACGTTGTAATGAATATGGCGACAAAGATGAGAACAATAGTCCGAATAACGTAAATAGGGTTGTTGTGTCTCGCTTTGATTTCTCTCAGGGCAACTTCAAATATTTGCTGATTAAGTAGTATATTGCCCCCTCACTTTCTTTATAAAGGTGGTATTTGATATTTTATTTATTCTTCAACGTTTCTGTTCCCTTCATTATAATATATTTATCATGGGAATTGTAATTATGGAATTTTGTATCTCCCATGAGGTCTTTTCCGCTTAGCTGTGTCTATGATTTTTCTGTCCGTATTTTTTATATTCCGAAGTGATTTTCTGCCCTATCTCCAATTTTCCATATTCTCCATCTTTATTTTTTTTTTTTCTTGCTGCAGATTTACATATTTTTATTTCCTTGTTGCATATACTAATGAGATTTATCTTGGCGATTCAGATACAAACATATCTTCTTCTACACTGTCTTCTTTTAACATACACCTCGTCTCGACTAGAAGGCGTAGATATTTGTCTATGTACAAAAAATGTAAGTGGATAAATGATTTCACTTATTCTTCCCAAAAACGAAATAGTTCTGTATATCTCACTACAGATGGCGCTCATATGTCCATGTGTTTTTATCAGAATTCTCCTAATCACGAATCAGGGATGGAATTCCCTGCCCTACATTTCATTTTTGAAACAGAGGAAATTAATATTCTCGCCTGGTTTTACAAATATTCTGAATGACTTCCAAATTAATTATATTTTAGCATTACCTCAATTGCCTACTATTCCAACAGCACCTTGTATTAGAGACACGAGTGTACTTTTGTTTAAATTATCATATATATATATGTATATATATATATATATATATATATATATATATATATATATATATATATATATATATATATATATATTTCATATATATATATATATATATATATTATGTATATATGCATCTTATATATATATATATATATATATATATATATATACATATATATGTATATTTATACAGTATAATAAATGTATATAGATAAATATATACATATATAAAGTATTATATATATATATATATATATATATATATATGAAAAGTGTATATAAATATAAATAAATAAAAGTATGTATAATTATTTATATATTATATGCGCGGTACGTATTAGAAAGCGCTCAACATCAGAGATAGAGCTAACATATTTGGTTTGATAGATGTGAGTTTGTGACCCTGGGTTTCACGCTTTAGCGATCGTCAGACAAACTGATTAATGTTTTAAAAAATTTGGGTTTATGTAGATTGCGTGTATTGGTGTTATTGTGGAAGTGGTGGGGGAAATTTCGAACACTATATACATGGCCAAGGTAAGTACAAACAACAACACTATGAACTACATCGGTGCCACGGAAGGTCCATTCAAAATGAGGAATAACAATCGCAACCTTTCATTCAACAACAGGAAATATTCGAACAGCACAACACTTTCTACATACATATGGCAGCAAAAAGACAAAAATATCACACCAACAATAAGTTGGGAAATATTGAAAAAAGCCCCTGCCTACAACAACATTACGAAAAAATACCTACTTTGCCTACACGAAAAAGTAGCAATAATATCACACAAACAAAAAAAAGAACTTACTAAACAAAAAATCAGAGATAATCTCCAAATGTAGGCATGAGAACAAGTACCTATTATCCGAATTCCTACCAAACGGATAAAAAAGACAAACCACCAACAATCACAATTTAATTTCACGATACCATCAAAATATTTGCCTCTATCATTATTATAATTACACCACCATTAGTAATCACTTTTACTACAATACCTTTTAACTAACAATATTATCATTACCACCAACGCACAGCACCATCACTTACACATCACACCCACTATTAACATATAAATTCACTACAATCTTTATTACTCCCCCAGCATATTTAATACCTTAAAACAATATGATCAGATATAATTTCCATATGTAACCATGAGAATAAACACCTATTACCAGGCAGCTTTAATATAATAACAATAATAATTTTGTAATTAAAATATTAAAAATTATAGCAATCTCCAACTACCATAATTTTACACAGAATACCTATTATCAGGATTTATACCAAAATAAATTAATACATATAACAAAATAAAGCAAAAATAAAATAAAATACCAACAACCACTTTTTAGTTCAAGCTACCACCACTATAACTATATTCATGGTTTAACATTCCCCCACCACCGTTACTAATCATTTCTACCAATTTACAATTTCTACCAATTTACAATAACTATTAGCTAACTATCATTGTCTCCAATCCCTTGAAACATTACTATCACATCATATCATATAGACCCGTTATTAAATTGAACTACTCTCTCACCCAGCACACTGAATATTAAACTAAACATCACCATATAAATTATCCAATAATGATTACAAATTTCTACCTGTTACATATACGCAGTCACCAAAAACAAACAAATAACCAGCTTTAAATATAACATATAAACCCCCATTTTTTTTCAAAAATTTAAAAATAAATATAAATAATAATAATTTTTACCTATCATAATTTTACACAAACCCCACCACACGCATATACATACATGCGAGGAAATATTTTTCAGCGCGAAAACACTTAATATGACATGTATACAGTAACGAGACATTTCCGCCACACTTCGAATGTTTAAATTTCAACATTTCAACATACAAATGCGTATGTATAGATATAACACCACCCGTATACATACATGTGTCATAGTCGAAACTGCCCACATACATTTATATATGTATGAGTCCCGACGGACGACCAAGTATGTATATGTGTCTGCATACATCGATGTTTGCGTTAGTACGATGAATGACAAAACGACGAAATTTCCCCCACCACTTCCACAATAACACCAATACACGCAATCTACATACAACCCAAATTTTTTAAAACATTAATCAGTTTGTCTGACGATCGCGTAAGCGTGAAACCCAGGGTCACAAACTCACATCTATCCAAAAAAATATATATATATATATATATATATATATATATATATATATATATACAGTATAATAAATAAATAATTAAAAAACAAGTAAAATAAATTAATCTAAATTCATCCAAATAAATAAATATGCAAACTTACAAAGCGATCCCGAGAAAGTAACCGTTAGAAAAAACAAATAAAGATAATCAATCCAAATTAATACATGAAGTAATCAACAAATTAAAAACTGCTCCCGCCAAAATAATAGAATAAACTGCAACAATCAACCCCAAAATTGAACAAATAGCTTTATCTTCCCAAACTAAAACAAAACTATTAAATAAGCAATATAAACTAATTTTTACTAAATAATAAAAACACCGATTAAAATAAAAATAAGAAAAATAAATATATAAGATATGAAATGAAAATAAAAAATAAATAATGACAAGCAAAATAATTTAACACAAAGAAATAAATAAACAATTAAACGAATTCCGGTGAAATAACCGCCAAAATAGACTACCCACAATGCACCACTGACCCGTATATATACATAGCAGAGAAAAATAACAACACTCCTGGCCTGAAGATTGCGTCTAGCATGAAACAGAGTGCCGCCTCTAAGTGTTGATTTCTATGATCACTTTTATATCTACATACGCTCTATCTCCGATTTTGAGCACAACCATAAATATAGCACACCTTAAGACTATATATATATATATATATATATATATATATATATATATATATATATATATATAGAACAATAAAAAATATTAAAAACTTAAAATCTTCAGACGCACTGGGTTGTTGATTAATATTATTTCGTTTTTATTATTATTATTTTATTTAGATTCCTCGACTAGTTTCGACCAAAATGGCCATCATCAGGAGACGAAATATTTTGCTTGCTGGTAGCAGTGAACTACAGAAATGAATGTTTTGATGGAGAAAATGAACTTTTTTTGCCTGTATTTTTTTTTTTATTTTTTTTTTTATCTTTTTTAACATGAATCTTTTAACATTCCTTGTGTTGGTCAAACAGTCTCTTTTAAGTTGTTATTTGAGATAAGAGCTGGATGGATCCATGCTGCTCTGAATTCCTCTGGTCAGTTTGACAGTTTTATTGGTTCCTGAAGAGGGGATGTGTGTCTCTTAAGTGTGTGTGTGTGTGTGTTATTTGGTTCTTAGAGAGGGAGTGAGTATGATATGTGTAAGCGGGTATATTGCCGTGGATGTGTGTTATCATTTGGCTCATTAGGGAGTGAGTGAGTATGATGTGTGTAAGTGTGTATGTTCGTGTGGGTGCATGTATAAGTGCGAGGCCTCAACACCTCCTTAAGCATTGTCTGTATTGTGTGGGTGAGAAATGTGAGTAGGTTTTGATTTGTAGGGTTATATATTAATACTATCTATATTTATTGTTTAGCCCACCTGGATATTGTGTTTTTAAACGTTGTATCCACTTATTTTCATGGAACGCTAAAATCTTTCTAATGTTATCTGCTCTGAACTTTTTTATTCTCTCAATTATAGTGAATTTTGCAATTTGTTTTGAAATCGTGTTTTTCTAGGCGGAAATGTTGTTCTATAGGTAATAATTTTTCATGGGGAGTTGACTTAATTCGATTGCAATAATTATTAATACTGTATTGAAAGGGCCATTCAGATTTTCCTAATTATTGTTTCTGGCATAGTGTGCATTCTAGGAGGTAAATTATGTTATGACTTCTACAATTAGAATCGTGGTAGATTTTGAAAGTAGATTTAGAGGTTGAGCTAATGAATGAATTTGTGTGTTTAATGTGGTTACAGCATAAACTTCTTTTTCTGTTACATAGTTGGGAAAATCCTGTTGTTTTTGTTCCTAGTTTATTACGGATTACCTTGTACCCTGAAATGTGGTTACTTCCTATGATTTCTTTTTAGGTTCTTAGGTCTACGATATGCAAGAATGCCGGGTTCCTTAAAAAATTTTTTTTAGGTCTGGTTTGAGATGTAGTATATATATATATATATATATATATATATATATATATATATATATATAGGTCTGGTTTGAGATGTAGTGTATATATATTTTATGTATATATATATATATTAATATATATATATATATTATATATATATATTATATATATACTTTTTATATATATATTTCTAATATATTTATATATATATATATATATATATATATATATATATATATATATATATATATATATATATATATATATATATATATATATATATTTTTCTTCGTTTTCGTTTTTTTCTTCTTTCATTTTTTCTTTTTAATTACGTCTCATTCAAATATTCTGATATATCTGTATCCTGTGCAAGTAATCCATCCAATATCAATTACAGTTTTTTCGGAAATCTTCTATAAAATACAAAGCATATAGACAATTCCAACCTGTATTCCTTCGCAATGTCATCAGTTAGATTCTAACTTTCGGGATGAGTATTTAAAGTGGTTTTATCTTTCCCAATAATTCAGTATGATTCATTTACATGAGTTAGATGAACATTTCCCAGTTCTGGAGAATACATTGAAATTTCTCGTGATTACATTTGATGTTACCGAAGTTTTTCATAAGTTGCCGTGGAGAAAGGACAACTCCAGGAGCTGTCACCCTCTCGATAATGGATCATCTGTACTGTTGGGATACACTTTCTAAATTAATGGATTTATCTTTTTCTAACCCTTTTATTCAATCTATCCTGTTCTGGTAATAACCATCTTCTTTCCATAGAGTTTTTCAAAAATATTTATTTTGCTATTTTCTACTTCCGGCGTTCTGCATGTATGCAAGTGATTGGCCTGTAGTTATTTTCTAGGTTTCCCTTTAGGTCATTTTGGATGAGGGTTGTTCTGGCTCTCGTAACCATTTACAGAACTTTTCCTTTCTTTTGGTAAATTCTAAACCTCTATACTTCTCTGTCCTGTAGCTTGGTTAAATTCTTAAAATGATCACCCTCCGTTTTGTCCCGAGAATGGAAAATCAATTGACGGAGAACCATTATCACAGTGATGACGTCATATCTGCTGTTGATGTATTTTAAGCTAACAAGATGAAAGCTTCTTCACCAACTGGATCCCAACACTGCTACACCGATGGAATATGTGCATGGACCACAAAGTGAACTATTTTAAAAATAAACCACATTTGTTCACATTCTATTAGAGAATCTTGGTCAGCCTGTGAACTTTTCAGTCAACCTTCGTAATTGCAGCAGATCTCTTTTTCGATTTTTTTAATCAATATAGTTCGTTCTCTCTTATTTTTCTTTTAGATACAGTGTATTTTAACCAGATGTTATTTGCATCTTATGTTTGTATTTTTGTTAATATCCTTTCTTCAGTTATGTCGTGTCCAAATTTAATTCTGTTGTTTTGGGAAAGCGCTATATTTCATGTATTTTTGTATCTCTTTAGTCTTGTTACTTTTAGTCGAACGTTTGTTTTGTTTGTTTATTGAATTGCTCTGGGCATTCCTTTTGTCTTGCGTTTATTATTGGCAGCTGGTCTCTTATTTCTAGTCATGTGGGTTTCTAGTTTAGAGATTTGCTTTTCTAATCTTATTTAGGAAGCCAGTTTCTTGTTTCTGCTCTTCAAAAGTTATCTTTTTCGAATAATCAGCACGTCGCTCACAATGTTCCTCCAGCATATATGAAATCGTTTTAACATCAGTTTATTTATCAGGTAACAATCCATTAAGAAAATTAGTTGATACTATTATCGCATTCTGATTTACCTTCATCCATGGACATATTTAGCATGTGCATCTCGACGTTCTCTTTACTTAACGGCAGTTACCGCTTTATTTCTCACAGTTGCTATATCTTTGATTATGGGTCACATGTCGCCGACATTGTTTCTCCATTGTTAAACCCTGTTTTTTTTTTAAATTTTCTTCTGTTTCTATGTTCAATATTCAATTTCTTTTCTTTTTAAAAGTTTATTTTCTTAATCTTAAAGCAGTTGGCTTGATGCTATACTTCTATTCAAATTGTATGCATGACATGTCGTGGCAAGAAATCAAAACTTTACAGATTGATACGAGTATCGTCATAATGCCAACTGATAAATTCAACACTTCAATTCCGATAGACCATTTACAATACTCAGAAAAAAATTGGAAAGACTATTAGGGGATGACGAAAAAATGAAAAAAAAAGAATCCTACCATTAAAACTGAAAGGAAGTAGACACAAACCTTAAATAAGAACAAAAACTATTTCACACCGAATAAATATAGACAGGTTACCCAACATTACACCAAGCTGGCACATATGCATTGTCACCCCAAGATTTACACAGTGGGTATTCCAATGAGTTTCTTTTTATTCAAAAGCCACTTGTTACGACTGGTGTTAAATCATTTGGCTTGATACTACTACTGCTACTCAAATTGTAAGCATGAATTGACAATAACCCCCGAAAGATTGTATACATTTAAAGTTTAATATTTTCTTATTATCATAGTGAATGTCTCCTACATGTAGGAAACCAAAGTAGAAATCCAAAACCGTCCGTCACACGGAGTCTTTATTAGTGTCATGGGTCGTTACCTATAACTACAAAATGAACTCTTCCTAACACTATGTATAGGGTCGAATACGATCTTTCTCGACTTGACGGTCGAACTCTCTGCTTTTCAGCAGAAAGAGACGGGTTCCGCCGAAGGGCAGAATCTCGTCTGGGGTGAATGACCTACCGATCTCGTTTTTACGAGACTTGACGGTCGAACCTTGTGTCTTTTTAGCAACCCTCGTGAAAGGAACCTTTTCGACTTGACGAGGCTTTTCCAGAAAGGAACCGAAGGGGAAGAATCTCGTTCGGGGTGAATGACCCTGACCTCGATCTACGGGCATATTTTTTACGAGAAATACGATAAAAATGACCTTGTGTCGCATGCAACCCTCGTGGGGTGGCTAGATTGGCCGAGCTTCTCGACTTGACGGTCGGCTCAGGAAACCCACGATCCGCCGAAAAATGACCGTTGTGTCGCATGCAACCCCGTTTATACGGGTACGGGGGGTGGCTCGGGAAACCCAGATACCGAATCGACCCTCGAGCTAGATCGATCTTGACGGTCGAACCCTCTGCCTCTGAGCAGAGAGGAACCAGGACGTGGCTCCGCCGAAGGGCAGAGTTTTGTTCGGGGAGGTTGACCAACCCAATCCCGTTTATACGGGTTCTACGGGCATTTTTGACCGAGCTTACAGGCTCGGAAAACCCACGTAAAACTCTGCCTTGTGCCACATCTTTCCCTCGTGGGGGGTGTCAAGTAAATATCAAATCGAGTCGAGCCGATAGTAGTTCACTCCAAACCAGACTGACAGTTATACTAACACCTTCCACTTCTTGTATTATTATTTCGTGTAATATACCTTCGTTATTTCTACTCTTGCGTTCGTGTTTGTTCTTCCTTGGTCCTAACCTGGACCATAACAATTATCTATCAAGGAATAACTGATTTATGAGTGTAAAATCAATGCCATTAATATGTGTATAAACGATATAATGTTCCAATAATATAATTAAGTTTACTTATTAATTCAAATAATAAAGGATGATTCATTGACGGATTATATATAAGGGTGTTTCATTAAGACGGATTATATATAAGGGTGTTTCATTAAGAAGTATTATATATAAGGTTGTTTCATTAAGACCAATAAAAGACAGCAGTAAATAAATCAATGTTATTGGTGATCATGTTATTTAAGTCATGACAGTTATGTGTGAAAATTAATATCGCCCAAATGTCCGCCAAATATGAAAGAAAAAGAAAAGAATCATTAGACGCTTAAACTTAATTTACATTTAAAGTCGGTTATCGGAACACCATTTATATGAAGTTAAATAAAAAAATGAAAGGTTTTAACCGCAGGTTCTGTGTTTGCTTTTCTCACATCTCGCTTCTGAAAGTCTCTTCTGCTTCCTTGCATTCTAATCAACTAGTCAAGTTGTAACTTAAACCATTAAATGTAATATAAATCGTTATCTTCTGTCTTATTAATTTCTGTTCGGGTATTGTTCTCGCTTCATAATAATGTTTTTTATATTCTTCAATACTAAGTGACATTAGTTATGTGTTAGTGGCTTTGCTGCCTTGTTTGGAGTGAAATTATTAAAAAAAATAAATTTCCCAATAACGTCGTTATGCATAGTAGCTTTGTCATAAGAATTATTAACGAAAATAAATACAAAGGGATTACATCTGGTAGTTTTCCACTGAAGAATTATTATGTAAAATACAAACTATAAACAGGGTAAGATGGATAAATTGTCGCCAGTTTATATTTTTAATTTCACGCATGCGCGTTGTTTGTTTTTGATGTTGTCGACTGCACAGTTTAGTTGGGTAACGTCTGTGAGAAAAAGAGTACTATGGCACAATTCACTCTGCGTTAAATTTGGAAACGGCATGCCGTACTGCTTGGTATTTTCCCGGAAGCTACATTACGAATCTTAGGACATTGCAGAGGATTCGGAAAGAGATGTAGAATTCTAACGGTGATTACGAAGTTACGGCAGTAAAGAAAACTCACTTTGATCATAATGGTGAGAAAAGAAATCTCAAATTTTTTGGTAACTCAAAACGGAATCCTACATCAAGTGCCTTGAGGTGGTAGTGCTGCCCTGCTTCAAGACTGTGGCTGCTGACAGCAGGATATTGCACCATGTCACACAAGCAGGAGAACCCTGTCATGGCTGTCAGATAATTTTTGCTACCACATCACCCCTTACACCTAGTCAGCTAACTCCCCAGTCTGCAACCCCCTTGATTATTGTGTGTAGCGAGCGCAGTTGAGCGAGAGATTAACACAATTCCTTGTAACACCAAAGATGAACTGAAGGCAATTATTATGGCAGCATTAAACAACTTAAACAAAGAGACTGTCCAGTAGAAATTCAGAAGATTCCGAAGTTGTTTGAAGTCTGAGGTTGAAGCCAATGGCGATTCTATTGAATAAATGCACTCTTTAGTATTTCAAGATATGTTGGTGTAATTTTGGTAACTGTACCTGTTAAAATAAGATGTCAGTATTATTTTCAGTTTTGCCTTATTTAGACGACAATTTATCAGTTGCATCCTATGTTATATCTTTCTTGTCCAGGTTTAAAAGTAAAGATATAGCGTTGCACCAAAACCTTCTAATCGTTGCGATGAAAGGTATCTATGTGTCTACTGATAAGAACGGAAAATATTTGAACAGATAATATGAGAAACAAATATGTTTTAAGGGAGAAGGAAACTGCTGGCGAGAAATAGAAGGAAAAATAAGAATTTTTATAGATAAAGTAAATGAAAAAGTAAAGAAATTTTAGTTCCACAGATGAAGAACAAATACATATGTCACTTTTAGATACACCATCATCCAGACAGCTAGCTTCTTCCTCCCTTTCGAAATGAGAAAAACATGCGCTCTTCGTCAGGAGTCGAACCTGCGTTCCCCTAGAAAACCGATCCAACGAGCAATGACCATTCGGCTACAAAGTGCTTCGAAAACGGAAGATAGTTGAATAGTGCCTTTAAACACATATTTTTATACAGCTTTTCAAATAGACATATCTGCTCAGTTTTCTATGCTAATTTGTAAAACAAATCAGCAGTTTTATTTATTGCTCAGATATATTTTTTATTATTTAAACGTTATTTTTAGTGCATACTTAGATTTAAGTGGACGTTCCGTTTACTTATTAATTTTATGTTACAACACGAAACTGTCATGTTCTAATCCTGTCGGAGTATGCATATTTCTGTCCAATAAGATCTCTCGCATGTTCAGGCCGGTAGAGAAAAATAAACAGATATACGGGTTAATAGATAAACTGAGCGCCTAGTCAATTACGAATATCCAGTAATGAAAAATTTGTAATATATATATATATAATATATATATATATATATATATATATATATATATATATATATATATATACAGTGCTGTTCGATAAAAGTGACTCAGCTATTTTTTTTACTAAAAATATTTTTTGTCTATTGTTTTTGGGGTTAAAATAATTTTTAATCTTACTAATATAAAGACCCCTTCTCGACTACCTAGGAAAAACGCATATTCACCCTAAGGTGTTCTATTGATAATTATAAATTTGGAAACAATTGAGATTCAGGAAAACAACTATGTGCAAAAGAAGTGACTCAGATATCGCATTCTAATGATTAAACTGGTAATTTAAAGAGTTTTTTTACAAAATATTGAAAATTACTTTACAATACACTCAGAACAACATTCTAGAGAATTCTAGAACAGCTTAAATTAAATATAGAGTATTCTAGAATATTCCAGAAAGCCTCATACAGTATACAAAACAGCTTGAAATAGCCACTCAAGTCCATAGCCAGATGAAAGTGTACAAACACGCATCAGAACCACTTAAGGCATCTATTATTGCCCTCTCAAAAGCAGGCAAGTTTACGAGAGAAATTGCAGAAATTGCTATAACCTCGCAATCAACTGTCTCTTGAGTGCATAGGGCACATAATGATGCCATTCCTGCTCCAAGGAAGGCAACAAGGGGACAAAAGAAAAAGATTGATGGTAGAACTGGCAGCGTAAATCAAGGGAGAAGTTGCAAAGAATAGGACTATGACTAGCCATGAAATTGCAGCCAGTCTAAGCGAAGAACAAGGTGTTAGTCTTGCTGCTTCAACAGTCCGTCAGAACAAGGTTACAAACCTTGTTAGAACAAGGCTACAAGTCTTGTACACGAAGGTTGAAGCCGCTAATAAGAAAAGCCAACAAAGCCAAGAGCCTTGAATGAGCACACTATTACAAAAAATTCACCATAGAAGACTAGAAGAATGTTCTCTTCTCCGATGAAACGAAAGTTAAGCTAAATTCAATCGATAAGGTGAGTCACTTTTATCGAATAGCACTGTATATATATATATATATATATATATATATATATATATATATATATATATATATATATATTTCAATAAAATAACCATAAAAACATCAAAGACAACAACAACAATTTTCATGTCGCTGCACACGTCAACCAATCATTCTATAGCATTCATTTCATCCGATCCGTGCTTTTAGCGTCTTCATTTAAGAGCCGACAAGAAAGAAGCAGATCAGAGTTAAAATACATTTTCAAAATAGAATCACATATTAAAGAATTAAATAGGGATTTGGGTTTACTCAGAGAATATAGTTTCCACGGGTAGCCCAGTAACTAACAACAACATTCCTTGGCAGGTATTTACGCATGATTCATACTAAAATCTTGAATTTTATAAATTTTCCCCTGATCGCATATTGTCAACATAATCGATTTTGTGAGGCTTGCCGCCATATAACGTTGAAACAACTGTTCTCGTAAGATCACCGAAGTTAAGCAACGTTGAGCCCGGTTAGTGCATCGATGGGTTAACCATTGGGAAATCAGGTACTCTAACTTGGATGCGCGGGTGGTTTAAGGGCTAGCGGCTCAAAACTGGAAATCGTAGACCCGAGTTCGAATTTCAGTTGGGTTCGTTATATTCACTTACGTGAAAATACCGTGGCGAAATGTATGAATCCGCCTATTCTCCTTCAAACTATGGGTTACCTATTAGAACTAGTATCAATAGAAAAACAATATTTCCAAAAGTATCTTATATTCTAAACATATTTTCTGTCTTTAAATACCCTGCAAATGTTTGATAAGCCGTAAAAACAAATCAGTCAATCGATTTTGTTTCCATTTCTAAGATCTTGTTTTCTGTATACTTGTTTGCAATTCTATTTCTTTTAAATTATATTCTGTTTGTTCTACGTTGGCTGTCTTTTATCTTTTGGGGTGTGCAATGTATTGAATTCTAATTTCTTACCTTTTTTTCCTCTGTCTTTAGATTTTTCTCTTTCTCTCTCTTTCATTTTCTCCCTTTCATTCATTCTTTCTTAATATCATCCTACGTTCTTTTTTTTCTCTATCTTTGTTTATTTTTATTTAACTTTTGTTATCCATTGTTATATTTATATTTTCTTTCTTTCTTTCTTTCTTTCTTTTATTTCTTTATTTCTTTCTTTCTTTCTTTCTTTCTTTATTTATTTTTTTCTTCCTATGTTCTTTTTCTTTCTTTCTTTCTTTCGTACTATCCTTCAATATTCGTTCTTTTACTATGAATTTCTTTCTTTTTTATTTATCTTTTGTTTTCCATTGCTATATTTATATATTCTTTCATTCATTCATTCTTTCTTACTTTCTTTCTATGTTCTTTCTTTCTTTCTTTCTTTCTTACATTCTTTCAATATTCTTTCTTTCTTTTTCTATGAATTTCTTTTTAATCTTTTGTTCTCAACGGTTATATTTATATTTTCTTTCTTTCTATCTTTCTTTCTTTCTTTCTTTCTTCTACATTATTCTACTTATGATTATTTTTTATATTCTTCCTTTTTTCATTTGTTTCTATCTTTCTTTCTTTGAATTATTTTGTATGCTCCGATGTTATGTTTGCTTGATCGAATCTTACAGAAAATTCCAAACGTACTTTCTTATCTGAGGCATATGGGAATCTGTCTCAGTAGATTTTCTCATATAGATTTAGATACAGATATACAAAACTTCACAAAAAAGCAACTTCTATAAAATTCAAAATATTAAAAGAAGCGTAAACAAGGTACTCGAGTAGGCGGTCACTTTCGATAAATATTCCGTTTTGTAAAAGAACACGGTGTATTTTTAAAATTATATTTAGAAACATTGCTCTGCCATTTTTAATTTGATCTCAGGGTTTTAATTATAGGATCCTGATTAACAAGGGTAACATCTGTAATGTAGTAGCATATAAAGGTTGTCAATATAAATTATATCTGAATATAAAATTTCATATTATGTCAACATATTATAGTAAGTATTTTGATTGCTAGATCATCCACAGTAAATTTTGCATCCAGGTTTTCACCTTACTTGTCTGATAATCTACTGTCACAATGTGTTGTACGTAATAAAAGAAGTTATAAAAAAAAAGCATAAACTGAATGAAATCTCCTGAACTACTTGCCCTGAAAGTTGGAGATTTCGGCTTTCAAATCGGTGAATAATTATTACCGAAGCTCGTTTTTTTTTATATCACATCCTCTCCTTCCGACACATATGTAATATGCACAAACGAAATCATTTACTTTAGATCGATGAAGTCCTTCCAAAGAATGATTTACGCGGAAAGTTTTCCATTATGACTTTCATTTACTTACATGTTAACATTTTTTTTTACAAAACTGTATCCTCGTGAAATAGTCAGGAACAATGAACAGACAAAGAGGAGTACCCCAACATGTGTGTCCGTGTGTGTGGAGGGGTACACGTGAGAATATCAGATCACGTTTTTAATAAGTAAATTATTTCTCCTTGGGACTTCACATATTGTTTTTATTAATGTTTAGATGTATTTTTTTCATAAACACACCAGTGACCTAGATAACTCATTCGCTTGGGAGAGTCTTTCATTATTAGCAGTAATAGTGTATATATATATATATATATATATATATATATATATATATATATATATATATGTAAGTACGCATATCTTTTGTGTGCACAGGCATCTTATTTTCATACAAACATGTTTCATTGAATAATACAGATACATTAAACTTATTTTTATTTCTATAATAATGCTTTCCAGTTCTCTAATTAGATTCTTGATGTTAAGTCGAAATTCATCAAGGAATTGATGTATTTCAACTTAACATCAGGAAAGTAATCAGCAAACTAGAAAGGATTATTATAAAGATAGGCATAATATGACTATATCATCCAATGGAAATATATATATATATATATATATATATATATATATATATATTAGTGGAAAATATACATACATATGAAAAATATATCTAAAAATTTCCATACATGTATATTTTCAGAAAAAATTTTTCCAAGAGGAAGGATCCAGGTAGAACTCAATGTTCAGGACAGGACATAATAGCTTAAACACTGGTTTACATTTATTCCATTGAATCGTAAATACGATCCAAAGGTCTGATGATTTGATCGTATTTACGATTCCAATGGAATAAATTATGACCATGGAATATTAGTGTTTAAGTTTTTTTTTATTATATATATATATATATATATATATATATATATATATATATATATATATATATATATATATTCAATCAAACTGTTATGCATTTCTGAGTTTCTTATACATGGCAATCTTAACACATGAATCATGCTACGCTCATGAATCCCAGTGTTTTGCTAAAGATTGAGGAACCAATGTATACTCATTCTTAGCGCACGTTTTCTCTCTGTTATTTAACATCAAACACTGTTTTATTATCACAAACACTCACAGCATGCACTTCAATATTATACACACACTGAGAACCTTTTCTGTCTGTCATCAGCATGGCTGATCCTAGACTCTAGGAGAGCAACTCACTACCCCTTCGTAGCCTTATGTTTTTCACTGACATGAAATGGCGCGATGATATAGATAGCTGCAGCTACTCCAAAGATGTTTGGCTCACTGTGTCGTAACTGAAAACTTTTCTCGTCAGAATCCATATTGTGCATCTACAAATCTATCACTTGTTGTTTGCTTTGAATGTTGTTGCCGAAGGATACTCAGTGTAATCGAACCAAACCATATATTACGACTTCAGTCACAGACTTGGCGTGATTCTGTTTTTTTCTACTAATATTTTCATGGCAACTACCCTGCCAAGCCCTTTTGCCTGGTGTCTCGAATACATGAATTTAAGCATGGTACTATAGTGGCATCTAGATCACACCCGTTTACTGTTGAAATAGCAAAATGCAACAGCCACTTCAACTGCAATACTCTCTCTTCTCGCACTTCTAGCCTATTGAACTCCTTTCTATTTACTTGCTTCTATTATAACTACAATCTACAAAAATTTAAATACAACATCAATCGCCATCTTTTATCTTCTTGAACCCAATTCTTGTCATTTCCTCAGTCATCCCTATTCTCAGTCTCCTCTTTCACTTTCACTCCCTCTAATCCGATGGATAATAGGCTTTCCTTTCTTGCTTGAAGTTAAAAAAAAATACCCTAATGTCTTAGTAATGAGGATGATAGGAAATAGAGCTTATTTCTATTTGCTCCATTACAGGCCTTAGCATATCCATGATATACTAACACGCATTAATATCACAAAAGTGAATAGCTGAATGACATAACATTGTCTTCAAACTGATTTTTATACGGCTATGTCATCCAATAAATTACACACACACACACACACACACACACACACACACACACACACACACATATATATATATGTGTGTGTGTGTGAAGAAATATAGTTTTAAGGTGTACTATATTTATGGGATAAAGTGCTCAATATCAGAGATAGAACGTATGTAAATATAAATATAAAAGTGAACATTGAAGTCAACATACAGAGGCGGCAGGCTGTTTCATGCTAGACGCAATCGTCAGCATCTGAACGCGTGGGGCGGTTAGTAGATATCATGCATTCGAGAATTACTGGTATGCCACCCGATTCCCTGTCTTTCAGTAGAGTCGTCACTTTTAAAATGAACCTCTCTTTCTTTCATCTACGCGCGTGATGCTGTTCCTTCACTCGAGTACCACCTTTGTTTGTTTGTAAACTCTTTAATGATACAACAATATTATTGTAATTATTTGAGTTGATAAACTATCTGTATTTTATTCATTTAAAAATTAAAAAAAAAAGTCATATGGCTTCATGGTGAGACTATCATGATTATCCATCATTCACTGTTACATAAAATATATTACAGTTTTTTCAGTCGCACTATCCTTGGTTTAATTTAAAAATTGTTTTTTTTTTTTAATCTGGTATTAAGAATTCAGAATTGTCTGTGTTACCAAAGTCAATAAAGACGTGTCTGCTCCGATAATTAGCAGCTGAGTGACGAAGAAATGAATTAATTCATTCTTCAGTGGCGAAGACTGGAATCTAAGATAGCGATTCCGCGCCTATAACCGTTCCGATAATTAGTTTTATCCATAGATTTATTCCTTTAGACTATTTGCCACGTTCGTTCACCGGAAAAATTAAGAATTAATAGTCAAAAATAAGAATTAAGAATTAAATAGTAAAAACAAAATAAAAAAATACAAAATAAAAATAAAAAATAAAATAAATAAAAAAATAAATCTAAAAAGTAAAAATAAATAAAATAATAAAAAAATAAAATTAAAATAAATAATTAAAAAAAAACAGTATCCTTCATAAAAAAAACGACACCAAGAACTTCAATCTACCCAGGTCAGATATACTAACGGATTACTCATTTTGGAGACGGAGAAAATAACTCTACCAATGAGAAGGAAATTTTAACCTGAAATATTTGGCGTCGGATACTTGCTGCCCTCACTTCGCTTTGCGACGAGCATTATTACATGTATTTTATAATAATAAAAACATCAGTAATCTGCACGCTCTATTCCACCTATAAAATTTGAAGAGTGCTGGTTTAAGCCTCTTCCACACGTCCCAGTAAGAATTTCCGAAAGACCTCTTAAATCATCATACACATTGACACACCATGTATTAATTGTTGACATAGTCGCCCACAAACCATTTATGAGAAGAGAATTCCATCTGAAAGTACATATCTATCTATCTATCTATCTATCTATCTATCTATCTATATATATATATATATATATATATATATATATATATATATAGGAATCTAAATGAAATAATAATAAAAAAACGAAAGAATATTAATTACAAACCCAGTGGGTCTAAAGATTTTATTTTTTAATATTTTTTATTGTTCATATATATATATATATATATATATATATATATATATATATATTACAGCAAAAAAATATCTCAGCATAGGTATAGTCTATTTCAAAACGTTCCTCATACGGCTATCGTCAGCCTCTAAGTGCTTGTCTCGGAGAGTTCTATATTTTTAAATTCTTCCACTAGTCCGCGCTTTGTTAATGAGAGTTGGTTTCAGTTAACGATTGGTGGGGACGTAAGGTATCTTATCCCAGGGGAAGCGGTCTGGATTTGGGGTTTATTTATGTTTGATTTTTGTATGTAGTTTAATATATGTACGTATTTCGTTAAAAATGCCTGACAATGCACTGTAGGGATATTATTATTATTATTATTATTATTATTATTATTATTATTTTCTTTGATTTCTGGCGTTTACATTATTTTTTCCGGGTCCCGCACAGGGACCTAAGGTTAGAAATGGCGTCATGACACTTTCCACTGAAAAAAAAAAAAAATTACATAGTTAAAGCCCTTCGTAAGGTGTGGGCTGTAATTGTCAGAACAATTTTTTTGTATCTCCTTGAGGCATGGACTTCCAGGAATCCCTTCAATTGATCTACTGCCATCTTTTCCAACCAGTCCTATGGCTCCAACTACAACAGGGATTGTTGATGTTCCCATATGCCACATTTTCGAGATTTCTATTTCAAGGTCCTTGTACTTTGACAACTTTTTGAATATCAAAGATACATTGCAGTCAGCAGGGTCTGCCATATCAATAAGGAGGCACCGTTTTTGTTTGTGGTCTTTAATAACAATATCTGGCCGGTTGGGCTTGATTGTTCTGTCAGTGTGTATTGTGTAATCCCATAGAATTGTAACAGGCCCTATCTCCGTAACCGGGTCTGGGTGGTGTTCATACCAGTTTCATTCAGTTTTCTTCCCGTAGAAGTTGCAGATTTTCCAGTGCAGATATTGGCCCACTCTGTCATGTCGGGTTTTATATTCAGTGGGTGCCAACACCGTACAACCTGATACAAGATGATCAATCGTTTCTGGATATTTATCACAGAATCTGCATTTTGGTCTGACACAATATTTTAGTATATGTGCTTGATAATTCCTAGTTAGCAAGCATTGGTCCTGCGCAGTAAGGATAAAACCTTCAGTTTCCGCTTTCAACCCTGCACTACGTAGCCACTGATGGGTACGGGTTTTTTCTACATTATTATTATTATTATTATTATTATTATTATTATTACAAATGAATAAAAATAAAATATAAAATAATAATAATTTTTGAAAATTATTAATAAAATAAAACAATAACATAAAAACGTTTAATCAACTAAAGTAAATGAAAATTAAAAATAATAAAAATACCCACAGCCTTCAACAACAACTGTTCCCGCCCGAAATACGGACATCCCCCCAAAAGACGTTAAATTCAATTGCTTCGCGACGAAGCTTGAATCCTCTCTGTGACAGAAAAAAGCGCGAACGCCGCTGAGAGGAGATCACATTTGTAAGCCTCCTCTCAGCGGTATTCTCTCTTGTCTATTTCCAGAGTTTCTAGAAAGTCGCCCTTTCAATAACATTCTACCACTAAGCTCTTCTTATTTCAGACACATAGACGACTCACCATCAAATATATCGCCCCCCTCAAATTATTTTAACAGGTCTTGGTAACCAATTTAATACCGTTGAACCTACGAAAGACATCCCCTGTGAACCTGAAAGCAACCACTCTCTTCCTTTCCCAGATATGTTACAAAGAATCAATAGTAAACTTAATTCCTCTTTTGGGGTAATTTCGCATTATTTATCATCTCTCAGTTGCGTCTCTGGCCTTGGATAGAGTGCGCTCAGGGGCTTCTCTCTCTAAGGACGGAGGGGCAACTGAGAAAATAATACTGAAGAGGTATCCAGCCCTAGGGAACAGCTGCCCAAGGCCGCGCCCTCCCATTGCACCAGAGGGAGGGATCGGTGCTGAGAGGAATTTTTTCCCTACCCGGGTGTACGCGCTCGGGTCCCCACATTAAACCGACCTTGTTTCACATCTCGTTCTAGTGGGGGAACGAGTAAATACCAGTGAACTTAATTTTGACGTTTACAGAAAATCTCCCGAACAAAAACGGCCTAGTCAACTTCTACCCATATATATATATATATATATATATATATATATATATATATATATATATGTGTGTGTGTGTGTGTGTGTGTTTTTTTTTATTTATACATTTTTTTATAGATACAGATATGTAAGTAAATGCTCTGTTTATAATAAACAGATAAACAGTATTAAACAACATTTACCGGCCTGAATGTCCGAGAAATTTTCTTAGAAAATATTCGTCCTCCGAGAGGATTCGAACCTATATCCTATACGAATATTTTCTGTGAAAATTTCTCGGATATTCAGGCCGGTAAATCTTGTTTAATACTGTTTATTATAAACAAAGCATTTACTTAAATATTTGTATCTATAAAAAGAATGTATAAACATAAAAATGTCTAAAAAAAAATTTTCGGTCTTTGCCCATTTCATAATATATATATATATATATATATGTATGTGTATGTGTGTATGTGTGTGTGTGTGTGTGTGTGTGTGTGTGTTGTTTGTGTGTATGTGTGGTTGTGTGTGCACGCGTATGTGTGTGTGTGTGCGTATATACAGGGTATTCTGGATAAAGTGTCTTCTAAATTACGCAAAAAGGAAAATAGCAGTAACGTTTCATTTTAACAAATATATTTACCAAAATTACACAAACATATCTTGTAATATTAAAAAGTAAATTAATTCAATGAAATCGCCAATATCTTCAACCACGCCCTCCATACGAGTTCGGAATCTTCTGCATCTCATCTGGACGGTCTCCTTGTTTATGTTGTTCAATGCTGCCATAATCCTTACCTTCAGTTCATCTTTGGTGTTACAATGTGTTTTGTTGGTCGCTCTTAATACTTTGCTTAACTTTTGGAAAGCATCTTCTGCTATCGCAATGCACCTTCTCTGTTGGGCGTTCTATTTTCCGTCCGACTGACATAACATTTCCCAGATATTTAAATTTTAATCTATGTAAAATTGTGTAGCCCAATAAGATGCAAACATAAGAAAAATTCTCTGAAACGTTTATAAAGAATATATAATTGGAGACTCAACGTTGTAAATATAAGTAACCTATATACTGTTTTGTAACCTATAAAATATACTGAATGAGGAATAACCCAAACGGAGGTTGGAAATGGAATGGTAATCTTTAAAACATCAACAAAATGCAATACTCGCCAGCGCCGTGAAGTAGGTATACCACTGTGCTAGTGGTCGACTACTCAGCATATTACCCCCTTACAATAGTGTCCAACGTATTTATGATGATCGGGACATATCAATTAGTATTCATAGGTATGGTATATAACATATTGATCTGCAGTTAAAACGTGAACACGCTCCTAAGTTCTCAGGTAATATGATTCTTACCTGAATCTTTCTTACGAAATAAAGTTCGACTGATGTTATGCTATTTCATATGACAAAAAATGTAACTTAGCATGGTTGAAACATCAGAAAAGTTCAACTGAAACTTTTAGAAACCAAATATGTAACGCAAACAAAACCGCTTCCAGTATAATTTCACTGTGTGAAAAGTTTCTTCCCTAAGAAATTTCTAATTTTCAATTAACTTGTCTCCGAGTAACTTTCTTCAACGCGTCTTCATAACATGACAATGTCGACGTCACTATCTTTCTTTCCATAACGTGACTGTCTAATAATTTAAACTTTCATTTCTATATTTATTAAACATTAACTATTGGAGCGTCTTATCTCGCTTGTCAAAAAGATAAGGAAATAAATAGAAGCATTTAAATACAAACTGGAGGTTTTTGTATTGACTTTGGTGATCAGGTTATCTTTTTACAAAATGCTCACTTTTAAATTTGAAATTTTAATTTTCCTCCGCGTAGAGAACAAACTAAAGAGAAAAATATGATAAAAATTCGTTCTTCATTATCTTCCTTTTTAATAAAAAAGAAAAGAAAAAGAAATCAAATACAAACTGGAAAATAATGCTTCTTTGGATATATCCGGGTTTTATCGACTTTGGTGATTAAAGCAACTACTACGTCGTTTTTTTAATATTTCAGTTTTGTTTTCTTGAAGATTGTCAAGAATATTAAAATTTCCTAAAGAATAGCAACAATTTATTATAAGTGTATTCTCATCAAAGCGTTTTCCTTAGAAACTATTAATTTCGTCAAGGATAAAGAAACAGTGAGGACTTTAGATGAATTTTTTTGTTGTTAAATACTTGTAAATTTATTTTAACTTGAAAGTGGTTGGACATTGTTTTTGACAGGGATATTTTTGAATTTATCCTAAAGAAGGAATGAAAACAGGATTGCGGATTATTTTGGCTCTATGAATGAGGAAAGTGAGGTGTTTAATCTCATGTTTTAAAGTAACAAGAAAGTAACGATATAAAAATGCGTATTTATAGAAGTTTTTTTTTTGTCTTGACAATGGACGGATGAGTTGCATGATTGTTGTCATTTGCATGGTCTTTCATTTATATTCTGTAGTTTCATTTTCATCGTCCTCATTTTATTTATGTCTATTTAATGCAGCTCAGGTATCATTAACCTCTCTTTCCACTGCGGTCTAATACACACCGCCAGACGCAGCGACTGAATTAGCAAATCTTACAAATGCCCGAGCCAACGTTTCAGTCCACTATACTACTACCGCAATTCTGAGTGGGGAATTTGGAGAATTAAACCTAACCTTACTGAGGGTGACAGTCACTACTGCAGCTATTTGTATCGCTTGACTGAACTCATTGAAGCTTCATTTTCTTACTCCTCCTTTCTATTTAACAATCTCCCCACAAGGCAAAACGTGGGGCTCTTCTAGCCCGTAGGATCGGACAAAAATTGCCCGTAGTACCCGTAAACAATGGGTCCGTTTTGTCTACCTTCCCAAAACAAAATTTTGCTCCTCGGCATAGCCTCGTCTGGGTCCCTCTCGGCCCGGTAGCAAAGAGTACAATAAGAGCGGAAGAGGAAGGGAAAGCCTCCATTATTTATTAATCGATATAGTTGTAGGGATACAGAAGGCGCTTATCTCCCGTTGGTGGAAAATAAGTCAGTTGGTCACATGCCGAGCGCTTCGGAACGTCACTCCATACAATGACACGAAGCGGCAGTCGTTTTTCAGTTTGAAAACTTCAACCAAACGGTAAGGTTGCTTTCCTTCTAGCCCGTGTCCTTTGGCCCAGGCTGAAGCTAAATCTGCCTCCCTGCAGTTTACAAACAAATGGTGCCGTTTTCCACACCATCTCCAATAGCATCAAATTTACTAATTCAAACTGTGACCACATCCGGGCATCACCTGAAAAACATTTTTATATCTTAATTTTTTTTTCTGTTTTTCAGTACATACATTCAGTATGAACTTTTGAATTATAATAACTCAGTAGAGCTTTTTGTGCCATGGAATTGACATTGTTTGAATCGACTAATAATTTTTAATATACATTGCATGTATCGTCTTGCTTATATTTAGTTTCCATAAAGTACGTTCCCACATTTCTATTATATCAACAAAAAGTAAAGTGAGTCCTCCTGGCAGGTTTGAGAACCTGTTTTGGGGGAGAGACTTGTAGGGACACAGGTGGCGCTTATCTTACTTTGGTTGAAGATAATTCACCTGGCGACCGGCTCGTGACGTCAATCTATACATTGACACGAAGCGGCACTCGTTTTTCAGTTCGTAAACGGCAACCAAACGGTAAGGTTGTTTTCCTTTTAACCTGTGTTCTTCCGCCCTGGCTGAGGCTTAATCTGCCTACCGGCAGTTTCCAAGCACATGGCGTCGTTTCCCTTTGGAACATAGATGAATGAGTCCCGTTTAAATCTGGTACCCTAAAATTGTCGGATCAGAACCGTGATATTATTGTCATGGAGGTCTTAGCAAATGAAAGATCTCTATGTAATTACTATTTCTGAACGTTTTAACTAGCATATTTTACATAGGAATATTTTATCCGTTCGCGTGTCCATGCAAAGGTTGAATATAAAGACAACTTCGTCCACCTCTGACCTTTTTGCCTTTATCTTTTTAGAGCTTGACTTAAATACAACTTTCCGAGTTGACTAACGAATTTTTATGTGTTGTTTTGTTTTAATAGCATATCTTTTTTTACACATCTTCAGTATTTCCACGTATAAAATATTTTCTCCACGTGGATACTTCCTATTATGAAATAGGTTGTTTTGGAAAAAAACATTTTTATATGATGTTCTTCTTCGTAGTGCCAAATTTCATATATACACATATTTTTAGTTACTTGACCGCCGGATTTTAACATAATTACCTGTTGTATATACATTTTATGACAGGAAACTGTATCATATATTTTTATGGCGTTGGATATAGATATATTTCAACATGGCCGCCGTCTTTCTTGCCTCCAAGGTGAGTTTGATTTTGTCACGCTTCAAGAAGACCATGGCTCCTACCCGCTATAGTCTATCTATTTCTTCCACCATGACATTGTGACGTCGTCCCCTGGTCGCAGCGCCAACTGTGACGTCCTATCCTGGTCTACCACGGCACCAACTGTGACGTCCTCGCCGCGGCGCCAGCTGTTCGCTCCTCGCTGCTCCGTTCGGGTGTCGCCGCTCCAAACGTGACGTCCGCCTGTCGCGTCAGTCGTGTTGTCTCTTCCTGTGACGACCAACTGGCTTGGTATCGGTCCCGGCACCCAAATGTGACGTTCTAACCTGTTGGTGATTCGGGTGGGAATCTGGTTAGATTTGATATCAGCCTCGTCGTTCCCAACTCGCTTCCAACGCCTGGTTACCAAAGCAACTGTATTGATCTCCAGTCTGCCTACCCACGTTGTGAATTGATCTTAGGCAGACGAGATCAATCAGTAGTTGGGGCCGTAATGCAAATCGGGTTCAACGGGGGTGACACCACACAAATATGCATAAAATAAAATAAAATGAAAACTCAAAAGTTCAAGATATCAAAAAAAAAATAACAAACTTTATGTCTAGTTGTTCGATACATAGGACTGCGTCTATTTCCCGACCCGTTCTATGGATTGTGACACATTGTTTTCCGTTAGGCGAGTTTTAACGCTTCAACTTGTTTGCTCTTTAAGAAATTGGTTTTTCGGTGTGTCTTCGGACGAAAGTCGAAAAAACTTATTTTGGTGGTCTGGATCTAAGTCGCTCTTCAAAATAATTATTCTTGGATTGAAGAGGAGTCCTGAATTTGCGTGAATCTTGGTCAGCTATCTGCGAGGCTTGCTTCAACTGGAGACTGACACTAGGAACTGTCTCGAACTCAACTCAAACTCTTCTCGAACTCAACTCAACTGATTTCTGCTCGCTGCGGCTTCGCTTATATGGACGCCGACCAAAACCGGGGTGGGTCTGTCGGCCTCGGGCGTTCCTCGATAATTCTAATTACATATCCACCTCTCTGGTTAGGAATTTCCACTTTTTATCCATTTTTTGGAGCCTTTTCTTACTCCCACCTTCTCACCATACTTCAGAGTGGCGTGAGCTGCCCTCTCCACTTCTTCGTAGCAGCTTCTCATACCTATCCTCTGGATGGGCGGCGACAGCTTCCTTCGTGAGTCACGTGATCACCACTCGACCAATGGGTGTGGACGAATCCGCGGCTTTGTTTCAGGAAAAAAAATATCTTGCTTAACTAAAAAAAAAAATTATCTTTTCTTTTCCTTCTTTTCCTCTTAATCGCAGTTATCATTTTCTCTAGCCGCAAACAGGACAAGACGGTGGTCATAACTCTTGTTCTACACCTGGGCTTCGTCAGTACTTATCGCTAATTATCAGAATGGGTGGTCTTTTTAACACGGCCAAACGTCGCACCGAAAAGAACATTTCTAAGTCCCCATTCATTTCTTTTGGTACACATTTTTGATAACATAATTTTATTATCGCAGGCTAAAGATGTTCCGTCGAAAGAAATCGGTCAGTGGACACATCGTGTGCGGCTTTTAATTTTTCATATCTATCCAAAGCCCTTTGGTCCACCTGTTTTCCGTCACTTATTGAAATAACATTTTCATTTGGATTTTTCTTTGGCCAGTCGGCCAGCAGTTTGTTTACGTATCCTAGATAACACAGCCGTAGCCAAAACACACCCGATTCCTTTATCCACTCAGAATTTCCCTGTCATTGTAATGACACTCTTTCGCCATTTGTTACTCATCAAAATATCCTTTACCCATTGTCTCTTAGCCGTGGTGTTCTGCATATCATCCACGCTTTAGGTCTTAGCCTCTCCTTTCCTTCTTTTCTTTCTTTTCATTTTCTGCCTCGTTAAATGGTGCCACAACATATAACACGTGGTAGCCAGCCCCGCATCTTTAACCCAATTAAGTTCATTACTTTTACTTAGCAGTACCAGACGTAAATTCAGTTGATATTTAGTCCAAGTATTTTTACGTGTACTTACTTGGCCTTTCCAAAATATTTTATTGTTGATTCTCGCTATTTTCCTACATCGCGGGGTATTTAATTAAACCATGATCCGTGTGGAGAATTTTACTACCGCACCATTCCACAAAATTATTATTCTCACATACGGTTAAGTTGTATTATATTATCACAAGCATGAATTTGTAGTAAATGGCGTCGTAAATCCATATTCAGTGGAAGTCAATTTTCTTTAAAAAAAAACTTTCTTGCTTTTGTGATATCAACCAAACTAGGTGCCACTTTTGTGATGCCAACGAATACACGTTGTCAAATCTGCAATGCTCATAGTAGTAGAGACTTTGTAATCGCATTTTACAAATATAGTAATGCTGTTGAACAATACTAGAGTTAGACGACTTCGAATATGACTCGAACTAATATTACTGCTCGATAATACACGCTCGAATAATAATCTGTATAGTGATCCGAATATAGAAATATTATAGTAATTAGAAGAGAATAGCGGCCCGTATAGTAATAGAGGATAAAATAGAAATAGTGATCCGAATAGTGATAGAGGATAGAACAGGAATAGCAATCAATCTAGACGTCATGCGACTTCCTATATGGTCACGTGATCTACTTAATTCAATAATGGGAACGCCTGTGTTTGCTCACTGGCGATCTATGTTCTAACTCAAGTGTTGCCAGCGAGACCTTCTCTTCCAATATAACACCTGAAAATACCATTTCCCGTGGCATTGATGCTTTCTTGCTAATGGCACATGCAATGACTACATGCCAATTCTGAACAACAAAAGGACAATCACCTACATAAAATCTTTAATTCTTCAAATATCCATCTTCCGACCTCTGAATTTGAAATAGTGCATGCCTTAGTCAAGTACAGTGCATTGCAGTCACATAGGGAAGACTATTCAAAATCCTGTAGAGACATTAAAATTTTTAATACACATATCAGTAACGCAAAAACAAAATTTGTTTGGACAAGCTTAAGCCAGCCTTTCTGGGTGCTACTTGACTAAATGGAGACATGCCAGGTTCGACACCATCTCCAAGAGCAGCAAATTTACAAATTCAAACTGTGACCACATCCGGACGCCATCCGAATGTCCAGACATCTTAATTTGTTTTCTCTTTTTGCAGTACATATATTGCATATGAACTTTTGAATTATAATAACACAGCAGAGCTTTTTATGCCATCGAATGTGCATTGTTTGAGTCGTCTAGTAATGTTTAATATTCATTGCATGCATCATATTATATCAAAAAAAAATAAAGTGATTCCTCCTGTCAGGTTTGAGAAACTGTTTTTGGGGAGAGAGTTGTAGGGATACAGGAGGCGCTTATCTCACTTTGGTTGAAGATAATTCACCTGACGACCGTCTCGTGACGAGAATCCATACAGTGACACAAAGCGGCAGTTGTTTTTCAGTTCGTAAACAGAAACCAAATAGTAAGGTTGCTTTCTTGTTAGCTTGAGCCCTTTGGCTCAAGCTGATATTAATTCTGCGTCCCCAACTGCTTAGAAGCACGTGGTATCATTTCTCTTTGGGACATAGATGAAATCGACCCGTTTAAATCTGGAGTCCTACAAATGGCCAGGAAAGTCTTCAAATTATATATACGAGATTTTCTTTTCTTCCTCCTTATACTTTGCTAGGCAGAGATTGTTGATATGTAAACGTTAAGGCTTATACTTTGCTTTCCTAGGTAGATATTAGAGATATATAGTTCTCCACTTCTGACATGTGCATATATATATATATATATATATATATATAAGGTTCTGTGCATGTCGCAGTATATAAAGGTCTCTCTTTGAGAACAAACCATTTTTGTCATTTTTTCCTTTCAGTCCTTCCGGTTCCGCCCTGTCCGTAAACTATGACATTTTTATATCACTGATATAACGATGCCCATAACGGGAGACCTGAGAAAATAAATCACGCTTCCCTCGCTTTCGTTACACAGTATATCTATGCTATGTCTACTAAGGGGATCCTCCTAGCTTAGCATATGTGCTGATACAGCGATGTTCACGAAGTTTGTGTGTAAGTAAGTAGTTGATTTCCTGCAACGAATAAACCTCTCCCATCGTAGACAAATTCCGTTTTGTCGGTACTCCATTTCAGTTGCGCTAAGATGGAATCTCCTAACTGAGACGAGATGTAATACAAGACCGGGGTTTATGTGAGGACTCCGAGCGCGTACACTCGGGCCAAGGTCAAAAATTTCCTAGCTCCCGAAACCATCATCGTTATGACTACCGATCTCCTTATATCTAGTACAGTGGGGGGATGCAGCTATTCCCCGGGACCGGACAGTAGTTTTTATTTTCCCCAGCTGCGTCATTGCCCGAAGAGAGAGACGCAGCTGAGAGATAATAATCCTCCACCGGTAATGGGCCGCGGAATGATACCGAGTGTATTAATATGGTTTCCTTACAGATCATTTAATAGAGCGCCACCTAGTGGGCGTGCCAGTAGAAAAGTTGCGTATCCCCGACAGTCTAAATCTATCCGCATGCCTATATTATTACATATTGATCGTATTAATTAGGGTCCCCAAATCCCCTGTATTACAGTATATAATTTGAATTTACTCACGTAAAATCGGCATTTTGGTATTTAATTTGTTCTAAGTTTTTTTTTCTGACGTAACTTGGTAACTCTCTTCATTCGACGAAAAAATAATGAAGCAAGTACAAACTCTTCTAACTGAAAATAACTCTTGACATTTCATTTGTTGACCATAATTCTCTAACCTTTTGCAGATTCGATATTTCTTCGTGGCCAAATCAAGTTTGACATTTTTTCAAGCGAATTCCATCTGGTGGATCCGAGTATATATTGCTGTTTCATTTTTTGTCTGTCTTATTGATCTGAATGCTTCCGTTGAAGTTCTGTTAAATTTTCGGCTGGCAAAATAACAAACTGAGATTTAACTGTAGCACGTATGTATGGCAAATTTTCCATGACAGTTGTAGCTTATTATCAACGAAGGATTTATATCTACTAGATTAAAGTAAACATTTTTATGAGGATGATATCAACATATTCTCTCTCTCTCTCTCTCTCTCTCTCTCTCTCTCTCTCTCTCTCTCTCTCTCTCTCTCTCTCTGTATGTTTCGGTGTGTGCGCGCGTATTGTCGAAAGTCCGCTTGAAGACACTTGGACCATTGTTTTATCAATATTTAATATTTGACTTCAAGTCCAGGTGAGTGTTATCAGTTACTAACGCTAACAATTCCAGATTCTTTTGTGCTTAAAATATACAAGTAGAGGCTAAATTATAATTATTTTTATAATCATATTTTAAAAAAAATATATATATATATATATATATATATATATTTATATATATATATATATATATGGATGGATTGATGTGAGTTTGTGACCCTGGGTTTCATGCTTTTGCGATCGTCAGACAAATGGATTAAATTTTTTTTTAATTTTTGAGTTTATGTATTGGTGTGATTATGGAACGCAAACATAGACGAATGTCCACTAGCTCTATCTCTGATATTGAACGCTTTCTAATAAGTACCGCGCATATAATATATAAATAAATTATATATATATATATATATATATATATATATATATATATATATATATATATTGGTATTTATATTTATATACACACACTTTTCACACACACACACACACACATATATATTTATATATATAAAAAATATGATTTTTCGAATATTCATTGATGAAAATAAATAAATATACTGTTTAATATATATATATAAAAGAACATCTACTAAAATACGGGCATCCATTAAAAATAACGTTTAAGTAATATATTTTATAATTGAGTGACGTGTGTATTAAGTATTTTTATTAAGTTGATCCAAAGCCGAAAGTAAGGACCGACTTAAAAAAATATCCCAATGTTGGACGATTTTTGACTTTATTTTCACCAGAAATTAAAGCAAACATTGGGACATCAGAACAGCTCATGATCAGACATAACAGACATTCATTGCCTGTTATATTTAAATAATAATATATATTTATATATAATTTATTCGAAAATTATAACATAAATATATTATAAAATCACTACAACATTGCCATTTTGCTACAATACTTCTGGTGTCTTACGAAGTGATGGTTTTGAACGTAGTTTCGACATTCATTTTTAAATTCTAACCTGAATTGGACAATTCACACTCGGTATAGACATAAGTATCCAATATGGATCTAGTAAAGTAAATAACAAAATGGAAACGTTTATCAGACTAATATATTTCACTTTTATTAAAGCTTCCTCAGACGAAACTTTAATGCAGGTGAAATTAATATTTTTCTTTTCTTTCATTTGTATTTTTATATCTTATATATATATATATATATATATATATATATATATATATATATATATATATATATATAGATAGATAGATATATAGATAGATAGATAGATAGATAGATAGATAACGGATAACTGATATCCATTAATCATGCCACGTGGAATTAGAACAGTCTACCCCAGTGAGCGAAATAAAAGGTCAGGTCGACATTCCAACCACCTGAAGAAGGTTGGAATAAATATGGCGACAAAGATGAGGACAATAGTCCGAATAATGTATATAATGTACATAATACCTCATCTCAGAATAATGTAAATAATGTACATAATACTTCATCTGAGAAATATAGACCGATACTGAAACTTGTTTATCAGTAACCGCATCTTTTATTTGGCGAAAAATATTTTAAAAAAATTATATAAAAAGAACTTGATCGTCTTTTTTTCAAAAAATATACTAAACTTTGTTCCATATCTGGATATTGAGCTTTTCTCACTCTACCTATATCTTTGGCACTTGATTTTCACTTTTTACTTCATTTTTATCCTTTCTCCATAAACCTATGTTAGCCTCATTCAACTGATATTCTCTAGCTGAAGCTCTGTTTCCTATTCTTTCTGTTAATTCTATTAATTTTTGTTCAAAATTTGCACTATAACTCGCACGTTTTGACGATATTTTAGCTGTAAAATAAAATGTTATATTTATCGGAAAAGTTACATGGTAATTTATCCTAGCCTCTTAATTTCGATTTTATTCTCAGTGTCAAGCTCGACAAAACGTCTTCGTAATTAAGAATTTTTGACAAAATTTATAGATGCGTATTATAGATAGGGATATATATTTCTTAATTTTTGGATCATTTGTTGAGGTGCGTATTATTTTTGGATGCGTATTAATTTCGAGAAATTACGGTAATAGCACGTAGAAATTAAGCAGTCTTTTTTTTTGTTGTTTCTAACGAAATTTTTCTGTTACTTAATACTTTAGAAATGCATTTTCCCTAGTCGGATGCTGGTTCGGATTTCACTGTCGCATTTTACATCGTGTGTTAAATTCTAGCCATGTTTTGTCATCCGTTTATACACGCTCGTTAGGTAGGTTTCTCTTTGTTTTCATTTGCCCCTTATGCGTTCAATATACACCGCGTGCCTCAGATTCTCTCAGACATCATTTCTGATTTTGTATTTTTTGGAAATTTCTCCCGTCTTTTTGATTCTAAGATGTTTTTTGTTGTATTTTCCTTAAAACTGTCGTCATTTTATTCAGAGAGAAAAAAATGACTTTCCACCTAAGAATTTATACAAAACCTCTTTGTCTTTCCACCTATATTTCCATTTTCTCCTCTATCCACCTCGTATTGTTTTTCACCTGCCATTCCAATTTTCTCTCTTTCCACATATCTGTTTTTCCCCCTGCCTTTCCACCTCTCTCTCTATCCACCTCTCTGTCTTTCCACCTGCCTTTTCATCTCTATCTCTATCCACATTCTCTGTCTTTCCACCTGCCTTTCCACCTCTCTCTCTTTCCACATATCTGTCTTTCCACCTGCCTTTCCACATCTCTCTCTATCCACCTCTCAGCCATTCCAGCTGCATTTCTCTCTCTGATTTCCACATATCTGCCTTTCCACCTGCTGATCCACCTCTCTCTCTATCCACCTTTCTGCCATTCCAGCTGCCTTTTCACCTCTATCTCTTTCCACCTATCTTTCTTCCCACCTGCCTATCCACCTCTCTTTCCACATATCTGCCTTTTCCACCTCTCTCTCTATCCACCTCTCTGTCTTTCAACCTGCCTTTCCACCTCTCTCTCTTTCCAACTATCTGCCTTTTCACCTGCCTATCCACCTCTCTCTCTATCCGACTGTCTTTGTCTTTCCACCTCTCTCTCTATCCACCTCTCTGTCTTTCCCCCTGCCTTTCCACCTCTCTCTCTATCCACCTCTTTGTCTTTCCACCTGCCTTTCCACCTCTCTCTCTATCCACCTCGCTGTCTTTCCACCTGCCTTTCCACCTCTCTCTCTTTCCGCCTATCTGCCTTTCCACACCTCTGTGATTGCGTGCATGTTTATTTATATTTAAGCTTTCTTTAATAAAACAACATTTTAAAATATATTTTTTGCATATTCAAAAAAATATTTTCAAGGGAATATGATTTAAATATATCTTATAGTAAAAAATATGTTTAAGTTAGTATTGTGAGACCGGAAACTACCTACACAATAGACTCTTCCAGGCCTATATTAAGTAGGCGACATAGCACTCTAGAGAGTGACATACAGAGAGACACAGAGAGACAGAGAGCCGCGTACGACTACCAGTATTGGACAGTAACATACAGTAAGCTCCGCTTACACTATCTCTGTAACCTGTTGTTAATATATCTTTCTTACATCTAATCCGTGTTCTGTGTTTTACTTCTGTTGTCCCAACTTTGGCATCAAATCAGTGGCGACGAGGATTCTAGAAACGCACTCACGGCGAAACCTCAATACCTGAACAATCCCACATCTGGGTAGACAAAGAATTCTAGAAACGCATTCACGTCGAAAAACCGCAATATCTTGTCAGTCCCACAACAGTGGCGACAGAAAATATTCGAGAATTTCGTTCTCACCATATCAATAGCGACACTACTCGAAAAACACACAAACTCCACGCGTTCCCACAGCAGTGTTGAACGTGAAATTAAGCTGGTATTAATACATTAGCGATTTAAAAGCTAAACACCAAGCGTCTACATATAAAAAAATTATATATTCCAATACCAAACGCCATTGACAAACTAGCGATTCGACATCTACGGAATATTAAAGTCTGTCCAAATAACAATTCGGGAACGATTTCTACACACCCACACACGCAGAAAAAAACAGTTGTTCGTAAAACAAACTGACAATACAAGAGCAAGTACTATCATTGTACTCAACTATCGAATTTTTTTTTTAATGTAACTGAGTTGAACTCGGGCATAAAATTATTCTCCCCTCAAATTCACTGAGGTAAGTTATCTCTTTTTGTAACTTTCTAAAAAAAAAAAAAAAAAAAACAAAAAACAAAACGGAATGTCCCTTTCGCTGCTTTAAATTAACAAAGAGTTAGATTGACTCGAACAAGCAGGTATTCTGTCAAAAACAGATTTCAGCGAGTGGGCAGCACCTACGGTCTACGTAAAATAGAAGTCCAATCAAATATGAGTATGCGTAGATTTTTCCACCGGGTTAAACGACGCCTTGCAAGATCACCACTATCCTCTCCCAAGCCCTGAAGAAATTTTCAATAAACTCAATGGTGGAAAAATTTTTTCTAAAATTGACCTCTCCGACGCATACCTTCAGATAGAGGTGGAAGAAGAAAGTTCCAAATTTCTCTGCATAAACACCCATAGAGGGTTGTACAAATTCAACAGGCTGACTTTTGGAGTAAAGGTTGCGCCTGCAATTTTCCAGAAGGTCATGGACGCCATGCTGGGCGACCTTGACTACGCAACAGCCTATTTGGATGATATACTGGTTACCAGTAAAACTCCGGCAGATCACCGGAACCATATAATAAACGTATTCGAAAAGATACAAGAATACGGATTTAAAGTTAAGGAGGAAAAGTGTGACTTTTTCTTACCAGAGATTAAATACTTAGGTCACATTATAAATAAAGATGGTCGTCAGCCGGATACAGAAAGAGCCAACGCGATCAGAAACATGCCGGCCCCAGATAACGTTCAAGCGTTACAAAGCTTCATCGGCCTAGCTAACTTTTACCAAGGGTTCATTAAGAACATGCAAAATTTGAGAGGGCCTCTCAACCAACTTTTAAAAAAGGACAAACCATGGTCATGGACCCCGGAATGCCAAGATGCATTCGAGAAGATCAAGAAAACTCTTACTTCGGACCTCTCCCTCACCCATTACGACCCTAGTCTCGACATCATAGTCGCAAGTGATGCAAGCTCGTACGGCATTGGTGCTTGCATTCTGCATAAACTGCCAGATGGTTGGCAAAAAGCTGCGGCAGGCACACGCATCAAGATCTCTAGTTCGATCTCGACATGCCCCAAGTCTCTCCTGAAGTGCGACGTTCAGGAAGGAAAAGGAAATTTACTCAACCGCTCGACATAAATCCCAAGAGGAAAAAGTATTAACAGTTTTATTTTTTCTCTTTGGAAGGGGGGTATTGTGAGACCGGAAACTACCTACACAATAGACTCTTCCAGGTCTCTATTAAGTAGGCGACATAGCACTCTAGTGAGTGACATACAGAGATTCAGAGAGACAGTGAGAGCCGCGTACGGCTACCAGTATTGGACACTAAAATAGAATAAGCTCCGCTTACACTATTTCTGTAACCTGTTGTTAATATATCTTTCTTACATCTAATCCGTGTTCCGTGTTTTCCTTCTGTGGTCCCGACTTTGGCCCCACACCAGTTAGTCTGATTTTATGTTATATTAAAAAATATGTTAGTCGGATTTTAAAATATTTTAAGTGAATAAGATTTAAAATTGCGAGTTGTTTATACCGAAAGTAAGTATTTTTATTCCAATTTTTTTCAAAAACACATTTTTTTAATGTTGAAATCAAATTCAATGTTTTATAAACTGAAGTGTCAAAGGGTACGGGTAGTCTAGTTGTATAATTAAAATTTATAGGGCTGTGTTTGAAGATTACACACACGCATATATATATATATATATATATATATATATATATATATATATATATATATATATATATATAAGCAAGTGTAAATGGATAAAATCCGACAGAATGTAGAAATTTTGAAAAACAAACAAAAATCCATAAATGTAGTTAAAATGAAATTTCATTTTAACTACATTTATGGATTTTTGTTTTTTTTTCAAAATTTCTACATATATATATATATAACAAAACATGAATAGGGTGGGATTATAAAGGACAATAATTATTACAAAGTAAGAATGTGGATATGAAGTTGTGGAGAGCCATGATCACAAAATTCTTGAAGGGATACTATACTTAAAGGGTGTTTGAACCGATCTACGTACGTTAAGACGACTGACTCATTCGGGTAATATACCTGAAACAAATCCTGTGTGACGCCCAGAATATCTGTTAACGAAACACTTGAAAGGCCTTGTCAGGCTTTTGCCGAAGAATCTTTCGGTCGAATGATGGTTCTTAAGCGGCTGACACGTTTCAAGGCCGCCTGGTTTAAATTGGTAATCCTTCAGAGTGACAAATCACCAGTAAAACAAGAGAGAATGTGGAAGATGCTTGTGAACTCATGCATGAGAACAATCACACAAACTATACATCACATTTGTCACACGATTGAAAGCAGTTATCAAATCTGCCAGATCTTCACGGAAAATCTTAGGATGCCTAGCGTTATTGGTAAATTTATCCCCCAGTTGGGATTTGCTGTGCACGTTCCCAAAAGGACGATTTGCAAGTGCATTCTGTCCATATTAATATATTAAATATATTATATATTCGAATCGTTGGGTTCTTTTTTTAAATGTCAGATTATTATTTTAAGTATATTCATAACAAGGTATACTGGTAGTTTAATGTATATCAGTGTAGATAATGGATCCAGTTATCACAGTTTAAATTCTAACCTGGTCTTTTAGCTTAATTTGCTTACAAATGCAATTGGAAAGGCATGCATTCATCTCATTTCTCACCTCCAACTAAAATTAAATAACAGAGTTTCTTTAGCCTTAGTAGGACAACCAATCTAGAAAGCTAAATGAATTTAAAACAAGTCTTTATAGACATCGACTTGATTTTTTACAAATAGCTGCTACAATCCTTGTGATGGACATAGGATTCTAATGCTGTGTTTTGTCATCATGAATTTTTATAACTATTATATCTGGTAGCTTTCGCAGAGTATTAAATGATAGCAAATTTGAATATGATGCAATTCTATGAGTAACACCAATTTTCGAATTTTTATATTCATTTAGGTACAGTATTTACATTAGTCGGACTATTGTCCTCATCTTTGTCGCCATATTTGTCACAACGTGTCGGCCGATGCACGCTCCGGCCTTCTTCAGGTGGTTGGAATTTCGAACTGAACCCTTTATTCCGATCACTGGGGTAGACTGTTCTAGTTCCACGTGCCATGTTTAATGGATGTCAGTTATCAGTTATCTCCTGCTAATTTTTCCTCTGAAAGTTCTCCACTGCCTTAACCAGGTATTGAACTCACCTTCTTTGGGTCTGTCACTGGATCTAACCAACGCCTTTATCCACTGTGCCATGTGTCCTTGAGGCCGAAACGTTGTGACAAATATGGCGACAAAGATGAGGACAATAGTCCGACTAATGTAAATACTGTACATAATGCCTCATCTCAGAAATATAGACAGACTCATTTAAATACCTACTCAAAAGTAAGGCAGAGGAATTTTTATTTTACGCTATATTGAAATATTTTTTCTTGATTCAGTTTAACGCCAAGTCCCCTTCAATGACGACATTCACTATTTCCTCACGTTCATTTTGCATATGAAATAGGGCATTCATATCATCAGTGAATATGACTCGCCACAGCTTCCTGACATGTCTTCCACAATATTGTCCTCTATTTAACATTGGAGCCCATTTTTTCTCATTCATTTGTACAAATCTGTCAAGTACAAAGAACAGCAAGGTAGCATTAACGTATATGGGAAGGATATTAAAATAATCCAGAATTTAAGCTGGTAGGAAAGCGGCTGCTCGCAAATAGAAAACGCGTTCAGTAATTATGCAAAAATAACAAAGCGGCGTAAGACAAGGATGTGGCTTCTCGCCAGACAAAAGAAGAAGATGCTGATGATGATGATGAGAAGGAGGAGGAAGAGGTGAAAGAAGAAGAAGAAGAAGAAGAAGAAGAGAAAAAGAAGAAGAAGAAGAGGTGAAGGGGAAGAAGAAAAGAAGAAAATGATGATGATGATGAGGAGGAGGTGAAGAAGAAGAAGAAGAAGAAGAAGAAGAAGAAGAAGAAGAAGAAGAAGAAGAAATTACCCGCTTCTACTTTTCCTTTCGAACTGTCATGGTAGTGTTGAATTCTCCAAGTTTTCATTCCGTGCTATAGTTTCATAGATTCATACTCTCATTGTGTAATCTCTGAAGCACAAACATGATACTTCTGCCTTGATAACGTTCATTCTAACGTTATTCTGTTCTTGAATATCACGTTTCAATTTTGAGATTTATTTATTGTTCTATTTTCTTCATGAAAATCTCAATTTATTCTAGAATCGAAATCCATTTTGATAATAATATTTGCTACCGAATGCCATAAATATTTTAAACAAGCAAAAATAAACTTCAACAACTGTTCTTGACACCCCTTCAAGCAGGCATGAATAAATAATATAATAAATAATATATATATATATATATATATATATATATATATATAAATAATATATATATATATATATATATATATATATATATATATATATATATATATATATATATATATATATATATATATACCCTGAAAGCTTTTCGGTCAGCACAAATTCCAAAATTTGATAAAATTCAAAATATCAGAATTAAAAAAATGATTTTTTTGTTTCTACACGTTATTTTTTAATTCATTTTTCCCCAGAGAAGGCAATAAAACCACTAATACACAGAGTGTCAGACGAAAAGAATAAAATAACGTTTGCTATTGAATTTACATTTTTGAAGATTAAAGATGACTGTAAAGCAAAAATCCGGATGAAATTTCTACAAGCGAGCAGTAACTGAGAGGAAAATGTTAGCATAGAACTTGCGGCTGCATATAGCCATTTCAACTCTAAAATACTGAGAACTTGCTGCCAATCTAGTTCTGCGGTTTAATTCAGGAAGCCTTGTTGATATAGGGGCAAGTTTCTCCGAACAATGAAATTATTTATAGAAAAGGCACAGGGAAGCTATGTTCAGCCGGTGAGGAGATGGCCGAAGATGGTATGCCAGGTCGGGATGAATAACATTGCAGATTCTTCCTTTCGAACTCATGTTCTTTTTCATTCTTCTATTGCCTCCTCTCGTTTTTAGTTTTTTACATTCATTTTCTTCCTCAAGGTCAGTGATTCTAGATGTGGTCGTCAAAAAAACAAAAAAAAAAAAAAACCCTAAAAAAACCTTTAGCGGAACTTTGTGAAATTTTGACGGAACAATAATTGTTCAGCATCATTGTGGAAAACGCTATAGAGTTATACGCAAGAGGCGTTAACACGTTGAAACCTCAAACGGCGTCAGATAAAAAACCGTATTTATTTATCTGTTTATATATTTGTTTAAATATTTACGTTCATTTTAATATATTAAACATTTCGTTGCGGCTAAAATATTACTATGGTCAAAGACCTGCATGTCAAATTACGACATTATTTGATGATGCGATATATTGACCAACGCTGTTCCCGTCACTGCAATAATTCAATGAAGTTCACACTCGTCACATTAAATCAGTTGGGTTGGAGCTATTCCACTTATCAGTGGACATTTCACAAGGAGCGCCAAACCACATATATATTAGAAAAGGGGCGCTGCAGAAGAAGTTGTGAACCCCTTGTCTAGATCCCCTGTGTATTGTCTTTATTTTTTTTATCTTGGTCTTTTTCTTTATTTTTCTATCTTTTTTTTTTTCGATGATTTTTTTTTTTAAACTTTTTCGCTTCGTTTTCATTTGTTTTCGCATTAATTCTAGAATCTTTTCTTTTTCTATATTTCTTCTTTGGTTCCTTCTTCTTTTTCATGTTTTTGACTTTTGTACCTACATACCAATGCTCTTCAATTTTGCCTGCGTATTATTACAAAATAAAGCATTTCTTTTGTCAGTTGTGTTCAACTAGGCTAGTTTTTTTTTTTTTTTTTTTTTTTTTGTCATTATCTTTTTTCCTCCTCGGCTTTTTTATCCCATTTATTATTTTAAAATTTTATTCTCAGATACATTTGTTCATTTATTGAATTTTGAAAATCTTTTTTCTTGCTTTCTATTAGATCTTCTTCCTCTACGATTTCTTCCTCTTTTTTCATCTCTTTTCTTCTTCTCCGTCGCCTTCTAACTTTTCTTCGTCTTCTATTTCATCATCGTCTTCTACTTCTTTCTCGTCTTCTTCCTTTTATTTGTCTTCATCTTCTTCTCCTTCTACTTTATTTCTTCATCGTCTTCTACTTCTTCTTCGACTTCTATTTATTTTTCGTCGTCTTCTTCGTCTTCTACTTCCTTTTCGCATTCTTCTCCACCTTCTTCTTCTTCTTCTACTTTTTCTTCTTCTCCTTCTTCCTTCTCTTTTCCCTCTTCTATTTTCTTCTTCTTCTTCTTTGTCGTCGTCTTCTTCTTTATCTTCTCTTTTTTTTTTATTTTTTAGTTGCATCGTTATTCTATATATGGATACCAATTTTTTCAGATTTATGTTTATCTTCTTTTTCTTTTATACCCCCCCTTTTTCCCCTTCTCCCTCCCTATGGTTCTCCTTCTATTTCACCTCCAGTTTCTTCTATTTCCTCATCACCGTCTTTTCTTCTTTTTTTTTCCTTTATACTGCTCATTCTTCTATTTCTCAATTATTTCTGTCTCAACTCTAAAATTATCATTCGTCATTTTCTGGCCTGGAAATTAAAGATGCATTGCAACACTTTTCTATCAATGCACTTGAAACCAACGAATATGCATAAACTAGAGAACTCATCCCTAAGTGTACAAGATTGTATGAGATTCTTTGCTGTCACCTTGCAACAAAAAAAAATCAACCAGAATTGAAAAGTAGCTCTTAATTTCCCGAACCTTCGACCGAGAAATGAGTAAATCTTGGATAAAATAGAAGCGAAAATATAAAAGAATATTATAACGTTTGTAATGAAAGCTGGAACCATTTCCAGACAATCATCCCACTTCGATAAAATTCCTGATTTCTCCTTATATGTTTCTTTTATCGTTGAATCCCTTTTCTATTTCTTTGCCAATTTCTCACGCTTTTCTGTGCTCATCCTTTTATGACTGTTTCGCACGTTTCTGGATCGCCGATGGGCAGCAGGAAGCAGACAGTGAAATTCCTATTTATTCTCAAATGATCAATGAGCTGTTTTTCTTTAAAAAAAAGGTAAAGCTGCAAAATAGACTCGTGAAATTCTTTCGCATGAACCATTGTCGCATGAACCATTCTTGCATGAACGCAGATCCATTGTTATTATCCAACTTTCTTTTACGCTCAAACATAAGCATCCATTTCGACAAATATAATGCCATATTTTAAAAGACCACTGGGTGTTAAACCAATATTTGTTTTCGTTAAAACGTTAGAAAATTTCAAAATATTAGATTATAAAAGTTAATTTCCGACGTTTTAATATTACTAGATTTTTAAGATCTCTCCCAGAAGGACTGAATTTATCAGAACTCTTATTTCCGCTTATGAGATTTTCAACTGAACTTTATTTAAAACTTGACCCAAACCATAGAATCAAAGTTTTCTCTACATTATTACATAAGCTGGGATCAATCTGGACTGAACACATTCAACATCCCCTGGAATGTACGCTTTAATTAAACTCTAGTCTAATTTTAAAGTCTATATATTCTTTAATTTAAAAAAAAATACATTAGTTAAATGAAATTCTATGCGTTTTTCTGCTAATTAATAGGAACAAAAACATTCTATATTGTGCATCATTTCATAAAAGAAAAAAAAGAATTATCAAAACTATGTAATAATTGGCGTTATGTATTTTTAGATATATATATTCATACATTTCTATCTTTCATTTGACGCTCTAGGTCATCTTATTAACATGTCCTACGTCATTCATTTTCACATGTTGATATCGATTTACCAAACCCAGTGTTTGCTCATGGGAAGCTGTATTTAGCGATCAGCAGGACAAAACTAAAATCAACTTCATGACAAGCATAAAAAAGAACGACAACCAAGTCCATCTTCTGAACAAAACCTTTACAAGAAATATGGTGATAAATGAATAACTAAATAAACATTCCACCAGTAGATTCTCTCTATATTGTGTTGTTGTGTCTTTTAAATGACTTCAGAGATCGGCAACGCATGAATTGACTCAAGTTTTCCTCATTTTAGCAGTGAGATATAAATTGTAAAGGCAACTAAGGAAATCATTTTAAATGGTATGTTAATACAAGAAACCTAATAATAAGTGGACTAATTGTCTAATCACTTTAGTATCTTTTTTTTATATTATGAATTCTGAAACTTCCTGAAATATGACAAAATACGTAGGTAAGTAAAAAAATTATCAAAACTTCCATCATAACATAGCTTTTGGTTTCCCACACTGCTTTCTTTCCATGTGTGCTTATAGTTGGTATATATATATATATATATATATATATATATATATATATATATATATATATATATATATATATATATATATATATATATATATGTGTGTGTGTGTGTGTGTGTGTGTGTGTATGTGTGTAGACAGATAGATGGTCCTTATAGATATTAGATCCATGTATAACTAACTGGCTGTGTCTATCAATAGATAGATAAATAAAGATCTGAGATAGATAGATAGATAGATAGATAGATAAATGTGTTGGTTTTCAATTAAAGTTCATATATATATATATATATATATATATATATATATATATATATATATATATATATATATATATACAGGGTGTCCATGACTTTAAATAATAACTTTATTTGTATTTGCGATAGAAATAATTTGTAAAAAGATTAGAAAGAAGTAAATCTATGTTTTTTAAGGTTTTATTGAAATTTTATTTAAGTTTCCACATGTCCTCCATCATTAGCAATACAAAGGGTAATACGATTTTGCAGTTTACGGAAAACATTTGCCAACTGATTTACAGTAAAGCCTGAAATCGAATTAGTTATTTTAGCTATTCTTAAAACTAGGTACATTAAACTTGATAAAGTTTTTATCAGATTATTTCTATTGCAAATACACATAAAGTTGTAGATTTTTAAAGTGCACACGAACTTTATGGACACGTTGTATATATATATATATATATATATATATATATATATATATATATATATATATATATATATATATTATTTTGCAGCCATATTTCTTTTTCCTTTAGAAGAATTCTTCCGTGGATTTATATTTACGCCTCTCTTTCTTAATATCATCCTGGCGATTTTCCGTTAGGAGGAAGTCAGTACTAGAAGAAAGCGAATTTGGAGTTACATTGTTCTCTAAGTATGGGAAAGCTATACGTCACTACTCTTTATCACCTATCACTTTTCAAATGACCAGTTGCTGTAATTAAAATGTCCTCTGGCCCTGACTGTCCATTTGTAAACTCTTTCCTCAGAAATTTACTTTCAGATCACTTGGCTAAGGTAAAGTTCAATTACAAAACCTGATCTCTTCGCTGTACATACTTCTCACCGTTTTCGCCCCTAAAGAAATATATAGAAGCATTAACTGACATTATTAAGTTTCGATTTTCTTCATTCATCTAAATATATATATATATATATATATATATATATATATATATATATATAATAACAATATCAGTTTCTATGACAGTAATAGCAGTAATTACCTTTAAAACCATTCGAGTGTGGGTAGGCTGTAATTATAAACGAGTTTTTATGAAACCGTCTGGCAAGGTCTTCTTCTCTTTTTGTTTAATAATGCTGTTCTATTATGTGATTTCCCATAGCTTGCTATTATACCGAATTTCAAAAATTGTCTGTGGTAGAAGAAAGGAAAAAGGTATAAATATTATTTTGTCTGAAGTTTTGACATGAGAAATTATCGTTATTATACATTGATTTACTTGAAATGATAAAGAAAAGAATGGCGCATCCCTAGAGGAAGTAGACACAGATTTCTCTTCTTATATATATTGTTCGTGTATAAGCATGCGTTCGTGAGAAATATAGTAAAGTTATTTCCGGTCTCTTTCTCTATGGATGAGAACTCATTACCATCCTCCTATTAAAGTGTAAATATCCCAGGTTACATAGCTTTCTTAAGAAGACATATTGATAACGTTCCCTCTGGCATTACTGCGTAACAGATGCAGACTACACTATTTGTATTATTCGGACTATTGTCCTCATCTTTGTTGCCATATTTATCCCAGCGTCTCGGCCGTTTTACGCTCCACCTTTCTTCAGGTGGTTGGAATGTCGAACTGAACGGACTATTTTGCCTGTTACACCAGGTATAAATATATATATATATATATATATATATATATATATATATGTGTAATGTGTGTGTGTGTGTGTGTGTGTGTGTGTGTGTGTGTGTGTGTGTGTGTGTGCGCGTGTGTGTGTGTGTGTGTGTGTACTATAGCAAAAAAGCAAAATTTACCCCAGCATAGTGTAGTCTATTTCAAGGGGTTCAGTACGCGGCTATCATCAGCCCCTAAGTGTATGTCACAGAACATTGTTTTAAATTTATTTTCAATGTCAGTCCTCCTCTGGTAGACGCCTTCTTAATGAGAATGGGAATTTTGCAAGCGATTGGTGGGGGCGTAGCTATCATATACCCGCTGAAGCGGTCTGAGGTTGGAGTATATTTATGTCCAAGAACTTTCATTGTTTGTATTTTAATATCATTTCCTGCTATGTGGCGTTTCTTATACGAGCCCCAAGAGTGTTTTTCTGGGATTCACAGTAATTAGTTTTTGCACTACAGTTGTTCAATATTATTAATAAGCGATGGGGGATTTAAACTTAAACCCGTTAATATAAATTATTCGAATTATAAATTTATAGATTGTGGGTAATACCAGAGCACCCAATAGAATTAATATTGTTCAACACACTTACATGCGTACATATCTTCATAGATACATACATGTACATTTACATGAGCATGCATATATATTTATGATCAGGACGTAGTTCCTACAATGGGGTAGCCAGGACTTTTTGTTTGTGGTTTAATATCAGTTCCTGCAATGTGTGTTTCTTATAAAAAGCACCGGAGTGTCTTTTCCTGGGATTCACAGTAAATGGTTTTATATTGCAACGATCCAGTATTATGGATATTTATGGGGGGGTTAAATTTAAGTCTGTTAAGATTAATGTAAATTATGGATTTATAGACGTAATACACATAAAACCCCGTACATGTCTTCATATATACATATATGTACATTTACATATCCATTATATTACTATACGTACACATAAACCCCACATATATACACATTTATTATTATGTAATTTCGAATTTGTTTCTACGTCTACATTTAGTAATTAGTTCTCTCTGTTGATTTAATAGATTGCATTAATATTTATATTTTATTATCCTAATTTTTTTTTTTAACATAGCTTGCACCTATCCCCAGAACGATTAGGACTGCTCGCGAAACCTAGAATTTTCCAATTTATCTGAGGATTCCGACCCTTTTCCTTCAATTCCTGAATTTTTTTTAAAAGGGCTGTTTGGGGTTTTAATATTGGATTCGTGAATGAGTGTCTATATGTATTGATTCTTTTATTTAAAATTCTGCAGAAATGCCGATATAAATATCATGATTTGTCGTATTTTCTTTAGGGGTGATGATTGCATGGTATACTACCCTAATGGATCTTCACTTGCCCTATACTGGTTAGTTTTCATTAATTCTACAATTACATGGTGTTTCCATAGATTTAGTTTTTTTTCCCGTAGAATTTACTTAAAGTGTATTTGATACGGGAGTTAATAATTTGGTACATGTTATCAGTGCAGGAGTAGCTTATTTTGATTGATTTCCTGTTAAATATCTTAGTTAGAGAATTTTTTTGATGAAGTGTTTAGTAATTAAATTTAGGAAGTACTGTCCGATGTTGATGGTTGATATTTTGCAGAAGTGGGGTGGGGGTGAACCAAGTGACTTTTCTTTTCCTATTTTTACACCTACATTCCAAATTTCGTGTATCGGTATTGCTAATGGTGTTCGCGTTAGACAGCTTACTTTTGAAACCACTTTTTTGGAGAGCCTTTTCGTATAGTTCTTTATTCTTATTAAACATTTTCTTCATTGGTTGATAGTATACTAATCCTGGTGCAAATAGCAGTGGATATTTGCCTTAGGATTGCACTGGGGTGGTTAGAACCGATATTAATATAGTTGGGTGCTTCGTTCCTTTATGTTAAGTTTTAAAGATTTCATCATTAAGGTTAAGGGTAATATATAGGGAGTCAAATATTGTAAGGTTAGAGGAAATCTTGATCCTAAACCCTAGGAATTTGAAGGCCTTGATATATTTTTTTTTTTTTTGTAATTTCGCAATTAGTGGACCATTACTATTAGAGATGAGGATAAGTCCGTCATCCCTATACAGTCCTCTTAGATTCTGTTTTACAATTCTACTAAAAACATCTAAAAGGTAAATACATACTAGGTCTGCAACGTGGGCTGAGTCGTATGTTCCCATGGGCACATCGAATTCGTCATTGTGGCGCTTTGTCCAGGTGGAATTATTCAGTTAATAGTGACTTCCTCGCCGTTAAGATGATACTAGTTTCATCCTCGGTTATTTCTATATAGTTTTTCAAAGTTGATAATATTGACCAGTTACAAACACACACACAAACACACAAATATATATATATATATATATATATATATATATATATATATATATATGTTTGTATATGTGTGTGTGTGTGTCAAGAAATATATATATATATATATATAGATAGATAGATAGATAGATAGATAGATAGATATTGGTCTGTGTGAGAAATTATTATTTTGATGGCATTTCACTGAATGATCCCGTCAGCTGCTTTAAATGAATCATAACCTTCACGGGGTTCATTGTTGTCTACAGAAGCTGTTGCCATATAATTCTAATTCATTCAAAAAGTAAAACAAAAGATTTTTCCCAAGATAAGTTGTCAGCCGCTTGAGCACAACCGTCTCTTTCACGGTCTCCATTGTCATTTACAAACTGTAATAAATCAAATGCCAAGTTCCTAAAAGACTGAGGAAATGTCGGAAAATGCCATTTTGTGAGAGATATGTCATTATCTGGCTAAGACCAACGAGATTTCACAAGAATTACTTGTCAGTCTAATTGATTAATTAGTTAAGCTGAGACAGATTTTCAAAAAGTAATATATTATAAAGAGAATACTAAAAATATTTCTTTTTAAATAACTGATGGCTATTTCCCAACTGCCCTAAAAAGAGTAACATTTCAATCATCATCATTATTATCACCCCCTTAAACTTTTATAATCGTAGGGCGGATACGAAAGCATACGTCGTATTGAATCTCGTCCACAATGGTCTATCAATGGCAGCCATCAGCATTTCTAGTATAGTCATCCCTGTTCATTGTTTGACATTGTCCAACCAATTTTTGCGTTGGCGTCCACTCCTAAGTCTACCTTCAATAGTGCCTTTCAGGAAGGTCTTACAGAGCCTGTTGTACTTTGTTATATATCCAAACCACGCTATTTTCATTCGTTTGTCAGTGGCGAGGGGAGGTTCCTGGTTTACCACAAAGCTTTCAACCCATTTCTGCACAAACTCATTTGTTTTATGTTCCTAATAGAAAATGTCAATGAGGTTTCTAATGCGTTTGTTCTCGAACTCTTGGAACCTTCTCTCTGTTCCTGCCAACAGTGTCCACATTTCACATCGATATGGGAGAATGGAGACTACCAGCGATTTGTACAGTCTGTACTTTGTTTGGAAGCCGATTTCGTTCCTCCATATTCTTGTCAATTTGGCAAGCGCTGCCATAGCTGTGTTCGGATTTCCGAGTTGCAGGTACCATCTTTAGACAAAGATTGCTCCTATTATTTAAAACTGGACACTTCCTCAAGTGAATCCCCATTCATGGCGATGTTGACAGAGTGGTTACTATTTGTGTTATTCACCATTACTCGGGATGTTTCGGAGCTGACCTCAATAGAAATCATTTCACTCAAAGAAGGCGATAAAAAGCATTAATAAGAAAAATGTTTATTGGGATTGAAAGAAAGAGAGAAGGAAATAAAAGAACAAATTTCAGCGGAACAGATTGTTATATTTTCCCCATCGTTGACACGACATTACAGTAAACACAATACGATCAATCTTTATCGTACTATACTGCTCTTTTATTTATTGGATTTGGTCACAAGTGAATCATAAAAAGAGGAAATCGACTTGATTATTTGTTTTTACAGAAGATCATGGTCAGTGTAAGTTTGTTATAGAAATAAATATTAAAAATATATCTACCTAAAACGAGGTAACATTATTATGGCTATATTTGTAATTACGGCATTAATCGTGATGTAACGGGAGAGATAAGTAATAAAAAAGAAGATTTATTCTCCGTTTTTATTTCCCCCTTTATGGACATCATTATATTGTCCATTATTATATTGTGGTGTAATAACATCATACTTCACGCACGGAACGGAATAGCTCAAAAGAAAAAGAAATGATAAACTTGCTTGGTTCTCAGTGTCAGCTGACTTGAGATGGAACAAAATACATTGCATCAATAGTTTCATCTACTGCGAGGAAAGTTGGCTCCCTGTGTCGCGCCAGAAAGTTTTTCTCGTCCGAGTCAATCCTTCAAATCTATAAATCAACCATTCCCCATTGCATGGAATATTGATACCATATATGGTCTGTTGGCTATGCTGTTCGTCTTAAGGTCCTCGACAAAATCCAGAGACGGATATGCAATGTTGTTGGCCTTGTCTGGCATCTCGTTTACAGTCGCACTCTCACAGACGTGACGTCACTTTCCTCTGTCTTTTCTAAAAAAAAATATTTTCATGGTAACTGCTCCGACGAGCTACTTTCGCTGGTTCCCAAACTGCATGAATTTAAACGTGCTACTATGTCGGCATTTCAGTCCCACCGGACATTGCAATATTTAACATTTTGAGCGTGTTATCAGTCTCCTACCCATCTTCGGCAAAGTCTTCGAGGCTTTAATCAACGCCAAAATGATTAAGCAATTTACATCCCATGATCTGCTCTCTGACAAGCAATATGGTTTCCATTTTGCCTGGTCTATCGCTGATGTACTCACGGCTATTACTGATTTTTTTTCTACAATTATTTTCACGGAAACTGCTCCGACGAGCTATTTTTGCTGGTTCAAACAGCGTGAATTGAAGTGTGTTACTAGGTTGGCATCTCAGCCCTCACAGCCTCACGGTCGAAATGATTAAATGTAGCCGTCTCATCTACACCAATATGTACATATCTCGAACTTCACGTCTGTGGACCTCCATTCTTCTTACTTGCTTCCCTGATAGCTATAATCTCCAAATATTCAAATGCAATATCAATTGACATCTCTAGATATCTTAAACTATTCCCCGTCATTCTCTTCATCCTTTCCTCTATCACGCCTCTTTACTCTTACCCCACTCACTGTACCCCTTACGTGCTAGCGGCACTCCTCGTTGTTTGGAGTTAAATGCTTAAAAAATACCACTTATACATACACAAAACTATATATAGATATATGTACGTGTCCCCCGCAAAGAAAAATATATCACCTACCCAGCAAAGCAGAGTGTAAGGAGAGAAAAAAAACATGGGTCTTACATATGATATGGAGATACTCCTGTGTCAGGAAAAGCCATGTTTAGGACACGAGAGTTCAAACGGCCTGATTAATCTATATCCAGGCGAGGACATATTTCAGAGCAAGTCTTGGGTTTCTCCAGATTGAGGACTGTGAGATTTTTTTTCTATCTCTGGAAAAGATATATTCCCAAAGGGAAACGACATCATTGACTTGTAATTTGCTGGGGAGGCAAATTTAGCCTCCGGACGGGCAGTGTGTGAGGCGGGCGGTATAGTAGAAAGCAATCTCTCTGTATGCCTGTTGTAAACGAACTGAAATTTACTACCACTTTTTCGCTGTGACGTCACTAAAAGGCTGTCATTTGATCCATGTGACTTACCTCTACCAAAGGGAGATAAGCGCCTGCAGTATCACTACAGTGAAGACATAGTGTATTGGGAATATATAATATGAATATTAGTGTAATTTATTTAATAATTTCACCCAAAACCAGAGGCAATAAAAGATATTACGATGCAAGAGGTTACTGAGGCGGAAAGAAAGAAAAAGACAATAAAAAAGAAGGTTTAAAGGAGACAGAAGATGACAATTGACATTGCATTTACATTTCGTAGTTGAAGATCGTAGTTGATTGGAAAGCATGAAGGTGGAAGAGAGTTCCACAAACGAGAAATGTTGTAGAAGAATCTATTCACATAGTACTTACGGTTACAGCTAGCGATTTCGAAGATAAAACGGTAAGAATGTTTTTTATTCCCTTAATTATTTCAATTTCATTTTCTTTGCTTGATCTCTATCGATAATTTTTTTTATTTTCGATTTGTCTATGTTTTTTTTAATCCCATAATGGATTACTTAACACTAATACTCAATACATCTATCGGCTTCTTATACCCCCCCACAACGCGTTGACACCACATCTCTTGAAACCCAATACAATCGATTTTTCTCGCATTCTTATTCTCGTTTATTTAGCGGATGTGGTCGTAATTAAATCAGGAAAAAGAAGAAAAAAATTGTTCTCTTTATTATATATCTATATATCAACCAAGGAATTTATTTAATAACCTAACCCCCAAAAAAAGAAACAATAAAAGACACTACGATTAAAAGTCATAGTAGGAGAGACAGAGCATAAGATGACAAATGAGTAGAATTCAAGGAGACAGAAGATGACAACTGACGTTGCATTTAAAATTGTGACAGTTGAGAAAGAAGCAGGAAGAGAATAAGGTACTGAAGAAACGTTATGCGTAGAACTTGCGGTTATATCTAGTAAATCCAAAATGATGAAACTTACCTTCCAATATAGTCAATAAGTTAAGTGCCATTCGTTGCGCAAGATTGCGCAATCATGTCTCTTTCGATTTATAATTGATTAAGTAGGAATCCAGAACATCAGTTGGAGATCTGATCCAACGCCTAACAAAATTTACGGAGAACTGAATCTCTCTTAAGCTCAGAGAAAAACGATTACAATTTGCCGGCCACTGTCACCGAGTGCACAGTGAAATCGTCTCATCCTTACTCCTATGGCATCATTGTGGAAGTGTCTTCTCAGGAAAATTGACTTTCTAAGACACCATAACTCGGGGCTCAGGGTTAGACATCGGAAATCTGGGGACAGCGATACAGAACCGAACAGAGTTCCGACTAAAAATTAGGGAGTTCGAAGGATTAGATGATGATGATGATGATGATGATGAGCTAGAAGATTTTCCCGCAGTATGCTGCCATTTCACACTGTAGTAGCCTGGTTGACAACCAAGGCTATAAACCCGAGCCTGTGCAATTATTTAACCCAGGCCAGTAACGCGAGTAAATATGTGAAGATGGAAGTAAGTAACAAATCTCATCATAAAATATCCCGAGAAAAAATTCATAGAAAGTCACAGGAAATTGCGTTACGGTCGTGGTAAATTGACAGAATCCGAAATGCCAGGTCAGGACCAATAACATTGCGGAATTTGATTTTGTGAAGCATCTCTCTCTCTCTCTCTGTCTCTCTCTCTCTCTCTCTCTATCTATATATATATATATATATATATATATATATATATATATAAGATACTAGGTGTCCATAAAGTTCGTGTGCACTTTTAAATATTCATAACTTTATTTGTATTTGCGATAGAAATAATTTGCAAAAAGGATTAGAAAGAAGTAAATCTATATTTTGTTACAGTTTTATTGAAATTTTATTTAAGTTTCCACATCCTCCATCATTAGCAATACAAAGGGTAATACGATTTTGCAGTTCACGGAAAACATTTGCCAACTGATTTACAGTAATGCCTGAAATCACATTAGTTATTTTAGTTATACTTAAAACGAGGTACATTAAACTTTATAACATTTTATACAAATTATTTCTATCGCAAATACAAATAAAGTTATAAAATTTTAAAGTGCACAGGAACTTTATGAACAACCTGTATATATATATATATATATATATATATATATATATATATATATATATATATGATTTAAATAAAAACAGACCACTTTAAGGTTCATTGTAATAATTATTTCACCACAGCCCTTTTAAAGGACTGCGGATCATCAGACTTTACTTCCAAACAAAAGAACATTTTTGACGGGCAATATTAAACATATGTAAATTAACGAAGTGAGGAAATGAGGTCGGGGGGCGAGAGAAGACATGAGTGAATTAGCAGACATTGTCACATTTAAACGGTTAACTTAACGGAAGTTATATATTGATATCGAAGGGGTAGAGAAGAAAAACCCATAGAGAGAAAAAGAGAGAAGGAAGTTATGAGAGAAAGTGTCACTAATTTTCTTTGTGTAAAAAAAAAAAAAAATGGCTAGAAGCAGACGCTGTTATTTTGTTTTACTTTGAAAGTGTTATTTTGGGGGTTCATAAAGATTATAATGTTTGATATAAATTTGAATGTCTCTAAACTGTCTACAAATAACTTAATTTGATGTTTGTTAGTTATTTAAATTTTTTTTTAATTTTGGGTATTTTCTATGAAATAGTCGATTAGAAAAATATTCATAGAAAGTACATTAAAAGAATAAAATTTTATTTTAAAATATAAGTTTACTTCTAGTAATCTTTTTTTTAATCTCTTTAAAAAAATATTATTATTGATTATTAAGTTGACATCTCTATCTGTTTGAATTTTGTTTATGAATTTAACTCGTGACTGTTTCTAGATAGGTAACCTCTTTTACTTAAAGTTAATATGGGGTAATATTTGAAACTAATATTAAAGATCTTGGCTTAGGTTTACCTATACGGGAGTACCTAGTTTTTCATAAACTATATATATATATATATATATATATATATATATATATATATATATATATATATATATATATATATATATATATATATATATATATGTGTGTGTGTGTGTGTGTGTGTGTGTATATATATATATATATATATATATATATATATATATATATATATATATATATATATATATATATATACCTGAAGTACGTCTAGATATGATATTCAATGCAGATTCGGATGAAAGTCTTATAAATGTGCAAATAGAGAGTCTGACGAGAAAAATTACCTAGCACGACACAGTAGAACTGTTTTTTTCTATTAGCAGATCTTATAATCGATTCCAAATAATAATTCTGCTTTATATCAATGAAGAACGTGATGATTTTGTCCTCTTGAGTTTAGCGTCATCCATTATAGGTAAACGCATTAATTCATAATCAAATACTGTTATTGCTCGATATCCAAATGAATACCTGTTATAATGGAACACACCTATTCTATAGATAACAGACACTCCGACCTATAATAAGTAGGAGTAGTAGCAGTCGGCAGAGAGTTGGTCAGTCAGTCCTCTGGCTGATCGTTTGAACTCTCTGCCTTCGGGTGGGAGTGAAGCCGAACGAGGCTATGCCGAGGGGCGGAGTCTCGTTCGGGGAGGTAAACCGGCACTGAGTCAGTTTATACGGGTTCAATGGGCATATTTTTGGGCCGAGCCCACGGGCTCGGAGAACCCACAATAAATAACCGACCTTGTGCCACATGCTGCCCCAGGGGTGGCGGTAACGTCGACTGGCTGATCGGTTGAACTCTCTGCCTTCGAGCGGGGAGGAAACCAAAAGAGGCTACGCCGAAGGGTGGATTCTCTTTCGGGGAGGTAAACCAACCCTGAACCCGTTTATACGGGTTCAATGGGCATATTTTTGGCCGAGCCCACGTTAAACCGGCCCTGTGCCACATGATGCCCTCGTTTTGACTAAATATCGTTGGTCATTCAGTCGATGTCGGCCGACCGTTAGTCGGATATTAAAGTATCAGCCACCACAACCGGATTACTGCGTCATTACCTATTCTATCAAGTTCCTAACGTTTTGTACATCAAACCTATTTTAGCACCGACTTAGTACAAATACAGGCCTCCACTGTGAAACCACAATATAACAATACCTCAGTTATTTATTTCATTTTTTTTCCTTTTATGCTATTTATCTATTCAGGAGGTGCATAATCATGATTATCCACATCTTTCTATTCTTTTTTGGTCTTCAATATTTAACGTTTTGAGTCTCCTACCAATTTTCGGCAAACTCTTCGAAGCTTTAATCAACGCCGAAGTCATTAACCAAACTTACATCCCATGATCTGCTCTCTGACAAGCAATATGGTTTCCATTTTGCCAAGTCTACCGCTGATATACTCACGGCCATAACTGAATTTGTTTTCTACAAGTATTTTCCAGGTAACCGCTCCCACAAGCTATTTTTGCTGGTTCCCAAACTTCGTAAATTTAAGCGTGTTACTATGTTGGCATCTCAGTCCCACCCTTTCAATGTCTAACCGGTTAAATGTAGCCTGATTGCAATTAAACGAGAAATAAAAAAAATAAAATATTATTACATCCAAAGGTAAGAAAACAAAATAAAAATCAAGCAATTATTACAATTGTGCAAAACAGCAGTGTTACCATTAATATCTTATTCATCTTCAAATCGATAAAATTCGCCGTCTTCTTTATCAAAACTCTGATACTCATTTTCAGTACTATTATCATCATTGTTAAATAATGTGTCAACTTCCGTTCCATTGAGAGCATTGCTAATGCCACACTTTTTAAAAGATTTCACAACAATTTTTGGTTTAATATTAACCCAAACTTGCTTCACCCTTTCGCAAACTTGTGCAAAGCTGGATCTTTTTATTCTTTCTGTGAGTTAAGGTTGTGACCAGGCATTGCCATGCATGTGTTCCATTGCTTCTTTATGTTTAAGTCTAAGCTAATAGGAGTTGCTAGGTATCTAATTTCGGCCGACTATGGCGTATTCTAAACCTATATATGATATATAAGACGCAGGTGAATTTTTAAAAAAATATTTTCAGAAAAAAAAAAGAAATGCGCCATATATGTCGTAAAATAAGATATGATTCTGCTTGTCATTATGTGTTCTTTTTTCTTTTTTCTTTTTGGCTTCCATTTTTCTTCCTTGTGTCTCAAATTCTATGATTTTCGCGGGATCTGTAGAACCAATTCTCTATTTGCTAATTCTCTTATTGGTCTACAAGGAAATATTCCCGTATTCACTTCCATATATTACATAGAAATTCAACATGTTGTCTTTCTAACCTACTTTACTGTCTCTTAGTATTTTGCTTAGATTTTGAAAGGCTTCTTTCCTTATTCCCACGCGCCTTCAGATTTCTTTCAGATTTGCCAGCGTCTGTTATCCTGTTTTATTATGCTTGCCTCGCCCTTCGTTAGTTCGCACGACCGTTACGCCCATATTAATAATGGACTATTCCGTTTTGATCTCTTGTAGAGAGGGGAAAATAGACTACCTGGTTTAAGTGAGAAAAAGAAAGAAAAAAGGAAAGATATACGCGGAGAGAGATAACCAGATTAAACTGATAAGAAAAGATTCTCTATTTTGATTTTAGCCAAAGAGATGTGAGACATAGATGACCGCGATAAATTCACCATTTTTCTGTCGCACATTATAAAAGCGAGTAAGTCAATCGGCAAAAATACACTTACCATAAATAAAATAACATCGTCTGATGAATTATTTTAAAATTATTAATAAAAGTAATGTTCGTAAGACGAGGGATTTTACTGGAAATAAATAAATATATAAAGAAGGAAATAAGGAAAGCAAGAAGGTAGATAAAATATTTAACGTATCCTGCCAGTACCTCATAAATAATGAACTATTCCATTTTGATTGCGTAAGAAACAAGACATACGCGACTTGGTTTCAGTGACGAAAGAAAGAAAGAAAGAAAAAAAGAAAGAAAGAAAGAAAGAAAGAAAGAAAGGAAGAAAGAAAGAAGGTAGATAAAATATTTAACATATCCTGCCAGTACCTCATAAATAATGAATTATTCCATTTTGATTGAGTAGAAAAACAAGACATACGCTACCTGATTTTAGTGACGAAAGAAAGAAAGAAAGAAAGAAAGACAGAAAGAAACAAAGGAAGAAAAGAAAGAAAAAGAAAGAAGGGATACTAAAAGTGTACAAAGGCTGTTTCAGTCAAATGGAAAAAGTTGGCAATTTCTACACTTTTTATTCTTACCCACTTCATAAGTAACGACCAGCATTAATATTCGTGATTGCTATTGCAATATTTTGTTAAATTTCTTAAAATAAATTATTTACCGATGTGAGAGGGGAATTTCAACGGAAGTTTTATTGTCATAGAACTCGCCATGAGCATATTCAATTATTAACTGACAAAATAATTAAGATGTATAAGAAAATCAAAATAGGAAAACCATGAAATTTTCACGGGTCTTTCTAGTATATTTATATTCTGAACATGCTTAAGGTAAAGTCCCTAATTCGCATACAGAATATTGAGCTCTTTCTCTTGCTAACGACCATACAGTCTGTCTTCTTACAAATGTCCTTACTTCCTTTTTCATTTTTTCACTGCAAATATCCAATCATGGACGCCCTTGCTTGAATACTTCACCCTTTGTAAAATATATTGTTAACATCGAATGTTAAATTGAACGTAAAAAAAAAAAATTACATAATCATATAACTTCACATGTTCCTTAGTTAGCAGGCACATTACGTCTGTTCAGTACGTAATAAATTATTATATTCAATACCTAATAAATTATTCCATTTTGATTACATGGAAAACCGAAATAAAAACAGAGACACGGTTTGGTTTCAGTGAGAAAGAAACAAAGAAAAAAACTGAAGGAAAGAAAAGATAATGGAGCCTAGAAAATTCTCAGATGTTTAACGTCTCCATGGGTGAAGAGTTAACAACTTGTCACTTTCAAATCTTTTCATTTGTACCCTCTTACTTCTTTTAATAATGATTCATACTTATGATTCTTAATGCTATAATTTGTTGACGGTGGAAATATACAAATACTTAACGATGAAACAGGGGAATTATCAGATTAGAAAAGGAGACTTCACCGTCTTAATTTTGAACTCTCTAGATACAACCGAAGGTTCTGTTCTAATTCTTTCTTTTCACGTACTTCACGACTGTGGAAATTCCTTCCGATTTTGCTCCCCTGCTACATAAAATATTCAAAAATGAAAATGCAAGACCAATTGCCATCTTCTATGTTCCTGAATCCTCATGTCTCCTCCGATTTTTCGGCTGGGGTTTTTGACAAATATCGGATCGTTTCTTGGCCTATGGCTGAGATTCGATCAAGGCTTTGACTAGCTTGGACTGGCTCCGGCCTGGACCTGTTAGGACAAGTCATGACCAGCTTTGACTAGGCTCTGACCAGCTTGGACAAGCTATGACCAATTTTGACCAGTGGCCTTTGAGTGGAAACACTCGGGTCTCCCACGTTAAACGACCTTGTGTCACATCTTGATTTTGTGGGAATCAAGTAAATACCATTAAAGGAATCTTATTCTGTTTCACTCTCAGTAAATTCATGTACATTTATTGCCTAGCTCAATGGGAAATGAGTAAAAAAAATAATAACTTAAGAATTAAGATTCCTCAAAAAATCAAAATAGAAAAACGCTGATGATTTCTCAGGTGTTTCTTGTCTGAGAAATGCTGTTCGTACGACCTTTGATATTAATAATGTTTTATAATACTAAAATAATTTAATAAAACCTTTGAATACAAAACCATTGAAACCTAGAAATAACCAAAACGGAGGTTGGAAATGAAATAGTAATCTTTATAAAATCGACAAAATACAATACACGCCAGCGGCGTGAAGTAGGTAAACCACTGCTTGTGGTAGATTACTTAGACATCATATTACCCCCCACCACACTTACAATAGTGTCCAACGTATTTATGAGGATTGGGACATATCCATTAGTGTTCATAGCTACGGTATATAACACTATCTCAGTCTGTTCACATCTATCACGTTCTTTTCCTATCAATATATTTATCTCTATCAGTTGTCCATATCTATCTATCTATCTATCTATCTATCTATCTATCTATCTATCTGCTGTAACGTAGGAAGGGTTACTGAATGAGGAATAACCACAACAGAGTTTGGAAATGAAATGGTAATCTTTATAATATCAATAAAATACAATACTCGCCAGCGGCGTGAAGTAGGTAAACCACTGCTAGTAGTGGACTACTTAAACAGCATATAACCCCAACTTACAATAGTGTCCAACGTATTTATGATACCCATTTGTCTTCATATGTATGGTATACAACAAAAACAAAGACTAAATTTGCAGTCATGTTAAAATGCATTTACATATCTCATGTAGTATGAATGCAATATTTTAAACGTTTCCCCTGAATACATCTTCGTCTCTATACATTTTATTTAAAATGAAATCTTAAAATATTTTTTGATTTATTTACACTATTCATATTCGGACTATGGTTGTCATTTTTGTTATCACAAGGTTTTGACACTTTTTCTCTTGCGGCTAAACCTCGTAGATTAAAAAGAAAGTGTTCAGTTCAGAAATCCCTGCAGGTTGCGCAGATCAAGATACACATGAGGAAAGACGAAGTTCACAATGTCCAAAACGTTGTGATAAAAACAGCAAAGATCGGGAAAATCGTCTCGGTCATAAATAGTGTAAATGATGATAATTCTCCATTCCACAGATTTCATTGCATGCAATCTTTAGGTATGTATTTGTCGTGTGTATAACTACATTCAAAATAAAGAGAATAGAGATAGTTCGAATAAATCGAGCAATTAAAAGTAGATATTTACTTGACCTCTTAACTGAGTCAGGTTGTGACACAAGGTCAGTTTTTACCGTAGGGACCCAAGTATTTTCACTCGGGTCGCTGGACTAAGCTGGTCTTATCTGGCCATAGCTTGTCCAAGCAGGTCAGAACTGGTCTAAGCTAGTCATAGTTGGTCTTGGCTTGTCATAGCTGGTCCAGGCTAGAGCCGGTCCAAGCTAGTCGTAGCCGTGATTCCACCAGCAATTAAAAGTATATGAAATATATAATTCCTACGGCCTTCTTCGAACTATATTTCTATAGAGTTCACATTTCAACACAGAGAATAAACAGAGAACTCAATTTTGCGCGAAAATCAAATTCCAAGAATTTTGGGTTGCAGTATTTTGAGATAAACCAGAGTAGACGTCGTATTATCCAGCGCTATATCCTTGCGATTAACCAACAAAAGTTAACGATTGCCCCCGGTCCCAGGAAGATGGAGTAAGTCTTGATTAACAAATAATGTTCGCTATGAGTTTCTTGTAGGCCTTCGGTGAAACTGTGAATGCATGTTATTAGTTTTTAATCACTTTCGTTCCTTATTGGCATAATTCGGTTAACTGGATTGGATTCCGATTCAGCAAACAATTTTGAGAATGTTTAATGGAATGAAAATGATTATATTGTGGCTTGCAGATACGATACCGTAGTTAATTACATGTTTGCTCTGTAAACAGTTTATGACTCCGACAAGGCAAGAGGAAATTAATTGACAGACTAAATGTTACAGAATGTAAAAGTAAATTTAACCATATCTATCTATCTATCTATCTATCTATCTATCTATCTATCTATAGAACCAGGAAAGGGCAGAGAAAGAGAAATAGACGAAAAGAGAGAGTGAAACATGCAACTGGTGATATATATATATATATATATATATATATATATATATATATATATATATATATATATATATATATAGGAACGAGTTTAATCCTTCCTAATGACGTCCAAAAAGGACAATACGTGTCAAAAGAAAACTTTTTACTCTTGGTCATAAATTTCTCTCTCCTGTTTGTTTATCTATCTATCTATCTATCTATCTATCTATCTATCTATCTATCTCTTTCTTGATGCACACACACACACACACACACACACACACACACATATATATATATATATATATATATATATATATATATATATATATATATATATATATATATATACCCGTCTTCGCCCAGGTGTTTCTTAACCGGGTATCTTTGCAGTTCAGTTGGCGCAGTTTAAGTTTAAAGTCACCCCCACCCTGAAAATCAATATTAGTAACAACAATCGTGTGCAACTGAGGCACATCTCAAAGTGCTGAGTTAACAATTTGAATGGGTGTATGGCCCTGAAAAGGGCCGTTTTTGCGTTCTCAATCTAGCAAGGAAGGAACCGCTTCCATGGACCACCATAATAATAATATACGATAATTTTTTATCTATTATATATTTTTTTTAATTCCAATAATATTATGCGTTAGATTTCAACTCTCGAAATTGATTGTACGCGATTTTTTAGAAACATTAAATTTTTCCTTTGATTTAGCGCAAAGTGTAAAAATCAGTTTTTACGATTTTTCACCTTCAGGGTTTAATTTTTTTTTCTCTAGCCAATTTGGACTCAAAACAGGCACTGAAGAATTATCTATCAGACAACAACCAAAAAAATTATCTAAATATGACGAAAACTGTGGAAACGTATAAACAACATAGGATCACGCACACACACATACATACACACTCATTTTGAGAATTATAGATATAGATAAATATATGGATAATCAAGTCTATTTTCACTCAAATCTCTATTCAACGAACAGATTTACATTTGTCAACTTTCTAAAATCTGTAGCACCAGACCTCTGTATTCGGCCCTTCAAAAAGTGTGGTTGGTTCTGCATAATCAAATCTTATGTGCTGGTGTCTGGCCGTCGGTTCCTAGGAACTGAGTTGCTTGACCCTCATACATATATATATATATATATATATATATATATATATATATATATATATATAGATAGATAGATAGATAGATAGATAGATATGGACAACTGATAGAGATAAATATATTGATGGAAACAGAACGTGATAGATGTGAACAGACTGAGATAGTGTTATATACCGTAGTTATGAACACTAATGGATATGTCCCAATCCTCATAAATACGTTGGACACTATTGTAAGTGTGGTGGGGGGTAATATGATGTCTAAGTAATCTACCACAAGCAGTGGTTTACCTACTTCACGATGCTGGCGTGTATTGTATTTTGTCGATTTTATAAAGATTACTATTTCATTTCCAACCTCCGTTTTGGTTATTTCTAGATAAGTATTAACTATTCTTTTAATGTTAATGAACCTCAATCATATTGCATTTTTTACATAGAAACATTGGCGAGCAACAGAAGATTGGAAAGGATAAGGATAATAGTAAGTGGATACAGGCAAATTGTGAGAGACTAGTACATGTATAACATGATATTTAATCTTAATTCCCTCGATCAAGTTATTATTAATGTTGTTATTATTTTTAATTATATCTTAAGCTATTTTTGTTATAGTCAATGACACTGTATCGGCATAGGAAATAGAGTTACATCAAAGTTTGAATTGCATGAAGACAACAATCTGTATTCACCCATCTTATTTGTCTTTCTACTTCTTGGTTCTCTTTTCTCCTTTGATATTGACCCATTCTTTTGCAGTCTCGCTTTTCATTCCTATGCCACTTCTTCCTACTTTTATCACCATTGTTGTCAAGCTTCGTTAAACATATATTCTGTCACACATGATTCGTCTTTTTTCTATTCTGTCACTGTCTGGTTTCTGCCTCTCTTTCGTTTTGCCTTCTATTACACAAGATGGCCTTCTTTTTACGCATGCTCACATCAACCAAGACACCTTGACACATTATATTCGAAAATGTCACAGGTTGCAAACGCCTGAAGTATGATTCCTTATGACGAATTCAATTATAGACTCAAGTACAAACAAACACGAAGCTTTCTGATCTACGTTATCCTTACTCTTAATCAAACACTCGTTTGCTTACACCTACAGGCATAAACTTCTAGTAAAAGGATTCCTCCCTAGCCAGATGTTATACAGAGATCACAACACCTGCATTAGTTGGAAGTTTTGATTCATCATAGGGAAATTGAAGGCTGAGCATGGAAAGAAGTCAGGACCTTCGGAAAATGAAGGTGATAATTTCAAATCTAATAACGGGTCAAAGATAAGCAAATTGACTTTTGGAAGAATATTGACAGTGCAAGTTCGAATATGCCTGCCTCGATAGTAAGGCGAATATCATTTTAGGATGCAACATCGGAAATAATTTAAACTCTTGTATTTCTCTCCTGGAATGACAGAAAAACATTTTTTCTGAACTTCAAATTTTATGATTTTCAGAACAAACGATTTTGGCAAGCTTAGGTATAATTTTTCATACTTCGCTTCATACAAGATTTAGAGAGAAATTGCCAACTAGCAATTCAGAACCAATAAGAAAAATAGTTTTCATAAATCAAAAACTGTCTTTGTGATCCAATATTTGGCAATAAATAAAAACGAATAAAAAATATTTCATCGTTTGACACAACGAAAGACGAACATACCGTTCATTACATTAGAGCTTTGAGCTCGATCACGAGAACGTTTGTCTTCAGTAGAACATATAGTTACTCCTTACACGACAGAAAAACCTGCAATACAAGTAAAACATTTTCCCTGTCGCTTTATAAAAAAAAAACGCTTAAACCTGTCTTCAATAACGCATTATCTACAACATAAGCTTTCTATAAGGAACCATAGTTACATTTATCCTCCTTTACAAGCATTTAACATAGATCCAACATTTGAAGGCAATTTTAAACGTTCTCTAACATCCGTTACAAATTTTTACTTTACTGCTACTTTTTTTTAAAATTTTGACTTTGCCTTTGATTTCCTGCACACGTTAACTGGTTTATCTATCACTTCTTTCTTCTTCATTTAGTCATAAACCACAGTTTTTGATGGCTTTGTAGTGAAGGACATTTTATATAAAACAACAATTTTTTGGAAAATCAGCCTTGATGAAATTGGGATCTGTAAAATAATGTAGAAAGTATAATGGACATTTTCAGGACATCTTTCGACATTTTTACACTATTTACATGAGGATTATTGTCCTAAGTTAATCACAATATTTCGGCCGTAGTACACTCCAGCCTTCATCAAGTGTATATTGACCTGGATAACCTAAAGTGAAATCTACGCTTTATTTATTCTACGGGGTTAGAATTATTTTGTTCCAATACCCGTGTCTAGGGATATCTCGTCTTGTTCTTCATTTTAGTACTACTGTCATTTATTTTTCTTTTTAGATTAGCGGATCTCCTATTTCTTTATTTGCTAGGCCTGTTAAGTAGGTCCTACTAGCCTAGCCTCCTTGGGTGTGGGGGTCTTTAATAGGAGTCTCATAGAAATAAATACGACACGCAAACCCGTAGTAAAGAAAGACGAATAACAGCAAGTCTTCAAAAGCAACAGTAGATGTAGCAAGTGAGAAAAGCTTCCATGAGTGGAGTAAAGCATGACAAACAGCCTCACTGATCAGCAGGCAGGTTAGGTTTAAGGTTCCAAGTTCTCCACAGTGAATTGACCTACAGGAAAATGAACAAGTGGATTAAAGGTTTGGTTCGTGAATTTGTTGACATAGTAGTTGCAAGTTAAATCCTTGGATCATGCAGTGTGTTCTTGGATTCAAGGAACTATGGTGCTTACTTCTAAATAGATTCAGTTTAGAATTCCTTGTGGATTACTCGGATCGACATATTAACACCACAAGGAGCATTTGGCTCGTTTGAATGCGGCACAAATATTTTTCTGGTCTAAGAAAGTATCGTCCTGAATGACAACGTCATTCCTGTTTTAAATGTAATGCAGTAATTGATGGGGATATATATTATTCTATATGCGTGGTGTTCTCTAAATCTGTCAAGGCTATTCCCTTGCTATACCCATTAAATTATGTTTTTTTCTTTTTTATTATCTGTGAATTACTTAGGAAGAGCAGATTTACGACCATATCGGCTTCTAACAGCGATTTCCGTATGATCATTGAAGTTAAGCAACATCGATCCTGGTCAGCACTTAGATGCGCGATATCTTGGGAACACCAGGTGTTCTAAGCTTGGATGTGGGAGTTGTGTAATAGATAGGGGTTCGGAATTTGTAATCGGAGAGCCGAGCTCCAATTGTATTAGGTTTATTATCTTCGCTTCCGCTTAAATACCCTTGGGTAATCTATGAATCTACCTCTTCCGTTTGCCATTGGTTAATTATTAAGACTTGTGTCACTGAGCCATTATCATCTCAAAAGTAAAAAAAAATTCTAAAAATATTTTCTGGCTTTATATAATCTGCAAAACAAATCCAGCATTAAGGAAGACATGAGTGGTTTTGTATTCAGTTTTCATCCTCCTAGATTGGTTACATATCGAGGTTAGAGAAAACAGTCTATTCTTGCTGTTTAACAAATAGCCGGCGAAAATAGGCCATTTGAACCGAAGTGAACGCAAAAGCCATTATCTGAATTTGAACTTGTCTCGCTGGCACCATTTCCGTAAAGATAACTGAGACATTACTTACACACTTTAATGACTGAATAGTATTGAGTCTGCTTTTTTCTTTTTGATTATATACTAAATTAAAAGCCGGCCTATCTGACGGCATTTAAACTACCTTCTGCGAAGGGCTCTTGATTGGCCCTTCGTCTTGTTCAGGAGTTTGTGGGCCCTTATGTCTTTGCATATTCTCTCCCTTCGAAGCACTTCTGACTGTCGTTTGATCTGGGTTTTCATTTGCACTGGACGTACATTTCCTCGCTGCAGCGTTGGGTCTTTTGAATGAAATCTGGTTCTCTGTTGGCAGAGATTTCTTTTGGCGTATGCGATAAGCAACAATAAACTAGAAAAGAACTCAAAATTGATCTCTGCAGTTAAGTATTGCATTAATAATTAAGTTTATATTTTAAAAGCTCGGCGATAATTCTTCTCTCTTCACTTAATTTAAAGATAGTTTGATGTACGTAAGTCTTTACTATCCGTACAAACAATTGCTTTTATTTCATGCATTTTATTTCACTGAGTTTTGCAACTGATTTCATTTATTCTCAAATTTCTATCCAAGTTATAAAAAATTGTTATCGTATAAAAATTTCGTCGTAAAGATTCACGTGAAAAAATTCACCGAAAACAATCGCAGTAATGAAAACTTGGGAATCCAAAAATTTTAGGATTGAGTGTCTGAATCCGGCTTGGAACGTTTTTAATTTGCTCACGGAGACGGTCTGATTCCAAAATTGTATGATATTCTGGGCTACGCGTAAATTTAAAAATGCATGACACACTGATATTAGCATTTAATTATAGAGATGATTCTATTCATTTTTTTTTTACATGTGGAGGAGTTTCAATTGAGTTATGGTCAATCTCTTTGACCGTAGCTCAATGAGAACTCATTTAAAAACACACGGAAACCTATCCATCCGCAACATAGGAAGTGTCTGGTTAGCAAAAAAAAACAAAAAAAAACAGTAATTTGTTAACCAGACGCTTCCTCTGTAGCTAAATGGTAAAACTCGTCCGGGCAAAAGACGGTTCCTTGTAGAATGCAGGTTTGATTCCTATCGGAGGAGACATATTTTCTATGAAAGTTTCTCATACAATCAGGCCGGTAAATGTGGTTATTATACACAAAGCCTTTACTTAAATATTTGTATCTATAAAAATAAAACCAAAAAATATATTAAAATAATTGTCGGTCATATTATATTTCATAAAATATGTTGTCATATATAACAACATATTTTTATGAAATATACTAAGAACGACAATTATATATATATATATATATATATATATATATATATATATATATATATATATATATATAAACGAGATATATCTGTAAAACGAGAACATAAATAAAGAGAAAAGACAATAAAGACCCGTTTTTTCTCTAATGGAATTTATCAAGGCAAACATCAGGCTATTATTTTTCAACATGTATTCATAAACGCAAGTAAAAATCATCGATAGTATTTCAAAGGTTTTTAATTTAAGAAAGCTCAAAAATATTCTTAAGGCGAAATTTGAAAGTCATGGTAAACTATGGGAGATGATAAGTGATGTAATTTAATTCCTGATGAACGAATTTGAGTAAATGTATTTACTGTTGTCATTGAATTCTTTACACACACACACACACACACACACACATATATATATATATATATTCAGTTATCTTTTTATTTTTTTAAAATCTAAGAATATATTCAAATTGATTACGATTGATTTATCAACACTTGATTTATCAACACTTGTTAGTTATTTAAATCAAAACTGCCAGTGAATATTATACTAACATTTTTTGATAATAACTAAAAAATTTTTCCACATGAAAGTTCTACTATTTAACCGATAAGTGACAAACTAATTACGAAAATATATACTAATAACAAATGGTTAAAAATACCAAATCTGAGAGAAAATGTTTATAAGTTAACAGCAAAATATCAGTTGTAGAATAGAAGAATTAGCGGTTTGGACGACTCAGTTTCCTTATCTCAAATTGTCTGATGCTTTTCAAACATGAAAAGTAAAATTAAAAAATACCAACAAGAAGTGGAAAATACATCCAGCTCCATTTTAAGGCCTAAACCATAAAACATCGTAGACACCTGAAGTTAGTCTCTTCATTTTGCAATATTTGTACACGTAATACGTAATATTAGATATATGTACATTGTTCACACTAGCCTATCTTTTGTTTCGTCACCTTACTTGAAATATTTTGGTGTAAGCGTAAATATGACGTATAAATGGTAAACTTCGTTTCGAAATGTCATTCTGCAATTGATTATCTCGAGAATAATTACTGAAGATGTCTCATTTAACTGACAAAATTGTAGAAACTTTAATGATACAATTTACTTTTAAATTATTTCTATTCTAAAATATACCCACTTCATGTTTTAGTATATAGCAAGATTATTCTGAGAAAATATATTCAGCATTTTATGTAATACTAACAGCATGGCCCGGCGTTGCCCGTGCTTGATTAAAAAATCGTACGACTCATACAGCAATCGCTATCACTTGACTTAAAATATGTTTGCCCTTCCTTGCCTTTAAAGGAGTGTCCTTTGCCGTGAAGATGTTGCTACATGCCTTACTTCTTGCCTATCTCACACTGCGAATTTTTTCTAAGCTCTATAATAAACATTAAATCTGTTACGAAAAAAGAACTAAACAAAATGAACACAAAACGATCAGCTTTAAAAAAGGACTCGTAAGTGGAAAAACCGAATGAACAAAAGAATGTTAACAACAAATACTTTTTCACACCCAACCCAGTTCTGCGGAATCAGAATCAACGTTGAGTTTAAGCAAGCGAATGAGCCAACTGGACTAAAGTGCCATGCAGATTTAAATTTTTCCCTCTTGTGACGAATGCAGCTATCTGATTTTTTTGCATCCTAGCATGCTAGTTAACATTCGTGTCAGTCAGCTGTTGGCTCTCACGCTTGCCAATAGAATCTTCCTGCCTATTCGTGGCAGCCAGCTATTGGCTCTTACTCTGGCCAGTAGAGAATAGCCGCAAACTACATGAAAACTGCCATAGAAGCATGAAATAATCGATTATTTCCACTATCGATGGGAGTTAGGAAATGCAAAGTCAGTCTTGGCCTTCCCGCTAACTTGGAGCATTAGCATGTAAATTTTGGTGCAAATCCGTCGAAAATTGCGGCAGTGCATTCGTTACACACATACAAACACATCCTGTCTTTTATAGATAGAGATTGTTCCTTCAACGTTTCTGTAGATTCATTGTTGGCCTTCTTTATTCATATCGTCCACATTTTAAGAAAATCGATGGCAAATTTTTCTTTACGTCGGTGTGACTAGGCATGCGCCTGAGAGGGGGGTGGTACGCTGAAATTTTCAATTTATATTTTTAAAGCCAAATGTGAATTTAAAAAAAAAAACAAGTCACTAAATGCATTAGTTGGTCATCGTAACGAATGAAAATATTTTCGATTTAAATATATATATATGTATTAATTGAAAAAGAAAACAATTCATTATCTGTCTATATTTCTGAGATGAAGTATTATTTACACTATTTACTTTATTCGGACTATTCTACTCATTTGGTCGCCATTTTGTCGCCATCCACATTACGCCTATGTATAAATACACATTACTAAATAAAATTCCTACACTTGTCGCGACAAAGTTGAAAAAGGGGCGTAATCTGCTGACATGAAATTTTTTCCTCATAATTTCAATTATTAACACACACAGACAACAGAAACACACTCACACATATATACATATATATAATGAAATAGATGTCCATATTTCTGAGATGAGGTATTATGTACATTATTTACATTATTGTACTCATTTTGTCGCCATATTTATTACAACGTTTCGGACGTTGTACGCTCCGGCCCTCTTCAGGTGGTGGGAATGTCGAACTGAACCCTTTATTTTGATCACTAGGGTAGACTGTTCTAGTTCCACCTAACATGTTTAATAGATGTCAGTTATCTGTTATATCATGTTAATTCCCCTCTTCAAATTCTTCACTGCCTTAGCCGGGTATTGAACTCACACTCTTTGCGCCTTTTTACTGGATCTAACCAACGCCTTAATCCACTGTGCCATGTGTCCTTGAGGAAAATAATTGCCTAAAATTAAAATCTATATAGAGTGCTTTAATCACTAGATCATCCCCAGTAAATTTACATCCAGTGTTTTTTTTTTTTATAACATTTTACATGTTTTTGTAGATCTCTTATCTCAATGCTGAATATATAATAACAAAGTGACAAAAAATGAAAAGAAAAAGAAACGAAATTCAATTGGCTAGATTATACAGGGTACGATGGAAAATATTACTTACAGAAACAAATCGAATATGCCGCTAAAAGTTGTCTTACATGTTCTAATAATCTCACCCCAAGCCACATCAAGTGAGGAGATAATGCTGCTTTCGGTCAAAAAGGTGGCTGCTGGGAGAACTTATGTCTAGCAACAGGGCACTGCACAATAACACAAGCAGGAGAACCCAGTAATGGTTATCAGACTATCTGTACGACCACATGAACCCTTAGATATGGCCACCTAACTCCCCAGATAGCACCCGCTTAATTATTCAGTGAAAGACAAACAAAACCGCTTGTAACACCAAAGATGAACTGAAGGTAAGGATTATGGCAACATTCACCAACTTAAACAAGGATATCGCCCAGACGAGATGCAGGAGATTCCAAAGTCGTCTGGAGGCCGTGGTTGCAGCTAATGGTATTTTTATTGAATAAATTTATTCTTTCGCATTTGAAGATATTTACTTTTGTGTCATTTTGGTAGATATATCTGTTAAAAAGAGATGTCAGTGTTATTTTTATTTTTGCGTAATTTAGATGATGATTTATACATCACACACTGCATACCCCAAACACATATTTAAATATATATATATATATATATATATATATATATATATATATATATATATATATAATTTCAGCGTTTTCTCCCCTGCATGCACATGTGGAATTACAATAAAGTTAACATGAATTTAGATCGATGAATTTCAAAAGAAACACGTCCTACGAATCTTCTTTCCACTTTATCATAGATTTTTCTTAAAATTATTCTTGATATATATAAATATATATTCCAGGTGTCTATCACAGTGAAGTATTTTTTTTTCAAATTTACACATTCATCTAGCTTTTTTCTGTGATCTATTCGAACTACAAAAACGAATCATCTACAATACCCAATCAGTCACGTACCCGAATGTCGTTATATGGCTACTATCATAGGTCGCATAATTTCATTGTTAAAACTACGTAAATAGTGCATTAAGGGTGCGGACAACATTACGAACGTGTAAATAGTGTAAGTATTAACAATACCTCATCTCAAAAATATTGACAGATCCTGAAGAAGGAGGGAGCGTACAACGGCCGGAACGTTGGGAAAATGCGAATGAAATTGAAGACATTCCAAACGATGCAAAAAGTGTAAATAGTTAAAAAAAAAAATATCTCAGAAACGTACCTTTTAAAACTGCTAGATTTATCCGTAATTTGTATTCTAATAATTTCCCATCCCACACTTCCTCCTTACTCTCCAACGTCGGCAGATTTCAAAAGCCTTTAACCGGTCTTGTTGTCATGAAAAGTTTTCCATCCTAAAACGACTTTGCCACGTTACGAACCTCTCGCTAATCTAACATTATTTTCATGACAGACGTTTTTGCGGACTACAATCCTCGGCTCCACCTGTTCAGACCTTCACAACTAAGATCTACGAGAGGACAGTGTACGTCGATGAATCTACTCATCCTCATTCTTTTCATATTACATTTCTTCCCAATATTTATATATATCATTTCCCGATGTGTTCCATGTGAAAAGGGAAAATATCTTTTTCAACTAATTGATAGTCACATCATGGAAACAAGCAAAAAATTGCTATATAAATTATCCATTTTCTACTATCGGGATTAGTATAAATAATTCCGAAATCTGGGTATTTTAACAGTTCTTTTCTCTTTTTCTAAGCAAATAATTCAATACATTTTTAACAAAGATAAACGTGTTACCATTCTGTAGTTATAATTACAACTGAAGAATGTTGAGGAAATGATTTCTAATATACGAAAATCTCTTGCTGATTACATTACTATAATAACATGTCTCAAAATTATCGACACTTTCACTTTTTTCATTTGATCAAGTGTACTTGTTTAGCAATTAGGTCCCATAATTTCATTGTTAAAACTAAGTGAATAGTGCAATAAGTAGGTGGACAAAATTACGAACGATGTAAATAGTGTAAATATTAACAATCTATTAATATTAACATCTCAGAAATATAGATAGACCCTTAAGAAGGCCGGAAGTCATAATGGGAGAAACTTTGTGAATATAGCAATAAAAATGAGGACAGCTTTCCGAACTATGTAAAAAGTGTAAATAATTACCTCATATAGACAGATCCTGAAGAAGGCCGGAGTGTACAACGGCCGAAATGTTTTGAATATGGCAATACAATTGAGGAAAACATTCCGAAAGATGTAAATAGTTACAAGACCTCATCTCAAAAACTTAGTCAGATCTTGAAGAAGCCCGGAGAGTACAACGGCCGAAATGTTTTGAATATGGCAATACAATTGAGGAAAACATTCCGAAAGATGTAAATAGTTACAATACCTCATCTCAAAAACTTAGACAGACATTGAAGAAGCCCGGAGCGTACAACGGCCGAAACGTTGTGAAAATGCCAAATAAATTGAGGTCAACATTCTGAACGATGTAAATAGTGTAACTAGTTAAAGAACATATCACAGAAACGTACCTTTTAAAACTGCTAGATCTATCCGTAATTTGTATTCTAATAATTTCCCATCCCAGACTTCCTTCTTTGTAGCTTTCCGACTTCTTGATCACCTGAGATCTACGATCTTCTAAAGTTTAAATATCAGTCGTCGTCATCTGTCTCCTTGAAATATGTTCTTTTATTGTCCTATCTGTTACTTTCACTCTTAGTAACCGCTTAAAACTTGGTGGCTTTTCTCGCCTTTCTTGGGGTGAAATGATTTGAAAAAAGGCAAGAGATAAGAATGGAAAAATAGGAAAACCGGAAGAGAATCGAAAAACTTACAGAAACAAATCAAATATGCCGCTAAAAGTTATCTTACATGTTCGATGAGTGATTACTTCACCTACATCAGCGAAAGTTGCTTCGAATCGCATTTGTTCCCGCCGGCGATTCTAGCCATATACGGCCTCTCTGCTCTGAAGTTCGGAGAACAACGACAAATTGAACGTGATTGGAACCAAGCCCGAAAGGTTATTTGTTGATAATTGCACTGGCAGTGTTGGCGTCGTACAAAAGTGTGAATGTCACCTTAGTGTTGGAGAGAGGAGCACGCATGCGCGTAAAATTACTGTTGGGGTGCGTGCAGGATGGCAGGGTTGAACAATGTATGAACTTGCAATCTGTTTGTGATTTAAGAGAAACACATGACGGAACGTTTACGCTCTGGTTTTTGGTAAACAACGATCACTTGACAAACACAAAATACTATCAAAATTAAGTTGGCATTTCTACTCAGACATTTAACTTGAAATAAAATTTATTCTCTCCCTCTATTTCTATCTATATATACTTATAAAAAAGCACCTCTATATACACCCACACAAACATACACACACAGACATATATATTTTTTTTCTTCGTTGATGCTCTGAATAGCTAGAAGCATATCTATCTATCTATTTATCTATCTACTTATTTTCAGTTGGATCCTTTCATATTTACGGACAATATTTTTGGTGCCATTATTAAAGGAAGAGAGAAAATTCCCGTGTTGATACTCATTATTTTATTCCGAGTACTTTCAATATAACACATTGCCATCATCAGGGTGTTGTTTATTTCAAGGCAAATATCGTAGTGTTCATCATTTTCAAAGACAACATAGCTCTATTCATCTGAAAGTTAAAATTCTTCTAATGAATCCAAGAACGCTGAGTTTAGTGCGATTAGATTGAGTAACGCTTCAGGGGAGGTAACTATGTTATGATGTTATCCAGAATTTAAAAATAAATAAGTATTAAGAGTCATTGGTACAAACCTCGATATGTTACACTATCTTCTGTAAACATTTTAAAACATTTGTTCAGTATTAATAATTAATTATTAAGATCTATTTTCCATAAGATTTTTTCGAAATTGTAAATGTGGAGAGGCATGCTGTTGTAAAAGTTTAGAAATGTTGGACGCAATCAAATGAATATATATATATATATAAAATATATATATATATATATATATATATATATATATATATATATATATATATATATATATATATTATTTTTAAGGTGTGCTATATTTGTGAGATAGAGCGTATGTAAATATAAATATAAAAGTGAACATTGAATTCAACACTCAGAGACGACAGACTGTTTTATTCTAGGCGCAAACGTCAGGTCGCGAATGCTGAATATTTTTTCGGCTATTTATATATATATGGGTCAGTGCTGCATTGTGAGCAATCTGTTCTGGCGGTTATTTTTGCGGGAGTCTGTGTGTTAACAAATTAACAAATCGCCCCCACTAAAATAATAAATGAAATAAAAAAATTCATAAAAAAATAAATAAGCAAAAACATGTAAAAATAATCGATCCAAATAAATAAATTAAAAACTGTCCACTCGAAAAATTAACAGAATAGATTACGGTAAGCAAACTAAACATTGGACGAATAAATAGCTTTAATTAACTATTAAATAAGCGACCTAAGCAAATCCGGCTGATTTTTTTTACTACGTTAATAAGACAAAAGAATAAAGAATAAGAAATGAAAATGAAATAAATTAATGCAAATAAATAAACTAGCCACTCCCGCAAAAATAACCACGAGAATAGATTACCCACAATGACCTCTATATATATAAATAACCGTGGAAATATCCAGAATTCGCGGCCTAACGGTTGCGTTTAGGCAGTCGTTACGCAGCCTCTGACTATGTGCGACTGCTGTCGAACTCTCTGCTTTGGTAGAGAGAAACCCGGACGAGGGGCAAAGTTTCGTCCGCGGAGGTAGACAGATCCCGAACCCGTTTATGTGGGTTCTAAGGGAATATTTTTTGGTCGAGCTAACGGGCTCAGAGAAACCCACGTTAAACTCGGCCTTGTGCCACATACATTCTTCGTGGGGGGGCTTTTAAATATCGGCCTGACGATTGCTTCCAGCATGAAACAGCCTGTCGCCACTGAGTGTTGACTTCAATGTTCACTTTATATATATATATATATATATATATATATATATATATATATATAACAAGGCGGACATTGAGATCAAGACCCAGTGGTGACCGGTTGTTTCAGAATTAAATGCAATCGTCAGTCCATGTGCGTTATATTTTCGCTCGATAAATAATTAATTCTTAAGCCAAAACACATGGCCTGTGAATTGAATTTAAGAGAAGGAATCATATTTTTAAAAAGTAATTATATATATATATATATATATATATATGTGTGTGTGTGTGTGTGTGTGTGTGTGTGTGTGTGTTTGTGCGCGCGTCTGTGTGTGTGTTTATATGTGCGTGTATATATATATATATATATATATAGTTAGTTTGTTAGTTTATGAAAAACTAGGTAATCCGTATGGGTAAACCTAAGGAGGATAAATTCCAGAGAGCTGAATGTAAATCCAGAACAAATAATTTAAATAAAAACAGACCACTTTAAGGTTAGATGTAATAAATTATTTCACCACAGCCCTTTTAATGGACTGCGGATCATCAGACTTTACTTCCAAACAAAAAATGAAAAGAAAATTTACACATTTTTGATGGGCAGTATTAAACATATGTAAATTAACGAAGTGGGGAAGTGAGGGGGGGGAGAGAAGACATGAGTGAGTTAGCAGATATTAACACATTTAAACGGTTAACTTAACGGAAGTTATATATTGATATCGAAGAGGTAGAGAAGAAAAACCTTATAGAGAGAAAAAGAGACAAGGAAGTTGTGAGAGAAGGTGTCAATAATTTTCTGTGTCAAAAAAAAAAAGGCTAGAAACAGAGGCTGTTATTTTGTTTTACTTTGAAAGTGTTATTTTGGGGGTTCATAAAGATTATAATGTTTGATATAAATTTGAATGTCTCTAAACTGTCTACAAATAATTTAATTTGATGTTTGTTAGTTATTTAAATTTTTTTAAAATTTTGGGTATTTTCTATGAAATAGTCGATTATAAAAATATTCATACAATGTACATTAAAAGAATAAAATTTTATTTTAAAATATAAGCTTATTACATGTTTTTACCAGAGCTCATATTGCAACTTTGTTGTTATCATTGCTTTTCTCTGGCACTCCTTATTACTGGTTCCCATATTGTTTTTATTTCTATGCTTGGTCGGCTCAGGAGATTTTTGTGGCCTAGCATATGTGCTGATTCCTTAAGTTTACGAATTTTCCAATGGTGTTCCTTGTATATAATCTCAACCTGATCCCACAGGGGGCGGTGATCTCCCTTCTCTCTCCATATGTGGTCAGCCACGCCTGATTTTTCTACGTCCCCTCGTGTTACAGCATTCTGGTGTTCTTGAAGCCTTACCTTGAGAGGGCGGCCTGTCTCTCCTTTATATTCCTTTCCGCAGCTGCACGGGATAGCGTACACACAGTCTTTAGGCATGTTCTCCTCTATGGGGGGGTCTTAGTCGGGAGAGATATCTGCGAAGTGTCGTCAAACTTTTGAAGATTGTCTTGATGTTATATGGAACGCAGATCCTTTGTATTTTCTCTGATAACCCCTTCACATAAGGCAGGCAGACTGGTTTCTGAGTGTTGTTGTCCTCCTCCTCTTGTACCCGCCTATCCCAGTTTTGGGGGGCTGCTGCCATGTACCCAGGGTAGTTGTTACGTTGTAGGGTACTACTTATACTGACCAATTCTTTATCTACCGTCTCTGGTCCCCACTTATGACTTTTGATCGGTGTTGTAAGCAACGGACGATCCCTTTCTTTACGCTGTATGCATGGTGGGAGTTGAAATTGAGGTACTGTCCGGTGAATGTCGGTTTACGGAATATGGATGCCTTAAACCCATGCTCTGTTCGAGATATTAGAACATCCAGGAATGGGAGTGTATTGTTATTCTCTTTTTCCCTTGTGAACTGTAACGAAGGTCATATTGAGTTCACATGGTCCAGTCGAACCTGAACATCTTCCTGGTGTGGCCAGAGTATGAAGGTGTCATCTACGCATCTTAACTATATAGTTGGCTTTATAGATATAAATTCTAATGCCATTTCCTCAAAGTATTCCATGTATATATTCGCCATTGCTAAGCCCTCATCCTGTCGATATATGTGTGATACCATTCCGAAGTGTGTTGTTTGTGTACAGAAAGTCAACATCTCCATCAGATTATCGATTGGAATACTGGTCCGTTCTTCTAGGGAAGAGTCAGAAGCCAATTTCTCTCTGACTACTGAGAGTGCCTCCTCCGTGGGTACCTTGCTGAACAAACTCACCACGCCCAAGTTCACCATCTGGTTGGATAGGATGGGAGCATCTTTGATTATTTCCACGAAGTGGGCGGAGTTTCGGACATATGAAGGAGACTTTCCGATCACTGGGTCAATTATATCTACAATGAAGCGACTCAGAGGGTGGCACACAGACCCTTGGCAACTAACAATCGGCCTGAGCGGAATACCGTCTTTGTGAATCTTAGGGAGACCGTATATGTGAGGTAGCTTTGTGTAACGCTGCGATAACTGCCTATACGTCTTAGGTGAGAAGTGATCCTAGTTCTTGATTAGGATCTGTGACAGTTTGCGTTCCATTTTCATAGTAGGATCCTTTTTCAATTTTTCACTACCATTGCTAATGAGGTTTTCCAGTTTTCTTGTATCATCTGATTTGTCCATCACTACAGTCGCATTATCTTTGTCAGCCGGTAGTATGATGATATTTTCATTTCTCTGTAGGGATCCAATCGCCAGCCTCTCCAGTTTTGTTATGTTAGACCTAGGCGGCTTGGCTCTCTCCAAGGTCTGTCTCGCTTTCCATCTCAGTCCATCCGCCTGAGCCTGAGGGATGTTCAAGGCCACCACCTCGACTCTGGTAATGATGTCCAAGTATGGCACTCGCCTGATAGTTGTGGCGAAGTTAAGACACTTATTCAATACTGACTCCTCAGAGGCACTCAGCTGATATTGGCTGATGTTGATTACTGCTTTCACTGGTGGGTGATGGTCCTTGAGCGTCACCTTCTGATCTTTCAATCTATTTAATTTTTGCACATGGCGAGCATCAAATTCATGTCTGAAGGATTTATCCAGGTCATTTTGGATCCTTCTCTGGTCTTCTTCATTAGTAATTTTGTTGAAGAAATCTTCGAGCGTCTGGGAGATATGAGCTTGTAGTCGATGTTTTATCCTACGATTTATAACACCCAGTAATTCATACCCAGATGTCCTCAAGGACACATGGCACAGTGGATAAAGGCGTTGGTTAGATCCAGTGACAGGACCCAAAGAGTGTGAGTTCAATCCCCGGTTAAGGCAGTGGAGAACTTTCAGTGGAGAACTGTCCTGCTATTTACACATAGCTGGAGGGAGAAGAAAGAGGATTCACACCTTTTCCAAGGGTGTTAGCACGTTAGTGAATGTAATGGATTCGACTGGAATTCGAACTCGGCTCTGCGATTCCTCAATCCAAGCCGCTATCCATTACTCCACCGTGCTGTAGATAGATTTGCACAGACATATATAGATAGAAGGATAAATATAGACATAAATAGATTCTGTCTATATTTCTGAGATGAAGTATTGTCCTCATCTTTATCGCAACGTTTCGGCTGTTGTACGCTCCGGCGTTCTTCAGGTGGTTGGAATTTCGAACTGAACCCTTTATTTCGCTCACTGGGGTAGACTGTTCTAGTTCCACGTGCCATATTTGATGGATGTCAGTTATCAGTTATCTCCTGCTAATTTCTCTCTGAAAGTTCTCCACTGCCTTAACCGGGTATTGCACTCACACTCTTTGGGTCCTGTCACTGGATCTAACCAACGCCTTTATCCACTGGGTATGAATCTCTGGATGTTTATATCTGCGTATGAATCTCTGGATGTTATAAATTGTTGGGTTCTATAGCCTTGGATGGCAACTAGTCTAGGAGAAGGAAAACTCTGAATTCAAACCTGCTCTTAGAGGAGGGTGAATGGAGTCTCCCTGAGCCTTGGTTGGCAATCCATTTAGTCTTGGTGTCACGATAAAAACACCTTTGATAGCATCAAGAATTCAGCTATTTGACAAGATTATGAACTACACCAATCAAAGTTCAATCTCGGCTGAGGTCGCTATCTATCTATCTATCTATCTATCTATCTTCTTAAGTATGTTTATATCTAACTTTTCATCTCTCTCCGTCTGTTCAAACTTATCTATCTATCTATCTCTATTCACCTCTCTCTTTCTCTACACCAGTCTGTTAATCTCTCTCTATCTCAGCCTGTCCATATCTATCTATCTATCTATCTATCTGTTTTCTTGACAGTTTGATAGGGACATTTTAAGTGGTCTCCATAATTACATGCTATTAGCTTTGATGTTTACACATATTAAGCGAATACCCTTAGGAAGAACTGATGTATTCACAAGAACAAGCTCTTTAGATAATTGAATTTATGAAGAAAATGCCACTTTATAATATAATCTTTAATATAGAAAATAAAAAATATCAAAATCTTTCGTTCGTCTTTAACCACCCTTGAAATATTGATGCCTAAATACACACCATTCAAATAAGCAGTTTAGTTTTATAGTTCCGTGCAAGCAACTGTGTCATACGGTCATGAATCGTCAGTGCGAAATTATATATATATATATATATATATATATATATATATACATATTAAAAAGAGAGAAATCTCAAACGTTTTTGGTTATAATGTGGATTTGTTTTAGTATATATATTATATTTTATTCTTCATATATCGGTTACAGGTCTTCTGGACTGTTGCCAATATTCCAGAAGGGAGTTCAAGGCTCACTAATAAATACAGAAATCGAACAATGCGACATTAAAAGATGTTGAGGAAAATTTATTCCTTTTAAAAATTTATACCTTTTATTTGCCTGAAGAAGGTCACGAGAACGGAAATACGAGTAGCAGAACATATAAAGCATAACATGATATATATTATAAAATAAATCCACATTTTATTGCGGTGTCATCTATTTTAAAATATACATTTTTTCTCGTTGTAACAACTAGAACCTTTTCCATATATATATATATATATATATATATATATATATATATATATATATATATATATATATATATTGTAATCATTCCGCCCAAGCCAGGCAATACTGCCACTAAGAGGCAGGGGAATACTGGGAGTGGAAGAGAATCAGAAAAGTTTAGTGTAGACAAAGGACAATAAAAGAACATTATTCAGGAAGACAGAAGATTGGATTTGCAATAAAATGTTTAAAGATTGTAGATGGAAGGGAATTCTACAGGTGAAAAGTGAGAACAAATGTAAATATTAGAAGAGAACTTCAACTGTAAAATAATGAAACCCAGTCATCAATCTCATTAAAATAAAAGACAGAAGGAAGCCATATATATATATATATATATATATATATATATATATATATATATATATATATATTCTTTGTCCTCCGACAGGAATCGAACCTGTATGCGGCCCGGAAAAATCATGCAGTCTGACGTGCTATACCATTTTGCTACAGGGAAATGTCTGGTTCGCAGTATCGGAGGACACATATATTCTATGAAATTACTCGGACATTCAGGCCGGTAAATAATGTTAATACTGTTTATTTTTAATAGAGCATTTACTTAAATCTTTTTATCCATAAAAATTATGTGTACATAATAAATATATTAAAATAATTGTTGAACTTTCTATATATATATATATATATATATATATATATATATATATATATATATATATATATATATATATATATAAATGTAAATGGATATAGATCCGACAGAATGAAGAAAAATTTGGAAAAAACAAACCAAAAAATCCTTAAATGCAATTATGTTGTTTAAAATGAATGAAATGTCGACGTCTGACGTTTCGGTTTAATAAACCTTCTTCAAGACAATATTCATTAAAATACAATTCAGTTCAATTTGACAAAGACGATGGACATAAAACCCAAGTCTTATCCAAAAGAGATAACTGAACATTTTTAAAATGATCAGCTTTCCGTTTAGCATGGTCACGTTGTCGTCACATGGGCGACGCTTTCAAAAAACGTATTCCTAAAAAAATTTTTTTTTTTTTTGATTATTTTGAATGAAAAAGAAAATGAAAAGAATTCTATTAGGATCTAAAATTTTTATGTGTATGCTTGTCGAGCATTAATCTCGCTAAATAATCAAAAAAAAATTTTTTTAGGAATACGTTTATAATTATAACAGCTCGTTGATTCGTGTTTAAAAACTTACAGTGAGCACACTTTCAATAAGTTTGTCTTGGCAATTTAGCTCTGATTATGATCATGGAAGTGATTAAAAGTTCTTGGGTCTACAAAACTAGAGCGCCTTCCTTGATGAATTTCAACTTAACATAAAGAAGCTAATTAGAGCATTAGAAAGCCTTACTAGAAAAATAAATACAATTAATAAATGTCTGTGTTTGTGAAGTATATACATTCTGCATCTATTAATTTCAACAGATGTATTTTATAAATTGCGTATAATCTTTCTTAAGCCTGGCTACTTCAGATATAAAAAATATCCCAAATCAATGTCTTGTCCAAGATTTCAACTTCAAGGTGTCTACATGTAAATTAAAGTGAAAAAAAATCAAATTCGTTGCCACTTTTTTAATATCATTGAATACCCGTTGACACTTACGTAATGCTCATTGTAGTAGAGCCTTTGTAATCGCAGATACAACTATAGTAACGCCATTGAAAAAAACTGGTGTCAGACGCCTTCGAATAAAACTCGCACTAATAGTACTTCCTTGAAAATACTCGCTCGAATAGTAACCACCGAATAGTGATATAAACAGTTAACCGTATAGTGATCAGTATAGAGAAATTGTATAGTGAATAGCATAGGGATAGAGGATAGTATAGAAATGGTGATCCGTATAGTAATAGAGAATAAAGTAGAAATGTCGATCTGTTAGACGCCACGCTAATCCCCCTGTATGCATTTTTATTTATGTTCACGTGATCTATATTCCTATATATTATCTAGTCTTATGGAATACCAAATAAAATATGCCAGGCTATGAATATTCTGTACATAGAGCAGAATATATCTTCTGACCAGATAAAGAATAGAACTTTTAATGATGGACTGTCACAGGGAAAACACATTTCCGTCCATGATGACACTTGACTATGCAATGAGACGTTCAACTAAAAATATGAACACTATAGTCGATTTTGTGAAATCACCATTATATAGAGTTTGTAGATAATTTAGATCTGGAACTCGTAGAAACCCTGAACCGAATAGCAACATTCGAACATTGTCTGTTTTGATTAGTTTTACTCTTATGTCCATCGTCTTTTCATGTTGAATTAAATATAATCTAATGTTAATTATGTTTTATGAATATGTCCTGAAGATGGTCGACTAGATCGAAACGTCCGACGTTGACATTATATTAACATTAAAAAAGCATAATTGCATATTAGGATTTTTGTTTGTTTTTTCCGTATATTTTTCTTCATACTGTCGGATCTACATCCATATATTTCGACATATATATATATATATATATATATATATATATATATATATATATATATATATATATATATATAGCCAAATTAATACGTGGTAGTGATTATTCGATTATTTATTTTTGTTTGGTTTATTTACAAATCGTCTGGTTAAACTTGTATCATTTAATAAAATGTAGTTGTTCTGATGAGGCAGGTATACATATATCTATCTACTTAAATAAATTTATAACCGGTTTATATGATGTTTTAATTTTTTCTCATATATATATATATATATATATATATATATATATATATATATATATATATATATATATATATATATATATATATATATATATATATATATATATATATATATATGTATGTATGTATGCACCTATGGAGTTGTTTATGTGCTTATGACCGTGTGCGTATGGGGTATGGATTCGCAAACATAGGATGCATGTGTTTGCGTCAAATAGGAAGCTGCTTAATTATTATCTCTATATATGTAATAAGCTAAACAACAATATCAGACTTTTGTTAATGCAATGTAATATTACGTTAGTTCTATGCATAATTATATGTTTGTTTGTGCATGTGTGTGAAAATGTGTGTGAATTTGTGAACGTGTGTCTTTGTGGGTATGAGATAGAAAGACAGTGGTAAACAGAATGAAAGACAAAGAGACTTTTCTTTTTTAAAATCTTGCCTATTTTAGACGTCTCGACTAAAAATAAGTCGGTTAAAAATGACTGATATAAAACAACGTATTAAACAAATATTGAAGGAACAAAAATGGAATAAATCAATATGTATTTTAACGACCCCACATCAGAATACGACTTTTTGCTAAAGGTTAGGAAGGGAGGAATAACTCAATAGCCCTTTCATAGATAGATATATGTTTCTATTGTAGGTTGCTGTGTTAGATATTTTGAATGGATGTCAATGTCATAATTTGTCAGTTGCAATGTGTTCCAGATGAATTGGGCTGATATATCCAGCCTGTCTTTGCACGAAATGTTTTAATTTAACTGAAGGCTGAGGGGAATCAATAATATTAATAGATTTGATGGACTGAATTAATCGTGTTACTTACAAACCCTCACGAATGGGCAACGACAAAAAAAAAGCCATTCAATTGAAGAGGGTTGTAAGTAATTGGTTTGAAGAGGATAGATTCCCATTTTGATCCTGGGCTAGAGAGAAGGAAGGAATGTGAATGTACGATGTGAAAAAAGAGAGCGGGGAGAGAGAGATGAGTAAAATAACAAATAAAGAATATAAATTTAAACAAGGCAAGAAAATACAGAAGATAGAAAAACAAGACAAGGAAGACAGAAATAAACTGTAGGAGTCCTTGAAGCTGTAAAACAATGGAAATCATTTGAAGAAAGAAGGAAAAGAGGAAAAAGAAAGAAAGAAAGAAAAAGAAAGAAAGGAAGAAGGAAATAAAGAAAGAAAAAGAAAGAAAGAAAACGGAAGACACAAAGAAAGAAAGAAAGAAAGAAAGAAAGAAAGAAAAAGAAACAAACAAGAAAGAATAAAAGAAAGAAAGAAGGAAAGGAAGAAAAAAGAAAATGAATAAAAAGAAAGAAAGAAAGAAAAAGAAAGAAAGAAAACGGAAGACACAAAGAAAGAAAGAAAGAAAGAAAGAAAGAAAGAAAGAAAGAAAGAAAGAAAAAGAAACAAATAAACAAGAAAGAATAAAAGAAACGAAAGAAGGAAAGGAAGAAAAAGAAAAAAAAGAAAAAGAAAGAAAGAAAAAGAAAAGAAAGAAAACGGAAGAAAGAAAGAAAAAAGAAAGAAAAGAAAAGAAAAAAGAAAAGAAAAAAAAGAAAGAATAAAAGAAAGAAAGAAGGAAAGAAAATAAAAAAAGAAAATGAATAAAAGAAAGAAAGAAAGAATAAAAAGAAAGAAAACGGAAAAACACAAAGAAAAAAGAAAAGAAAGAAAGAAAGAAAGAAAGAAAGAAAAGAAAAGAAACAAAACAAACAAGAAAAAATAAAAAGAAAAACAAAGAAGAAAAGGAAGAAGAAAGAAAAAATGTATAAAAAAGAAAGAAAGAAAGAAAAAGAAAGAAAAAAAAAACACAAAAGAAAGAAAAAAGAAAGAAAGAAAGAAAGAAAGAAAGAAAAAAAGAAACAAACAAACAAGAAAGAATAAAAGAAAGAAAGAAGGAAAGGAAGAAAAAGAAAATGAATAAAAAGAAAGAAAGAAAGAAAAAGAAAGAAAGAAAACGGAAGACAGAAAGAAAGAAAGAAAGAAAGAAAAAGAAACAAACAAACAAGAAAGAATAAAAGAAAGAAAGAAGGAAAGGAAAAAAAAGAAAATGAATAAAAAGAAAGAAAGAAAAAGAAAGAAAGAAAGAAGGAAAGAAAGGAACAGAAAGAAAGAAAGAAAGAAAGAAAAAAGAAAGAAAGAAAAACAATAAAGAAACAAAGAACGAATGGAAGAAAAGTTTAAAACGAGAACTAGAAGGAAAGGAATAAAGTATAATCTATAGAAAAAGAACAAACGGACAATGAAGATGAGAGTAGAAAAAATAAAGAAAAAAAAGGTGTATGATGAACATAAAATGAAGAAGCAAACATATAGGTAAGAATAAAAAGGGCGATAGAAATAAAAGAAAAAGAAACAGTGTAAAGACCGAAATCATCAAAAATCAAGCTAAGTAGTGGATTGACAAGGAAATAAATAAGGAATCAATGAACCAGAAAAAGAAACAAAAAATATAAAAAAGAAGAATGAATGAAAACAAAAGATGAAAAAAGCAAAAGATGAAAGATGAAAAGCCCGCCAAAAAAAAGAAATAAAATTCAACAAAAAAACAATCATGTCAAAACATGGAGCTTATAAAAAGGAAAAAATTTAAAAGCAATTACAAATTGAAATGAACGAAATCAACAAAGAACAAGCAACCGATTATTTGAAGAGATAGAATCAATAAAGGAAATAAAACAAAATAGAAAGGAAAGAAAGACACAAAAGAAACAAGTTCAGAATACTGAGAATAACAGAAAAAAAGGAAAAATCAAAAAAATACAATGAAATGAAATAAAGTAGAAAAAAACAATCAATCAAAATGATGGCGAGGCGGAAGCAATAAAAGAAAGAAAGAAAGAAAGAAAGAATGAAAGAAAGAACGAAAGAAAGAAAGAAAGAAAAGAAAGAAAGAAAGAAGTGGGTGACGAAACGAGAGAAAAGAAAATGTGGCGCGATATTTCCAGGGTGGTCCGAAAGCCATGTCACCCCTACGAAAAAATAATGAGAACAAGAGAAAAACAAATAATACAAATCAGATGGACTGGATTCAGTTTATTTACTTTCATTGACGTTGTCACACATTAAGAAGGTCTGTAGGAACGCCATCATTTTCGTGTCAGCCACCTGAAATAGAAAATTATATTATTTAGGGTTGACAAGACCTTCGGACCACCCTTTATATCTGGTTGCACCTGCAATAAAAAAAAACACTCCCATCACAAATAATATTTGAATATGGGAATGCACACCCAATCTATATTTGAATATGAGAATTCGACAAATAGAAATAAATAGTAAAAAATGAGATTGCTTCTAACTCTAGCAAATATGCGAATAGATGTACAAGATGGTCTGAAAGTCTTGTCACCTGAATAAAAACGTAATGAGAATAGAAGAACAAGTAATATAAATCAGATGCACTGGATTCAGTTTATTCACTTTTATTGCCGCTGTCATACATCAAGAAGGTGTGTATGAACATCATCCTTTTTGTGTCACAAAATGATGCGTCTCCATGTTCAGGCTTGTGATATTTTGCGAATATGCGAATAGATATACAGAATGGTCCGAAAGTCTTGTCACCCGTGCCAAAAAGTAATGAGAACAATAGAACAAAAAATAATACAGCAATGTAAAGCTCATGCACTGGATTCGGTTTATTTACTTTCATTGACGTTGTCACACATTTAGAAGGTCTGTAGGAACGCCATCATTTTCGTGTCAGCCATCGGAAATAGAAAATTATATTATTTAGGGGTGACAAGACTTTCAGACCACACTGCAATAAATATACTTCTCTCACAAAGCATATTTGAATAGGGGAATGCACACCCGATCAATATTTGAAGATGAGACATTCGACAAATAGAAATACACGGTGAAAAATGAAATTGCTCCCAACTCTAGAAAATATGCGAATAGATGTACAGTGTGCTCGTAAAGTCTTGTCACCTCCGAACAAAAAATAATGACAGCACGAGAAGTAATATACACGGTATATTCTAACGGTGGTCCGAAAGTCTTGTCATCCCCTAACGAAAAGTAATGACATCACTAGAAGTAATATACACGGTGGTCCGAAAGTCTTGTCATCCCCTAACGAAAAGTAATGACATCACTAGAAGTAATATACCCGGTGGTCCGAAAGTCTTGTCATCCCCTAACGAAAAGTAATGACATCACTAGAAGTAATATACACGGTGGTCCGAAAGTCTTGTCATCCCCTAACGAAAAGTAATGACATCACTAGAAGTAATATACACGGTGGTCCGAAAGTCTTGTCATCCCCTAACGAAAAGTAATGGGAACAATAGAAGAAGAAATAATACAGTGATGCAAGCACATGTTTTGGATGAAGTTTATTTACTTTCCTTGCCGCTGTCACAGAAGGTCTGTATGAACGCCATCATTTACGTGTCACCCATCTGAAATAGAAAATTTTATTATACTAGCCGAATTACCCGCGCTTTGCTGCATGTCACACATTTTTTGCAAGAAAATGATGATTGATTTTAAATCATTGTTATAATCTATGGAGAAAAAGGATGCATTTTAGTATTACTCAATGATATTGCTGATGTAACCTCCATTTTCTTGCTTTCTCCTTCTATATTTTGGATAGGAGTCATTCTCGTCTTCAAATTTAATTTTAATTTAGATCAAAGAGATAAAGATTTCAGCGGTGAGCGTTATGCAAAAACAGCTTGAAATGACCCCTTTCATGTGTATTTGATGCAATATTTGACTGAATGAATTGATGAGCCCATTTCAATATTGATATGACAGCTAAATTGTCAAATAAATATGTATTGTAACTACCCACTAATTGACGATTTCTTGTTCAACTTGACGTCCATTTTGTCTCATTTCGATCTTGCCGATATGACCTCCATCTTCTGGCTTTCTCCTATATTTTAGATAGGAGTCATTCAACTTGTTCAACTTGATATTTAATTTAAATCAAAGGGAAAATCAGCGGAGATTGTGCCCCACGGGGACCCCCTTTAATCAAAATGAAATATAGTTCCCTAAGAGTCATTCCATTGTTCAAATTAAATTTAATTTAAATCAAAAGGAGAAAAAAAATCAGTTGAGGTGCTTTCCTCGGGGACTCACTTTGATCAAAATGAAATATTCTTATCCAAGTACACAGGGTAATGAAGTTTAAGTATATATATGGTTATGTCTCCAAAACAAGATAGAGTTTGATAACAGGAAAATAAAGGTAACAACTAAATTTAGAGGGGGGGGCAAGAATTCGTACATAAATTTTTAAATTAATGTATTTCCAACGAACGAATAAACATAATTTTCATATAATTAACTGTACACAGATGCATAATTAAATATGCATAGAAAACAGAAAAAAAAATACGTGATTTATTAGAAATGGGTGAAAAAATTATTCGTACACGTCAAATAAAGTCCATCTTCATTTAATACTTTGTAGAATAATCATTATTCACTTCTACAGCAGCCAAACTTTTGTTGTAGTTCTCAATTAATGATTTGCATATTTTAGTTGGGACACTGACGCTTCAGTTTATAAAACATTGAAGTTGATTTCAACATTTAAATAACTGTTTGAAGAAAGTCGAAATAAAAATACTCATTTAAATCTTATTCACTTAAAATATTTTAAAATCAGACTAACTTAAACATATTTTTAATATTATTATTTATTTTTAATATGCCAAAAGATATATTTAAATCATATTCATTTGAAAATATTTTCTATATATGCCAAAAGTATTTTTTCAATATTTAAAATATTTTTTTTTTAAAGAAAACTGAAATATAAATAAACATGCAATCACAGACGTGGAAAGAGAGAATGAAGGAAAAAGGAAAGGTGAAAAAAGAGAGAGAGAGAGAGGGGGGGTGAGAAGAGTGAGAGGTTGAAAGATAGAGGTGGAAAGAGAGAGCTTTTTTTTCTTTTGGTCTCACTGACAATTCATTTCCTTCTCTCCCCCACCTTCCTACACGATAATAAATTAAAATCTTTCTTTCCCCCACTCTCTCTATATATGACTTCGTGTGCACGGTGGCAAACACGCAAGGAAGCCAGAATTTTATAGCAATAAAGATAGAGGTGACATGACTTTCAGACCACCTTTATATTAGATGTAAAGTAAAGAAGAATGGGGTTTGGAGAAGAAGAAAACGGAAAGAAAGAAAGAAAGAAAAGATAAAAGTGAGAAAAGGAACGATAAAACCAAACCGTGTAGAGTGTACAATCAAGAAAAGTGTTAAATGCATATTTAAGTTAAAATATATGAGAGAGAGAGATAGAGAGAGAGAAATTATTAAATAAAAAAAAACAAAAACAAAAACGAATGAATGAAAGTAAAACAACAGCACATCAGGTAAGAAAAAATAAAATGAAAAATAAGAAAGAAGGAAGAACGGAACTAAATAACAAGAATTTGGTAAGAAATTGGTTTTTGTCGAGGCTGATCAAAAAAATATCGGGACTGATGCTGTAAAAAAAAAAACTACAGCACATATCAATTCGGTATTTAATCTCCTTCGAAGTATTCCTCTTCTGAGGCCACACCCTATCCAGCGTCGTTTCCATTGGTAGAACCATTCCTGGAACTTCTTTGTCTCGGATAGCGTGCAGCTACTTCGTCGCTTTTTCTTGGATGTCCTCAACGTGATGAAACCGTGTTCTTTTCAAAGGCGAATTGATTTTTGAATAGTGAAATTGGCAAGCTTCGAAATCAGACGTGGGAAACAAAACCGCTGCACTAACCGTGCACAGCGATGGAACCTCTGTGGACGACCACACTCTACACACTTTCATACGTTATAATCAATCTGTGCCAAGGTTCTTTACTCTGCACACTTTGGCTCCGTTCACAGAGCAGCAGTGCCGTTACTTTTTGATCAAATCTCTAAAATAAAAAGAAAAAATCAAATAAAGAAATAAACGAGAAATTGCTACATCAATGAAAGAAGAAAAAATGCATCGAGAGTAGAAATTAAAAAAAAATGTCTTTGTACATTTCATTCTTGTTTCAACCAATCATTGAATCACTATATTGATTAAAAATCAACTGATTTCTAATTTTCTTTAATCTACTATACTTCATTACCAATAAGCGCGTTCTACTCGGCTTTGACATTTTTATAAAAGGGAGCATGATAAAGAAACATGTATTGATCTGCCGCCATTAAGAAGAAACTAAATCAGAGTTTTTAATGGCAGCATTGTTCTACATCTCGCTTTCCTCTTTTGCTTTTGAATTACGCTTGCTTATTTTCTTGCTATTTTTTCTGTCACTATCATACAGACCATTCTTCGACTCGCATTTATTTTCTTTATCCATAATTCAGTTTTTATTCAAATTCAGGTTTCTTTTCGTTCTTTCACCCTTTCATACACTTCTTTTTTGATGATGTCATTAGTATTTTTCATCTTTATTTATTTATTTATTTATTTATTTATTTATTTTTCTTTCTTTCTTTCTTTCTGTATTTTTCTTTCTTTCTTTCTGTATTTTTCTTTCTTTCTTTCTTTCTTTCTTCCGTAGATTCTCTATTACATATAGGTAATGGTATCCGCCATTTTCTCTACCTTTTATTCAACTTCCAGTCTTTTAAAAGGGGGCGTTCGGAGATTTACACTCAGCGAATTTTTATATGTATCTTGTCCATATATCATTTTTATTTTAGGCAGCAATAGTGAAAATTATTAAAGATCTGAATGACACAATTTACAATATCTTTTTATCCGTATTGAGTAGAAAATATGTAAATGTTGAGAGAGAAAATTAAAATCTAACTAAAATTTAATTAAAATAATTAAATATGATTATAAGAAAAAAAGAAAAGAAGCAAATAATAAGAAAAAGAAAGTAAAACAGAAACAACAAAGAAGAAGAAGAAGAAGAAGAAGAAGAAGAAGAAGTGAAACTGGGAAAAAGAAGAAGGAATAATGGTAGTAAGAGGAGGTAGAAAATGAAACAGACGAGACGCAGAAGTAGTAGTAGGAGAAGAAGCAGCAGAAGAAGATGAATAATTGAAACAAGGAGGAGGAGTAGGTGGAGAGGAGTAGAAGGTGGAGGAGAAGACCCGAAAAAGGGATGAAGTAGTAGTAGTAGTAGAAATGGAAAAGGAAAAAGAAGTGAACCAAGGAAGAGGAAGAAGAGAAGACAAAGAAAAATGAAGAAGAAGAAGAAGAAGAAGAAGAAGTGAAGCTCGGAAAAAGAAGAAGGAAAAACAGTAGTAAGAGGAGGTAGAAAATGAAACGGACGAGAAGCAGAAGTAGTAGTAGGAGAAGAAGCAGCAGAAGAAGATGAATAATTGAAACAAGGAGGAGGAGGAATAGGTGGAGGAGAAGACCGGAAAAAGGGATGAAGTAGTAGTGGTAGTAGAAGGGGAAAAGGAAAAAGAAGTGAACCAAGGAAGAGGAAGAAGAGAAGACAAATGAAAAATGAACAAAGAAGAAGAAGAAGAAGAAGAAGAAGAAGAAGAAGAAGAGGAAGCAGAAGAAGAAGAAGAAGAACTGAAACAGATAAGGGATTACGATGGAGAAAAATTAAAAGTAAATTAAAAAATATGACTAAATAAAAAAAACGAAAGAAATGTAAAAAATTCCAAGGATACATTTTAAAAGCAGAAAAAGAAATACATGAAAAAAGAAAACATTAAAAGAAATAAAAAAGAATGAAAAAGAAAACCAGCCATGAAGGTAATCGATTGACTTCAAGGTCAATAACAAGAGACCAATGCTAGTAAATATATATACAGGCACACCATTAAATCTTAGCATATGTGCATATGCGTTAACTTAATATGTAGGCGTCAGTCGTTTTGAACAATTTAGACAACGCCCCTTTCCTTCGTTCACCCTCATGTAAACGGATTCAAAGTCGTCTATTTCTTCTTCTTCTTCTTCATCATCATCATCGACATCATCATTATTATTATCATCATCATCATCATCATCACTGAGTGAACCCCAGCTGTAAGGACAGAAAGCAATTTTGTCGAGACGCTGTCGACGCTCGAATTAAATGACATTGATTTTCACGAATTTTAACAGCGTGACTGGCCGCTGAGATAAAGGTTCAATTAATTTCCTCACCAAGTGTTCGAAAGAGTAAGTTAAATGTATAATGAAATAATTACGTTTGGTCATGTCTTCAGATTACACTTTTAAATTCTCGGTCTTAATGGAGACCTTTTTTTTTTAAATCTGTTTTCACTGTATTAAGTTTTACAAAGTTTCGAATAGATTGTTACAGAATAGGATGAAAAATGTGCATGAAAACAAGCAAATTAATTATTTTCTATTATTGTTCAGATAGTTTGGGTCAAAAAGGAAACATATATATAACACCTGGAAGAGAAAGGAGGCTTCCAGAAATTGAGCAAAGAGGGCTTGGAAAATTTGATACTTACAGTAAAGAAGCCAAGAAAGACAGAGGAAAACAACGTATAACATACTTAGTGAGCTCGAGCAAATAAATGAGCAACAGAGTTTAGGATAAATAACAGAAATACAAAATTTGATAAGCGCTGCAAAGGACAGAATGTTGTGGAGAGGAAATTTTAGTCATCATCATCATCCTATTTTCAGAACGTTATAATATGATGCATGTATTTTTATATATATATATATATATATATATATATATATATATATATATATATATATATAGAAATGGACAAAGTCCGACAATTTATTTATTAAAGATATTTTTATGTTTGACGTTCTTTTATAGATACAATTATTTAAGTAAATGTTCTGTTTATACGAAACAGTATTAAATAAATACTTGTATCTATAAAAAGAACGTTAAACATAAAAATGTCTTTAATAAATAAATTGTCGGACTTTGTCCATTTCTTAATATATGACGTCATTTGTTTACATTTGATACGCCATGAGCAGTTATGAATGTACGAGATTCATGGAAGATTGAAGTTTATAAGCAGTAAATTCAACCTTGCCAGCCGAACGATCCTTTGTGGCCGAGTGGTCAAGGCACGTCAGCGTAAATGACGGTTCCGTATAGGATGCAGATTCGAATCCTGTCAAAGGCCGTTAAATGTTATTTAATACTGTTTATTATAAACAGAGCATTTACTTAAATACTTGTATCTATAAAAAGAACGTTAAACATATAAATATATATATATATATATATATATATATATATATATATATATATATTCCCAGTATGTGTAAAGAGACAGAATGAATAAAAAGACAAGAGGAAAAGGATGCATAGTCTTAGCCAACGCGTTTCGTCATCTGACGAATTTTATAAAGGCAAAAATAATGATTTTATTTTGCGCAAGAGCAAAATGTTGTTAGTTATTCGATTTTTTTTAAATTAAAAGAAGCTCATAAATATTTCTCAGGTTAACTGAAATGTTTTTATTTTAAAATATTACATTTCGTGTGGCACTGGTCGAAACGGCGATAGGGGAAAGATTCGTCTCCGACTATCCTACACCTAGTTAATCTGCTTCACGATCTATTCATTTACTACAATTTACTCATACGCCACAAGAACACATTCATCGCCATTCAATCCAATACACACCATGGTACCGTTTATTCACATGGATCCTACTAAAACACTCATGGCAGGAAAATATACACAATTCTTTCTTTTGTGTGTTTTTAATATAGAAATATATAAAATTATGACATAAAATGAAAGAGGGTGTTAGCAATAACCAAAATAAAATACAAAACATTCAAAAGAAAATTACAATGTTAGTAGGATCCGTCTAACTCACAGATAAATAACTGTGCCCACTGTACTCTGCTGCTATGGAGAATCGAGCAGTTTTCTTGCTAGGGGCAAGGAAGAGACCAAAATATATTACTGAGGGGAGAATTATCAAAAGCTGATCCAGTTAAGATAAACAGTGCGTGGAGACAAAAAACAGACTGGGTGTGGTAAGCTTGACATGGATTATAACGAAAGAGAATGCTGGTAGCATGCCGTGAACAACAATTACATTTACTATACAAACAAAGTGATTATCCTAATCGGTGGTGTTGGCGGGCGTATTAGGAAACCGCTCCATTGCGTCAAAAGGCATCTAAAAAAGAAAATCAAGACTGTCCCTTTTCGCACAAACTAAGCTCGTCATTTTTAACCATCTTTCGTCGAAATCTGCCGATAACAAACGTTTTCTGTCAATTCTGATCTTCCTCTTAAGCTGATGCCGAACGAATCTAACCAGATCCTCATGAAAATATCATCGGCATCATAAAATTCCTTTCATCCGCGTCGTCCACACCACTATTCTTGCCACGGGTAGCAGCATCAGAAACAACATCCGTTCAACCCCAAAACACGGGAAGCGACACATTATCGCACTCGTATATGAGATCAATAGACAGAAGGTATTCGGAATATATACGACTCGTCAACTTAATCGCAGAACGGGACCCCTGATGACACTAGTAGAAGCCGTGAGCAAACGTTACTTTCAAACCAATGTCCCACCTGTCGATGACTGATGGGCATATCAGTCCATCCCACTCTGAAGACCACGTCATTGAGAGATAGAGCGTTCCGGACAATCTTCAGGTAAGCGAAACAAACGTGATCATAACCCCGTGGGTTCTTTTGGGATGGACCTCTGCCGGAACCAATTGCTGAACATCACTGACAAAATCGAAACAAACATGTCCGACAGACTAATTTGTGGGGCGGACCATCAATTTCCGGAGACTTGCCCCGACCGACACACTTCAACGCATTCTGTGATCTCACCTCGGAAGCTGTTCGCATCAGTCGACGAAAAAAGTCATCTAAAATGTCTTCGTCGAAGAGGCCAGACTCCTTGGTAAATCAGTTCCAGTTGAAATGCCTCACGCATGTCGTTGGTCGATCTCAGGCAGCGTCCATCCGGGATGTCGACCTCACGAATGTAACGATCGGATACTCGACATATTTACATCTTGCTGAATTTTGAGTCCTTATGTACTGCTTCATTAGACATCTTGTTTAATTTATGTTTAAGTACATGCTCCTGGTAGCGCTCGCTAACCGATCTCCCCAGAGCCTGCCTGGCTAGGCCTATATCTAGGGAATCGCCAACAGTCCCCATCAGAGCCAGACAATCTCTAATAAAATTTAAATTCTTAGCTTTATCTAGAGCAAGTTGCTGGCTAAATTCGGTGGTGAAAGACATAATTCTATACTTAAGCCTCTCCCACCACTTATTCCCAATAACCGCCTCCACTAACTTAGTCAGCCGTTTCTTGTCCAGTAAGGGCGCGTTGAACTTTCAGTGTGAAACCCGGCTAGGCCTATATTCTAACGCCACACAAGCACAAACAATTTTATGGTTCGAATGGCCTTGTGAGTGGAACGTTTGACAATCTTGCAGATTAAGATCGGCACTTCTCACTAAGATTCTATCAAGGTAGCTGACAACCTGGGTAGATTACCACTTAAGAGCCCACGCCCAAATCTCTTGCTCCGAGGTATCGTCAGTATCTATCGATGAAACTACACTCGCTGATCATATCGACCAGAATACGACCATTCAACTTCCCGCTTGCTTCCCGCCTCCTATACAACTTATAGTTTATGACAAAATTCCCGTCCCCACATTAAGATTATGCGCGCCGGAACCACCAGTAACTGCCCTAGCTTCGTCCGGTCGTTGGGCGTATACACTGCAACGATCTGAAACGAATTAATACTCACGCCAATATCGACTACGATCAACTGGCCCTCCGCATCAACATGAACAATTTCGACCCTCCTGCCCAGGGTATGCTTCACCAGCAATACTTCTTGTCTGCCGTTACACGCATGCTGAATAAGCCACAAAGTCGCTAGACAACACACGAATATCGACGTCGCAAGTAAAGTGAGTCTGTTCGATCGCGGCCGCATCCACACCGAACGATAAGAGGTCGCGGAGCAGCCGGGAATCCTTACTCCGATTGATCAAGTCCTTCGCATTGAAGTATTGCTGCTTGATAGACATATTTAAGAAATACTTTTGTAAGAACGCTCGTCGGAAACGTGCTGGTGACAAGACCTCGACGTACTGTTGAACGTTTTTTGTTCGTCCTCGATAATCCTGCCGACGTAGGTAGGGAACGTTAGTTTTAGTGCCCTAAATAAGGAAAAGGTGAGCAAAACCGGGGTCTTCGTAGAATATAGCTTTTCTTTTTTACTGAGTTTGGGTGACTTCAAATGAGCCATCCTGATATTTGGGAACCAGTCGTTGGCGGAATCCAAAAACTCCCAGATCTTCAGTTTGCAGCTAGATTTCCTTATGAGAGTGATGGATTCCGGATTTTCTGGGAAATTCTTGGGGTCTTCCGTCGACGGTGGTAAACTTCAATAAAGTCTTAAAGAGGGCCTTCCTCTGAGAGAAAAGGCCCCTCTCGCAGACCTGTCTATCAATAAATAAATGGCATTAACCTTGAATGCTTGGGATGAGTTGGGAGGTAGAGGAAAGGAAATTTGGCGGGTCCTTAACGGAGGAATTTGAGAAGCTGATAGACTAACCTCTGTTTGGGTCTTCTTGTCTGGCTGGCGAAATAGAGTCGGATTAAGACTTGGCATGTTGCATGGCTCGTTCCGTCCTGTCTAGCCCGGCTTTCTATTCTTTTTTACAGATTTTTCCTTCTTCGAAATCGTCTTCCTCACTCTCACTTTTCAAGGAAGAGGACCTAAACGGAGGCATTACGTCGTCTCCTACATCAGATTTCAACTGCACCTGTTGTTTCGCAAGTTGTTGTTGCTGTTGCGTTTGCCACTGTTGTGTCTCATGCTCGTGTTTTTTCTATGCTTGTACTGTAGTAGTTGTTTGCTGGTATTGCTGATGCTGCAGCTATTGCTGCCTTTTTCACCGTTATCAGTTATCTCCTGTCAATTCCCCTCTCCAATTTCTCCACTGCCTTAACTGACATCCATTAAACATATCACGTGGAACTAGAACAGTCTACCGCAGTGAGCGAAATAAAGGGTTCATTCAGTTCGACATTTCAACCAACTGAAGAAGGGCGGAGCGTACAATAGCCCAGACGTTGAGGACAATAGTCATAATAATGTAAATAGCGTACATAATACGTCATCTCAGAATATCTCACAAATATATATACATACACACACACACACACACACACACACATATATATATATATATATATATAGAGAGAGAGAGAGAGAGAGAGATATAGACATATATATATATATATATATATATATATATATATATATATATATATATATATATATATATATAAAAAATATATAGAAAATAGGAAGGAACTGGTTAGGTAAATAATCCAAAGTCCTTAGTATTTTAGTTATTATTTTTAAAAAATAGTGCTCGATACAAAAGTAGAGCATAAATATAATTATTTATTTAAAATATGATTCCAAATCGTTACATAAGAGGTCTCATGTTTCAAAACAAGAGCCGAAAACTTTAAAATATAATCCTTTAAATTAAATTGAGTTGAAAGTAAATGGCTCCGTTCCATCTTCAAGCGAAATTTTTGTTGAATTATATAATCAATCAGCAATATTAATGCGATTAATGGTATAAATATTATTAATTATTAATATTGCTGATTGTAACATTCAAATAGTATGATTATTTATTCATATCTTTGAAATATATCTATCTATTTATCTATATATATATATATATATATATATATATATATATGTGTGTGTGTGTGTGTGTGTGTGTGTGTAATGTATGTGTGTGTGTGTGTTTTGTGAATTAGTATATATATATATATATATATATATATATATATATATATATATATATATATATATATATATATGTAATTATTTATATATTATATACACGGGTACTTATTAGAAAGAGAAAGGGCTGACATATTTGGTTAATTGATGTGAGTTACTAAACGGAATGGGGTTTGTTACTTGTTAGTTAAAAATTGTTAAAATAAAAAGATTTATAGCAGTGGATCACACGAATATCAAATTCAAACTTCATTGACGAACATGCAGACACACACGCACACACACACACACACACACACACACACACATATATATATATATATATATATATGATTATTTTCTTCCCAGAATATGTATAAAATTTGGTATAAAAAATTTAACCGGTATATTTCTGTAGATTTAAATTCAAGTGTTCAGCAACTAATTACAGAATTAATAACAAACAAATAGTACTTGGTCTTTCTTCATTTCTATCTATCTATCTATCTATCTATCTATCTATCTCAGTCTGTTCATATCTATCTATCTATCTATCTATCTATCTATCTCAGTCTGTTCATATCTATCTATCTATCTATCTATCTATCTATCTATCTATCTATCTCACATTCTTCATATCTATATATCTTGATCTCTTTATATCAATCACAAGCTCTTCATATCTACATACCTATCTAGAGTAATGAATTCTATTTATATCTTTGTTATTTAGATGTAGTTTTATAGACCCACATATTGCTCTCCCAGTACACATACATATAATCTTCGTGTTGATATCGGTGTCAACTTTTACATTTACATACACCCTAGCTAACTATGAAAGTCAAGGTAAACTATGGAAGTTGCTAAATGATGTAATTTACTAAACGGAATGGAGTAAATATTGTTATTGTTGATATTGAATCTTTCTTATTTGTTTATATGTATATCTATGTTTATAGATACGTTGTTTTTAATTCATGTAAGTTATACAGTAAGCGCCTATATATCTATGGAATATGCATCTTTGCTGGCCTATTTGCATCAAAACTTATGTAAATACATCTATCTATCTATCTATCTATCTATCTATCTACCTATCTATCTATCTATCTCATTTTGATATCTATCTATCTATCTATCTATCTCATTTTTATATCTATCTATCTATCTATCTATCTAAAAATTCCAGTGTTTCATGTCGGCGCTTAATTTTAAGAGACACCTTCGTTTTTATATACCCCTCCCCTTCTAGCACATAATTTCATCATAGAAAGCATTGTTTTAGTCCGACGAAGTTTGCAAGTGCTAAATGCTTTTTTCAGCTTTATCATTTACCTAACACTTTTCTGATATATACAAATTTATGTCCGATTTTCCTATCTATCTATCTGTTCTTTTACTTGTTCGAGTTTTTAGGCCATTTGATCTCAGATCCTTATCTATCTATCTATCTATCTATCTGTCTCTTTGCCAATTTTACTTCTATGGTTTTAGAAACTCTTTTTGATCTCAGATCCTATCTATCTATCTATTTATCTATCTATCTATCTATCTGTCTCTTTTTTCTTTTACTTTGAGATTTTAGGCCTTTTTTATCTCAGATCCTTATCTATCTATCTATCTATCTATTTATCTATCTACATCTATCTTTTTTTCTCTAGAGGATTTTTTACTTGTTCGAGATTTACCACTTTTGATCTCAGATCCTTATCTTATCTATCTATCTATCTATCTATCTATCTATTCAGTGCATTATATATATATATATATATATATATATATATATATATATATATATATATATATAAAGACAGAGAGAGAGAAAATAGATCGGATCTATTTATCTGAAAAATTGTTTTCTATGTTATATATATATATATATATATATATATATATATATATATACATGTGTTTAGAAGGACTTGTTAATCATCAAATCTAAAATAACTTCAAACAATGTCGTAATATTTTGTGGTTTAAATAACCATCAAAAAACGACCTACAGGAAATTTATGGAAGTTTTGTGATGATTTTCAATGGGAATTTGAAGTACGTGTCTACATTTGTTTTAAAGAAATTCATTTTATAAACTGTTTAAGTTCATGCCAAAGTCATAGGTCTGCCATATATGCTAGAAAATATATGCAGAAGTTTTTTGTGTTTGTTAACGGCTCAGTTATTTAGAGATGCAATCTGAGGTTTTGAGAATATTTTTTCCAAGTAGAGGCAAGGAAAGAAGACAAGAATGAAAAAAAAAACAGAAATATATTATTCATATAATAATTTATATAGCAATGGCTGCAATATTCCATTTGCACACTCACACATAATTCCCACATAAGAAGTCTGATAAAAAAACGTATCAGGACTAAAAAGAAAACTATAATATATATCAGTTCAGCATTTAATCTCCTTCGAAGTAGTCCCCTTCTGAAGGCACACGCTTTTTCCAACGTCGTTTCCATTGGTGGAACTACTTTTGGGGGATAGCGATTAGCTATCTCCTGGCATTCTCTTGGATTTCTTCAACGCCTTGAAATCTTTTTCCTTTCAAGTGTATTTGATTTTTGTCTGGGTAAGTCTGGGTAATATGGTGGTTGATGAACGTGGGGAATATAGTGCTTGGCCAAAAACAGCTGCACTAACCATGGTTATTGATGAAACATTTGTGTTGTAATGAGTCGACCACACTCTACACACTTTTCTACGGTATAAATTAGTGTGTTTGCGTGACAGATTGTCATTTTTCGTGCCAGACAATTTAAATTTCAGTTTTTTTTTAGGTGTTTCTTCAGAACAAAGTCACGGATTGTCATACACGATTTACGTCCAGAGTCGTTTCCCTTGATAAAAACATTCTTGAAACTCTTCTTTTGGGATAGCGAGCAATTGCCATGACGTCTTGAAATTATGTTCCTTTTCAGTGGGATTTGATTTTTAAAGAGGAAATATTGCATGGAGTGAGATATAGTTAATATTTTAGTTGTAGGGCATGGCGAATGCAGTCCTTTGCCAATTTGTAGAGTCTATGGTCATTGACGGAAACTCTGTGTTATAGCAAAACGCCCACACTCTACACACTTTCCTTTCAAGCACTATTATAAACAACGTAAGTGTTCGAGAACCTTATATGCGCGGCAAAGTTCTAGGTCAATCTGTGCCATGAGGTTACCCTCCATGCACTTTTGCGCTGTTAATATAGCAACAGTCCAGATACATTTTGATATTGCGGCGTACATATCTAATCTTTATCTTTCTCTAGAGGATTTTATTATCACTCTAAAAGAATGAACTTCACCACTTCTGTCTGCGTCTTTAATTCTTATAATCGCGATTACACTTGTCATTAAGATTATCTTTTTCATTTGAATCTTGAAATATGGATTATCGTCAAATCACTGATGTTAATCAACTCGATCATGGTTAATACCTACATAGGTCAATACTTGAAACACCAGCTGTTGCTGGGTCGGATATGTTGGTGGTCAATGGAGTTCAAATTCTAGTCGGGTTCGCTATATCATCTTATACGCAAATACACTTGGAGAACGTATGAATCCACCTTGAACCCCACCATGTGTTTAGTAGGACTTGTATCATAAATCTTTATCATCTAAAATAAATTCTTATTATCTAGAGTAATATTTTGTGGCTTTAAATAACCTGCAAAGGGTAGGTAGACCGTAAAAATTAAATTCGCTTGAATATTTCATCGTGAAGGATTTTCGATATAATAAATTTAACAGTACGTGTCTATATTTGTTTTTAGAAATTCATTTTACCAAGGAGTGTTTCACGATTCTAACTCGATACCGAGAATATTTAAGATAACAGGTACTCTATATTTACAATTTGTCCAGTTAATATTCTGAGAAATGTATCAACTAACTTATAGATAAATAAATGAATAAATAATGTGTACCTGAGTCTCCGTCATGGAAGTCAATTTTTATTTTAAAAAAAACCCAAAAAACTTCATTCCCCAAATTCGTTGCCTACGTTCTATTTCACTCCCTTGCACCAACGCACATAGACCCATAATCAAAATGAACATACGAAATGCACAAAATGTTTGCTGAAATCTTATTCATCCGTTCAAGCCTACACCAACACAAAATAAAGTTTCATGTTTCCTCATTTTGGGACGAAGGTCGGTCAAGAATATTTCGGCAGTCGAATAGGCGAGGGTAAACCAAAAATTAATGCCCATTTCCATACAATTTCCATTGATGAATAACAAATGATTATGTCACTTTTTGACATAGTTTCTACTGCACGGAGATACCCATGTAGTATCGTTCAAGGGCATCCTTCATCCCTTCCTACAATAAACTTTTCGATTGCTCATCTAATCGCGTCAACACCGATTGCTTATTGGAGCACCCAACACTCAAAAACTTTGTAGTACATTTTTTTGTGTGTCCAGTAAATATAAAAACGGTTATTCTTGTATCGTTTTTGTTAATGGAGTAGAAGATTGAATCGAGCAGTCAAGTTCGCATTGATCTGTTTAATTCACGATCTCAGTAATGCCCTTACAAATTTTTCTCCTTCTCTTGGAATATTCAACTCATTAATAATCGGAAAGACCGTTACTTTGTTTCTGCTAAAAAAATACAAACAAAATATTTTTCCATCATTCAGATGTTCGCAGTAAAAATGTTTAATATTTTAAAATTAATAAAAGAACAAACGAAAAATCGTTCCCCCACCAATGAATACAATAAAGTCGTTTATACGCAATGACCTACTGAAGGTTAGAAGATGAGAAAAAGAATACATTATTAAGATTGAGGGAATAAGGACAAACGTTGCTGAAACTGATCACAAAAAGAAGCTGGAAATTGTGGAGAGACATGATCGCCTACGTCTTAAGGGGACGCAACATATAAAAGAAGAAGAAATAATCTATGGAGTTTTATAGACAAAACCTTTTTCTAAGTGAAACGTGATCATGCCAAAATTACTTTGTTCAAAGGAAGCAATAAAAATGTGTCAATTGTAGAGTAAACACTGTACCCAGAAACAATATTTTATTTTCAATGTTTTTTTTTCATATTATTACTATAGATAAAGCACTACAGATCCCGAATATGCAAAAAGAATATTAAATTTTATAAAATTTAATACTGGATTACATTTTTACCCTTTGTATTACATTTTTACCCTCTGGATTACATTTGTACCCTCTTACTTCTATGAATAATGACCTGCTTTGCTATTTATGAATGCTATCGTAATATTTAGGATTATTTTTAATATTTTGTCACAGTTGTCCTGCCCCCAGTTATGTGTTAAATATCAGGATATATATCTGGAAAAAAAAATTTATATAAAAGAAACTGTTAATCAAATTTTCAATTACTCAAAAAATTCTTACAAATTGAGTTATTAGCCTCAAATTTTTAACGATCAGCAGTGTAATTCTGATGGGTATTGTATTGTCTTAGTACTGGCAGGGAACAAAATTGACAATAACGCTTGACATTGCATTTAAATTTTGAAAGATTAAAGTTTTCTGGAAAATACGAAGGCGGAAGAAAATTTCACAAACGAAAAGTGTGAGAAGAAACTGTTAGCATAGAACTTACGGTTACATCTAGCCATTTCAACTATTATATGACAAGACCTTGGCGACAATTTATTAGCGCATTTAAATTCATATATAATTTGTTATATATTGGTATAATTTAATTTTATTCGGGGAAATTTATATTTTCTTATTATGTATTTTTATACTTTATTTTCTCATTTTAGATTTATTTCTTTAGTTTTCTTCTTTCTACCTTTCTACATTTGTTATTCTTTTTAATTGGTTTCTCATACGTTACATAAATCCCGGCAGTTAGACACAAAGCACTTTTTTCTTCTTTTGGGAATTCTTAACTAAAATAAACTCGAAGCTTGGCTAGACAACGAAAAGAAATGTAAATTCTATACTCTGTTTTTCTCCGTTTATGTACCAAAAATATTTCTACTTTGCCCTCCTGTTTTACATGAAATTCTACATTTATGAGAATTGCCCGTAGTCGTAAATAAACAGGTCTGCGATACCTGATGAACTTTGCGACGTTGGGAAGCAGATAGTAAATGCTATATATATATATATATATATATATATATAATATATATATAAACTTATATAAAGAATCATAACGTGACAATTCAAATTTATGGGACGCATTATGAGGAAAGAAGGCGTGGAGGACTTGACACCCACTGGACACTCTAAACAAGAAAGGCAACGAGTAAGTAAACTATCTAAAGTAGAAACCTCCACTGATTTTTCGATACCGAACGTTTAAATTTTTTTTTTTTAAAAAAGCATTCTTGAAGATTTCATTCCAGCTTTTATTGAAAAGTAAATGATTAAATTTACTATTTCCAGTAAGCAAAATATTCTGGTGTATTTTAACAAAAATCTATTTAGATTGGAATCTCAACTTTTTGACTGTTTAAAAAAAACATCTTAAAAGCGGCCATTTTCTTAATTTTAAAAAAAATTGTAAACAAAACAATATTATCGATTTTAAAAATCTTCCAAAAATAAAACGATATATTTGGGACATGTTATTTGAGTAAAATTATCAAATTAATCTGATCTAAAACAAATATTATTTACTTTTAGCATAAAAATATAGTATACAATCATTTCTTAAAAACGGGTCCTATTTTGATCATGTCTTTATTGACGTTATCAAAGTCAACAATAATTTACCTAGTGATTATGGCTAGTATGGATGACCAGAATTGACATAAATTTACGAAATCTAAGTGAACGCATTTTTGTTTTATTTTTAACTACCTAGTATTTTTTTACAAAGTAATATAATATTTTCAGCAGTTATCTAATATTTTATTGACATTTATTTACGTTTGAAGATATTTCACAAAAAAATAATAAAATATAAAATTTTCTTAGATTAATTTGAAAATTTAATAACTGATATAAAGTACCATGTTAGAGGTAAAAATCAATAAGTTATAAAATGTTACCGTATTTTATTTATTATTAATTGTTATCATGACGGTTATTTTATTATATTTTTCAAGTACTTTAAATTTTATAATTCATTACATAATTGTTTAAACTTTTATTATTTTAGCCCAATGCCCTTAACAATACTTATTTTCAAGGATTATGTCATGTATAGTTTCCCATAGGAAGAGATTGGAAATGCTTAAACATTAAATGTTTGTTAATATTGGGTTACAAACAACTGTTACACGCTTTTCAGTTTTTCATTTGTAAATGTACTTTTCACTTAACAATATCATCAAACCGCCGGCTTGAATCAATGCAGAATTTTAAACGATTTTTAATATTATAAATTATTTAATTAAAATATTAAAAAAATTAAAACAATTCTTGTAAAAATTATTTATTCATCTAAAAGAATTTTTTTCTTAAGAAAATAGTGTCCTTAGTAAATCTTATTTATCAAAACAAATAAAAGCTTCTTTTTAATTAAATAATTTTATAGTTTTATTGCATTTATTATTTTACAATTCAAATTGGGTTTTTGGTGAATGGGTTAAATGTTTTCCAAAAAAATGTTAATGATTTACTATCTCCAAGGAGTCTTGCTTATAATTAATAAAAAAAATCCCCGCCCTTAAAATAAGAGGGTTGTTGGTTTGTAAAAAATACATTTTTTGCAAGATTTTCTAAAAACAAAATTCCAAAACAATTTAATTCATTTCTGAATATGTCCTGAAAGTTTCGTTAAAATTCCATAATTATTTGATTTTGAAACTTTTTTCAAATTAATGTGTTTTTAACTGGAAAAAGCGTAGCCCCCCACCAAAAAAAAACACTTATCTTTGGTCCGCTGATGACGTAAAAAGAAATAAGATTTTTAACCAAAATTCTAACGTGTTACAATTCATCTAAAAGAATTTTCTAATGTGTTACAAAACAATTCAAAAGAAATTAAAAAAAAATTCAAAAAAATAATACAAAAATACTTTTGGTCTTATCACCGAATAATAAAAATATTTTAATGACAATTTTTTTCAGTTTGGATACAGTTTTTACGTGATCAAAGTGTGTGGGGGGCTCCTTTAAATGTGATAGTGTAAATGGATGCAGACAAGGAAGTTAAGAGGACAATACAAAAACAAACGTTGTTAAAATAAAGAACCTGGAAATTGTGGAAAAACATGATCGCCTACGTCCTGAGGGGACACAACATATCACAGAAGAAGGAGTGAAGTATAGATTTTTACAAACAAAATCTCCTTTCTGAGTGCAACGTATTCATGCCAAAATTAATTTGCCCAAAAGAACCAATAAAAAAGCGATAGAGTAAACAATGCACCTAGAAACAATAATTTATTTTCAGTGTTTTTATTATTATTATTATTATTATTATTATTATTATTATTATTATTACTATAGATTAAGCACTACGGATCCCGAATATACAAAAAGAATATTAAATTTTATGAAATTTAATAGTGGATTACATTTTCAATCTTTTTATTTGTACCCTCTTACTTCTATGAATTATGACCTGCATTAGCGTTTATGATTGTTATCGTAATATTTATGACCATTGAAATATTTTGTTAATGTTGTCCAGTCCCCAGTTATGTGTTAAATATCAGGATTTATATCTGGAAAAATATTTTTTATTATAAAAATTTGTTAATCAAGTATTCACTCGCTAATTTTTTATTTTAAATCCAAACTATATTCCAGCTATTAATAATACGCAAAGGGTTGCCAAACTTCAAAAACAAAGTCAATTACTCAAATAAATATTAGATCAATTAGCCTCAAAATTTTAACGATTGAGCAGGGTAATTTCTGTGGGGTTTTGTATTGCCGTAGCCCTCGCGAGGAGCATATTCGATCATTAAATTAAGAATTAAGGCTCATCAGAAAGTTCAAATAGGCTTCAACCAACAAAGCTCAATAAAAACACTGGTGACTCAAGAAAATTTGTCGAATGTTTTGCATGCTTGGGAAGGGAGACAAATTCTACCGAAAAGGATGTGAAAATTCCCATAGATAAAGCCTGAGCCGCCTTGAATTAAATGAATGTAATCTGGAAATCTGATCTACCAAACAACCTAAATTAGAGATTCTTTCGAGTCACTGTAAAGACGGTGTTAATGTATAATATCACTGTCTGGACATTAACTAAAACCCTACAATCTAAGCTTGAATCTCTGAGCTTTAATTGAAAAGTAAATGATTAAATTTACTATTTCCAGTAAGCAAAATATTCTGGTGTATTTTAAATGAAATCTATTTAGATTGGAATCTCAACTTTTTGACTGTTTAAAAAAAAACATCTTAAAAGCGGCCATTTTCTTAATTTAAAAAAATTTGTAAACAAAACAACACTGTAAAGACGGTGTTAATATATAGTATCACTGTCTGGACATTAACTAAAACCCTACAATCTAAGCTTGATTCAGTCTACACTCGGATGCTGAGAGCTACAGTTGACACATCCTGGAGACACCATCCAACTAAACAACATTTTGTTTTTATTCATCCCTGAGATTTTTCAAATCTTACGCGAACGCAGAATGAGCTTTGCAGGACGCTGCTGGTGCGCAAAACTTAACCTACCAAGTGATCTACAATTCTGGTCACCCAACCATGGGGCTAGACGAGTTGGTCGCCCAGCAACCATCAACATTGACCAGATCTCTAATGACAAAGAATGCCTCGCTAGTGACATTCGACCTTAATGCAGGACCGTGATGGCTAACGTGATAGACTCATGAATATCCGAGCTAACACGGCCGAATAAAAAATTCCTCGTAACAATTATTATGGGAAACGCATCGCCGGATGTTAGCGCGTGTTAAGCACGCACCTCGAATCAAGGAAAGGCGTCTGTGTGGGTTGAACACTTTAAAGCAGGATGAACATGTGCAACGAACGGACGCTGATCTGGGCGCGAATCAGCATCGAACAGAGTAAAGCGTATCCGGGAGGGTGGATGACTTCATAAGGGAAAGACGAATCATTTTAGCACAAGCTGCAATAATCGCAAGCATCAGCTATGCATCAGCACGTAGGGCCTTAACACTTGGAAAAAAAAATTTCGCTTGAAGATGGAACAGAGCTTATTTAACTCAATTTAATTCAAATAATTATATTGAAGTTTTCGGCTCTTGTTTTGAAACATGAGACCTCTTATGTCGCGAGTTGGAATCATATTTTTAAATAAATAATTATATATATATATATATATATATATATATATATATATATAGATAGATAGATAGATAGATAGATAGATAGATAGATAGATAGATATGAATATAATCAGAGATTAAGGCCTCCAAATTAACCCAGCTATAGGTTAGATAAGAGCAGACTGGAGAAGTACAACTCTGAATTCAATATCAGTTTGCTTTGAGACTAGAAACTCCATCCATTGATAAATCGCCTTGCAGAAACACAGCTGGAATGTACGGAACAAGATAGATAGATATATAGATTGATAGAGAGAAAGAGAAAGTTAAATACGTTGAGAGATAAATTTTAAGATAGATAGATAAACAGAGATAGAGATAAATAGAGAATGAGAGAGAAGAGAGAGAGAGAGAGAGAGAGAGAAATTTATCTCTTGGCACGATTTCAATTAATTTTAGCATTTACTTCTGCAACATTTTTAGTGTTGGCGTTCACCGAAGGAGCAGAGTAATGGTGAAAAACGTGATGTAAAACTATAAATATATGAATGAAAACATTTGTTTTGAACAGTAATAATCAAAATTATTTCTAAAAATGTCTTCATTGTTGTTTGCCAAATACATATATAAATTATTGGCCCAAATAGATACCCACCCTCGCATGTATTCTCTTTACATATTGTGACTACTATTTTTATTTTCTCCATAAAAAAGTCCTCCCCCCCCCAAAAAAAAGAGCAGAGAATTCTGTTTCATTGGGTTATGTGCACATCACTCACAAAAGATTTACCGCCCTTTCCGTTATATTAATCATCAAACTAAGTGAAAGTATTTTGCCTTAGAAAATTTAGCTTTGACCTATTAAGCTTCTTTCTTTTTATATATTTGTGATTGTAGATCTCGTGTTTTCTTTTTTCTTACACATCACTACACACACACACTCACACACATATACATACATATATATATATATATATATATATATATATATATATATATATATATATATATATATTTACATATATATAACTCTAAAAAGTGAACATTGAAGTCAACATTCAGAGGCGACAGGCTATTTCATGCTAGACCCAATCGTCAGGCAGTGATTGCGTCTAGGATTAAAAAGCCTGTCACCTCTGAGTGTTGACTTCAATGTTCACTTTTATCTTCATATTTACATACGCTCTAGCTCTGATATTGAGGACTTTATACCAGAGAGCACACTTTAAAACTATATTTTGCATATATCTATATATATATATATATATATATATATATATATATATATATATATATATATCGCACCTTATGTACAGGTGTGAAAAACAGCAATGCCCTATAAAATATCGATTGCTTCATCACTGTGAAAACAAGATATATTTAACAAAAGTTAAGCACCTGAAGATTTTACTCTGCCTGAAACTCCGAATTGTGCTACAGGTGAGAAAATATATATATATATATATATATATATATAAAACTAAAAAAAAATATAGGTGGCAACTGCCCTGAGGAGTATATATATATATATATATATATATATATATATATATATATATATATATATATATATATATATACGGTCTCTTGATGTTGAGATGGAATTCATCAAGGAAGACACTGTAGATTTGTTTTGTTTTTTTACCCAACTAATTTCAATCTCTTTTAAGTTTACATTCAGGGTTAAATTACAATGACACCTCAATATTTTCTGTTTTTGTTACAGTTCTTTGTTTGTGAGTCGGTAGCACCTATCCGCAAGTGTTCATTGAAGATAGTCCTTACGAACATCTACTGGCTGCATCGAAACGTTTGGGGTGAGAAAAATATCTTACAAATCTAAAAATATTTCCTGGCTTTAAAGAACCTGAAAATTTTTGATAACCCGTAGAAATGTAACGGTCGAACCAATCAACATTGTCTTCTTATTTTGATGGGACTTTCTGTCTGTTTTAAATGCACTCGAATACGACGTAGTGCGAAATGGTTATAATAACAGTTTCATTATAAGGAACCATTTATTAACCGAGAAGCCATTGCCTCTGCCAGTTGAAATTTATAAAATCTTCCTCCTGGAGAATAGTTTTCACAATCTCACTAACAGCTATTGATCTTTCAAGTATTGATAGAGGATTTATCTTCCTAACCATTAGTTTGAAGTAATGTGAAACGGCAATATCTTGATTATCTCATTATTTTTTCTTCCAGGTACATATTATATATATTTCTTGTGAAGGTCCAAATTTTCTGCTTTTTTGGTACAGTTCTTTTTGTGTGTGTCTGTGGCACCAATCCGCAAGGGTCCAATGAGTATAGTCCTCACGAAGGTCCACAGGGTGCATTCGCTCGAAACGTTTGGTCTGAGAAAAGCCTTATACTGCTAAGAGTTAAGATATTTCTAAACGAATTTGGCGCCATTCATGGCAACCATATGAATGTCTGGATATGTCTGGGCTATTTACAAACATTTCTCAATCGCCAATGCCCATGGTTTTAAATGTACTAATGAGATTTAATTAAGTGTTCTTATAGTAAATAGCTTATTAGGTGGCAGACACATTTCTCACTGTTGAGGACGATTTTCCTGGCGATGTCCAAACTAGACTCATGGAAACTTGAGATTAAATTTAGCAGTTCCTCACGTGCTATCGATTTTCGTTTAGCTTCTGAGTCGTAACATGTTTATCGCGTTCTTGCATTGCGTATGTGCCTAAATCTTAGGGCTTCCATAGATACCAAGAGGCAGCAACTCTTTTCAAATCTTCAATGTCGTTCTTGTCCAATTCGAGATGCCCGTTGCAATAAAACACCACATGCAGATATCTATCCGTCGAGGTAGTCATTTTTTTTTAAATAAAAGTTTATAATTTTTTATAAAACTTCGTTTTTTTATTTATTAATATTTACTTGGAAGTGTTTTAACAGTGGACGCAAAGTGCGACAGTTAAATCAGAAGGCACATTGGGATAGCAAAAAGATGCCTTCCAAAAGCTAATCAAAGAATTAAGAAATAGAAAAAATATTGTTAGAAACTTAGGTAAGAATACTGAACTGTTACGTTACATCACTCCTCCTATATATCAACGAATGCTGGACAATCACCTCACACATGAAGAGGAGACTTGAAGTGGTTCAACAGAAGGATGATGAGAATACCATTTAACCAAACATCTGAGTACGATGACGTTTTACAGAACATGGAAGCAAAACGGACAATTATAATAACCATGAGGAAGAAACAGCTGAAATATCTTCGGTAAATAACGAGGAAAGAGAGCTTGGAAAAATTGACACTCACGGGACGGATGCAAGGCAGAAGAAAACAACGAATAGCCTACCAAGCATTGTTGAGTAAATGGATGGCAGATCAGGGTTTGAGAGAGGGAAATTAAAAGACAACATATATTAATAGCTACAAAGTACAGGATATTTTAGACAGCCATGATCACCAACCACCTAAAGGGACACGGCACATGGAAAAAGATAAATAAAAACTATTGAACAAGAGCGACTACGTTTTCTGAAAAGCAAGTTGGACTCCATATAAATCATATTCGAAAGAAATTCATGTCTATATTCGAATAAAATATTACCTCATAACAATATATTAGCGGGTTACAAATTACAGAAAATTATGGAGACCGGTGATCGCCAACGTCTTGAAGGGACACGACATATAGAAGAAGATTTTACTATTTATATTATTCAAACTATTGTCCTCATCAACACTCTTGGTTACTGCGTTTCGGCCTTTCTACGCCCCGGTCTTCTTCAGGTTGTTGTAATGCCAAACTGAACCCTTTATTTCGCTTACTGGAGTAGACTGTTCTAGTTCCACGTGCCATGTTTAACTAACACGTTTATCCACTGCGCAATGTACCCTCAAGGACACATGGCACAGTGGATAAAGTCGTTAGTTAGAGCCAGTCGCAGGAACCAAAGAGTGTGAGTTCAATATCCGGTTAAGGCAGTGGATAAGTTGGAGAGGGGAATTAACAGGAGATAACTGATAACTGACATCCATTATACATGGCACGTGGAAAACATTATTATGGTTCGAGAACCATAAATGAACAGAAATATATTAATAAGCAAAAACATGTGTAAAATAATGTTTCGCTTCGTTTTTTTTTTTTTGTATATTTTTTTTTATATCTGTCGAAGCGAAGCGAGATTTTTTGGGTAATCATAAATAAAATGAATTCTTGCAAATAATATGTAACACGAGGGATGAAGAAAAATTCTCCATCAGATCAAATAACGAATCGTATTTCGACATTTAGTATAATTTCGGCATTCCTAGCAATTGTGACGCCTCGAACACTTTTTATCACCAACTCACCTATATGCATTTCAGCACGTAAACAGAGATAGATAGATGTTAACAGCAGAAATAGATAGATAGGTAGATATGAACAGACATAGATAGATAGATATAAACTTGAGATAGATAGATAGATAGATAGATAGATAGATAGATAGATAGATAGATAGATAGATATAAACAGACAGAGAAATATACATAGATAGATAGATAGATAGATAGATAGATATGAACAGACAGAGATAGATAGATATGAACTTGAGATAGATAGATAAATAGATAGATAGATAGATATAAACAGACAGGCATAGATAGATAGATAGATAGATAGATAGATAGATAGATAGATAGATATGAACTTGAGATATATATATATATATATATATATATATATATATATAGATAGATAGATAGATAGATAGATAGATAAGAACAGAGATAGATAGATAGATAGATAGATAGATAGATAGATAGATAGATAGATAGATAGATAGATATGAACTTGAGATAGATAGATAGATAGATAGATAGATAGATATAAACAGACAGAGATATGAAAAAATTCCTTCTCTTTTCTAAAACACAAAAGGGTATCTTTAATGTATCCTTTACTTCCGTTTTTGATCGCAATCGAAACGGAATGGTCTGTTATTTATCTGAGGAATTCATGGGGCGAACGAACATGCTATAACTAACTTTTTGACCTTTTCACTGGGAAAGAAAGAAAAAACAATTTTATTATATCTTAAATATATAAAAATATGTAATATAAAATATAAATTCACTATATATATATATATATATATATATATATATATATATATATATATGTTCATGAAAACAATAAACAAAAACTAAAAATTCTTGAAGCTATATACATAAAACAGTTGAAACCTAACGTGAACTATGAAATCTCCACAAATATTCTAAAATGCCTATAATTGATAACAGAAGCCATTGGTTTATACCAACGACTTCCCATACTTAATACTTCTCGTTTTCACTCTCGGGTGGTCATGTGTAATGCAATAAGTTGCGATGTGATTTTCGCTTCCGCGTCTCGTATACACGAGTTTGTCGTTGCTTTGAAATTTTTCATGCAACAAAAACGGACTCTCATTATTGTTTTGTCCGTGTATGTTTGATATATTGAAATGTAATTGGCATCTTTGATAATGGCTTATGTAAACCAAGAGCTTAGATAGGATTAAAACGTGTCAATATGACGATTTCCTTTCGTCTTTCAATGATAATATCATTAAGCTTATCAGACAATATGAAAGGAAATTACTTAAAATTAATAGACAAAACTTGTCTATATTTTTAATGAAAAACATATATATATATATATATATATATATATATATATATATATATATATATATATATATATACACTACAGTTCAAAAGTTTGCTGCAACTCCCAGAATTAACTTAGAATGGGCTTGTCAGAATAGTGACCAAATAGGAAACAGAATACTTAAAGTTATTGAAAGAATAATGGAATCGATTATGGAAATTATACTTTGAACAGTAATATATTAATAAGCATTAAAAAAAAAAACCTGATGTAATTTTTTTTACATCTGTGGAAGCGAAGCGAGATTTTTTGGGTAATAATAAAGAAAATAAATTCTTGCAAACGATAATATGCAATACGAGAGGTGAAGAAAAATTCTCCATCAGATCAAATAACGAATCATATTTGGACATTTAGTATAATTTCGGCAATTTTGGCAATTGTGTCGGCTCGAATACTTTTTAACACCAACTCACCTATATGCATTTCATCACGAAAACAGAGATAGATATGAACAGCTGAAATAGCAAGCTAGATATGAAGAGACAAAGATAGATAGATAGATAGATAGATAGATAGATAGATATGAACAGAAAAGACTTACTTTTTGATAATTTCAATTATCTCTTCTTGAAGTTAACTATCCGTTTTCTTTATACTGCATTATTTGAAACTAGCAGCATTACCCGGTGTTGCCTGGGTTTATCCAAAAAAGATCACAAACCTCATCCATTTTGTAAAGTTAAAATAAAGAAGATGTTTCTTTAGTGCCTCTTATCTATATGGCGAAAGATTATAATGACATGAAGTGTGAAAACATTTATAACAGGAGAAAGTTGTTTTTTACAGAAGCACAGAAGATACAAAAAATATTTGTCAGCAAATGAAGAGTACATTAATCGCAATCGATCTTCGAAAATTGTTGAGGAGAAATGCTTTGTTTAACTTAATAATCAGCTTTTCTTCTTGGCTTTATCTGCTTCTTGTGTGCCTTTCTGGACTTGATCAAATTTGGCTCTCCGCAACTTCTTACCATTTGCAGCTCTAAGTAATCTTTTCTCCATTACCGTTCTTCCCAGTAACTGTCATGTCAGAAATTTACACAAACTCATTAGACAGTTCACTCAATGTTTTCCTATGTCTCTGATTTGTTCCAGAAATTTCAACTAATTTTTTTATGATTCTAATTAGAATTGTTCTTTTTGTTTCCTTTTTTCTTAAATTATCCACATTGCTCATATTTCTGATTCATGGCATTCCTAATATCCTTCTGTAGAACCACACGTATTCTCTTCATCTGTGAAGAAATTCTCTAGCATTCACTGTCTGAGTGAATTGATATTACATAGCTTTTCGGTCCTTTGATTTTTGTATTTAATAGCGAGTCTTATATTTCATTTAGATTTCCTGTTTAAATTGCCATCAGCACATCGTCATATGTTGTTAAGGCGTCATATGCTGATATATTCCGGTTGATATTTTAATTCTTAAAGAGATCGTCAATCGAGATTTTCGCTCAAGAAAAAAAAAGTTTATATTCTACGTACTGTAATAAGGATCTCACTTTTTCCGTTCTTTTCAAAGACTGATCGATAAGACTTGTTTGATAAATCTCAAATTAGTGAGAATCTATCTATCTTGAAATTTTCAGTTCATTTTCTGAACTATTCGATGCCTACACCTTGCCACTTTTAACTCTTTCAAAAATCTTCTAATTCCTCTATAATTTAGAATCTTTTTTAAGACACCTGCTATTTGTTTACTATTAATCATTTACGAAATTTGATTTTGTATTTTCTTTTTAACAATTCTTAAACCTCATTCTACATTCATATAGCTTAATATCATTTTCTTTTTTTCTTCTCCAAACAATCGATTCCGCCATATTTAAGTTTACTTTTTACATAGAGCAGCCGTATTGGCAGACATGTTTTTGAGTAAAGACGATGTTCCAAGGAAAATAGGCAACTGTTAGTATTATGAACTGTAAATAATAACAAAGTCAAAAAGAATTTAGTTTTGGATTGATTGATTTGTTTTCTAAAGCTTATCAACAGTTTACAGGTTATTTAAAGTCAGATCATATCTTTTAGATTCTAACAATTTACTTGGATAATAATAGTTTAATGTTACAAGTCTGACTACCTAACCTCTAGCTGGTGAAAGAAGACGTGTGTTCATACCTTTCCCAATGACATTAGAGCGTACGTGAATATAATAAAAGAAAAAACTGGAAAAGAAAAACGGGTTTCTGATTAGTAATGTCCAACCAATATTCATTACATTACCCACACATTCAGTCTTTTTAAACGGTTATTCATCTAGGTAGTAACCAGGCAGGACGTTGCTTAACATTAGTGATCATACACCAACAGTAACTAAGCTGAGCGGGCTTTAGTTTCTCGGAGAGACTGCATTCGGCGTGGTTTATAACCTAAACACGTCTAGTACCCTCAAATCTCGATCACTGTGAATTGTGAGCTCGTGCTATCGCTACCACCGACAAATATTTCTGTCTACCAAATTTCAATCACAAGGCTTGAATCAAAAATCATATATATATATATATATATATATATATATATATATATATATATATATATATATATATATATATATATAAGCAAATATATGGATATAGATCCGACAGTATGAAGAAAAATACAGAAAAAACAAACAAAAATCTTAATATGCAATTATGCTGTATTAATGTTAATATAAAGTCGACGTCGGACGTTTCGGTCTATTTAAGACCATCTTCATGGACATTTTCATTTAAACATAATTAACATTAGAACATATAAAAATTTAACACAAAAGACGATGGACATAAGAGCCCAACTAATCCAAACAGATAACTGAAATTTTTATATAAGATCAGCGTTCCGTTTAAATATGATCACGTCGTCGTCACGTGGGCGATGTTGTGAAAACGTATTCGAAGATGATTTCCAAGTATTAAAATATTAAAAAAGTCGATTGAACTATTTTATATAAACAGTTCAAGAAATCCCTTCCATTGATATAGGAATACGTAGAGATCAATAGGTTCTTATATCTTCATACAAGCTTGAAGTCCTCCACGTTACAAAGCAAATCAAAAATGATTTCAAAAACGACGGAACAGTTCTAAAAAACAGTTCGATAATAAATCCTTTCCTTACTTGATCAATAGATTCTTATATTCTCGTCCAAGCTTGAAGTCTTCCATGTTATAAAGTAAATTCAGGTTTGTACTTTTGTTTATAAAGTGTGTGTGTGTGTTCAGCAGTATAAAAAATACTGCATAGGGATGAGTTCATAGGCCGAGTTGTAATTCTAAGAAATGACGACGAACAAAAAAGAAAGAGATAAAATCTGAAGAAAAAAAAGTACTGATAGTGACATTTTCAAAGAAATAGGATTTGACATTCGATATTAAAACAGACGGAAAAGAGATAGATTTCTTAGACATAACTTCAGCTTCCAAGAAACTATATATAGACTCTATGGAAAAACACAACAACAGCGAACTTTAAATACTCACTTCCTCCAAACAACCACTCAACGCCATAAAACAAATCCGACTTTATGTCAGCTGCAGATTATCTGACAACTCTTTCAACGAAAAAAAATTATAATGAACGATGCAAAAAAAAAATCATGAAGAGACAGTGGCTTGCCTACAAAACCTATAGTTACAACAAACAGCCGAAAACAATCGCTAAACACAAAAAATATCAACTTAGCATATATTAAAAAGTTTAAAAAATAAATATACGGAAAACATTTATCAGGCACATCGACACTTTCTTAAATCAAATAAACTTCCCAAAATTGTAAACAGAAAAAAGCGGAAATTTCTATATGTGCAAAAATCTTACTACACGAAAAAAAAACACATCATACAATCAGCAGTAGACCACAAACCCCTACTGTACCCATCTTTAACAGGAGAAAAAATCACAAAATGTACACTAAACATTAACTACCTACAAAACAACATAATATACGAAGCTACGTTAATAAAGAAACCAGTTAAAACATATACATAAGAAAAAGAAAATAATGCCGTTGGGAACAGAAAAGCTTATATCACAAATTTTCAATTAAAAATAGAAAATATGCAATCCCCGCTACTATATCCAAGCATATATGCCAACTCTAACACCCATAAAGACGTAGAATTCTAAATTTAGTTATGTGTGGAAGGTAACAGGAATATACACCATTTTCTTACCAAGAATGATAGCATTTAGCAGAAAATAATGAAACGGGATATGCAGGGAGATATAATTACATCCAGCTGAAAGTGACATGGCATTTTAAACGAAAAAAAATTCCGTTAAATTGGATTTAATTTCGAAACGAAATTAGGAAATGAAGACAATATTGATGGTCTATAGAACAAATGAAGTTAAACGTAGAAAATTAATTAACGTAATGAATTTATTCAGCATTAAACAAATTCGCTTCCCTGATTCTTCTCCTTTTACATCCCTTGGGTACCTGGCTGGTCATGGCTTTCCACAACTTCCTATCTTTTCTAGCTCTTAGTAATTGTTCACCTATTGCTAAACCCACCAATCCTTCTTCTTTAGTTATTCTCTGTTTCTCGCCCTCGCTCATTCAATATATTATGTGAGTATTAAATTGTCGAAACCCACTTTCTTCATTAAGTGTCTCAGAAAGGTCAAAGGTCTTTATCTGATCCATAAGCGGAAATGTAGTTTCGGTTACGTATGCCATAAAATTCATCATTGCATACGTGTTTCGTCTATCATATTCTAAGCATCCTTCTCTAGAAGCACATCTCTGTATTTTGAAGAATTCTTTTCATCGCAGAGGAACGTGTCCATTATTCAATGCCATATAGGAGGATTGCTATTACGTAGGAATTCAACTGTCTTTTCTTTTGGCTCTTTTTTTCTTAATAATTGTTTAAGTTTTGGAAGTTGTCTGTCTTTTTGAAAAATCGTTTTACGGGTTCTGTCATATTTTCCATCATTTTAATGACAATTACCACATATAGTCATATTTTTGCAGTTGGTTGATTCCGATCTTAACTTATTTGTGCACCACAGACATATGTATCTGTTGTGGTCCGGTTCCTTGTACCACGGTGATAGTCCAAGGTAGAACCAATAAAGAAGAACTCGAACACGTATATGGAATAACACAGATATATTACAAACAGGAATATATACAGAGAAATAGAAGTGTTAGTATGAACAATCAGGTTTAGTAGAGAGAACAGCGTAGTCTCGACTAGTATAACTATTCCAATGTCTTTGCAGTAATTGTCTGAACGCGACTCTGTTTCGGACTCGACTGACTGACTCGCTCTGACTGACTGACAGACTCCTGACGGACCTCACTCCAGACTTCAGACAGAACTCAGTCTTCAGACGGAACTCTAGACTTCATGCGGAACTCCAGATTTCAAACGGAACGGTATTTACCACCCCCACGAGGGTATCATGTGGCAAAATGCCGGTTTAACGTGGGATCTCCTAGCCCGTGGGCTCGGTCAAAAAATATGCACTTTGAACCCGTATAAACGGGTTCAGGGTCGGTTTACCTCCCCGAAAGAGACTCCGCCCTGCGGCGTAGCCTCGTTCGGGTTTCTCCCCGCCCGAAAGCAGAGAGTTCAACCGATCAGCCGCTCGCTTGACTTCGGACTGAACTTTCTGCTTCCTCTTGAGGCGCAGTATTTATTACGTATGGAATAGTTCATTATGTTATTATGGGTAAGGTCACATAACAATATCTTACGGTAATTTTACGTTGAAACACCGGTGATCGTACGATCACCGGTTAAGCATAGTCGATCCAGGTCACAACCTTGTGTTGTAAGCTTAGGTGTGCGGCCGGTGTAATGCGTAACGACTCGGAATTGGAAATCAGAAAGCTGAGTTCCAACTGAAAGTGTTACAACTGTAAGTAGCTACATATTTGCATGACTAAACAAGTTTTAATCTAAACGCAGATTTTCTACGTTTAGCTTAAAACTTGTATAAATGACAAAAATCATTAACGCGCACATACTCTCACAAGTCTATACATCGAAACAAAGGCAAATACAACCCCCACCACAAAAAAACATACATATATTTTGTCATTTATTTATACTCATAAATATCATGATGTAAACAAATTGAAACTGAAAGAAATAGAAATATGTTTATTGGAATATTTGCTGGAAAAAAGAAACGTTTTGGATTTTAATTGCATATTTTCCTCGGGCTACATTATTTTTTAATACATTCACTATATAAGTATTATATTTTTTAAGATTCTTATTAAATTTTGAAAAGTTCTAATTAATTTTTTTAAAAAGTCCTTATGCATTAAAACGAAAATATTTAATTAAATTTTATAATAGTTTTTATGCATTTTCATTCATGCTTGTTTCAAATAGGTTTTTATTCATTATGTTAAGCAAAAATATAAAAATTACCGTATAAAAATCCGTCTCTTTCTAAATTTTTTAAAAAATCTCCCCAGAGCCCACTCTCCACAAAGTCCCACATATCATTCATAGTCAATTTATATTTGTTACATCTAAATTATGTTAAAAGCGTCCCAAAATACACAGATGTTTTTTTTTAATGTCTTTTAAAAAAGAAATGTAATAATAAAAGATTAAAAACAAAAAAATGTTATTATTAAATTAAGCAGACAAGATTACAGTTTTTGTCACCGTAGCTTGCCTCTGTCTTTTCTGTAATTATGTTTATGGCGTCTACTCTGACGAGATATTTTTACTGGTGCCCCGACTGTATCAATTTAAGCATGCTACTAGGCTAGCAGCTCGTTCTCACCCTTTTTTTTTGTCGGAACAGTTAAATATAACCGCCTCTTCCACTCCGGCAGCTTATCTCGCCCTTTCCGACTGTGGAAAACCCTTCGTCTTACTTGATACACTGGTAATCTTAAAAAAATTAAATGTAATGTCAATTGACATCTTCGGTGCCTAGATTCTCTTTCTTCTTTTATCCCCCTCTCCTGTACTCAGTCTTTTCCTTTTTTTTGCCAGTATTCATAAGTACTTTGACTCTTGTCCACGGCCCACTAATATATACGGGCCCCACATGTCACATTGTTTCTCACAGGCTTATTTGGTTTATAGTCAGTATATGTCTGTTTTATCTTAAACATGTTCAAACCGTCCAAAAATACACAGACACATTGTTTTTTTTCTCTCTTTTTAAACAGAAAAGTAATAATAAAAGACTGTAAAGAAAAAAAAAGTTATTAAAGAATAAAGCTGTAATAAAAAAGAAACAAATACAAGTAAAAAAAAATAGCAACAGTTTCTCTATGAATCAATTTTTCTTTTGATCTTTTTAAAAACATTCTTCGATATTATAACGGTAATATTTTTTCAAAAACTGTATTGCTGGTATTGTTACTATAAAAAAAATTTTTTTTTTTTTTTCATACTCCATTTTGGATGGGACCCTTACATGTGCTATCATCCCGGGTGGGCTTGGAAACAACTGCAATAAGGAGATAGTTCTATGCTCCTCACAACCTCCTGGACCGAATTCTCCCTGCCGGATGTACTGTATGATTATACCCAGGACAAAACTGTACTGGTAAATTATCATTTGCCAATATAGTCCTACCTTTTCAGCATGTTCCACGATTTTTGAGTCGTATTAAGGTACGATGAACAAGCCAGGAACTTTTCTAAATGATTGTCTTTGAAAACAATTTCATGTTCATCTTCATCGCGGAAAGTAATTGAGTATATATATATATATATATATATATATATATATATATATATATATATATATATATATAAAGTCATCCACAGACAGACTGTTTCGCAGTTCTTCAGTGTGGCTAGGAAACCCGACTGAATTGGTGTCACGGCAGGGATGAAAGGGAATTTTAGCGTATTTATTTTTTGATAAACACACACAGTGACCGACAGTGACTCAATTCGCTTTTGCCGAAGAGTCTCGCTATATCAGCCTTAATAGTCACTGTTTACAAACCCACACCAGGAGACAATTCACAGATAGACTGTTTCTTCAGTCTAGCTAGGATCGAAACCCGACTGAATTGGTGTCCTGTCGGAGATTCTACCACTAAGCACGGCAGGGATGAAGGTGAATTTTAGCGTATTTATTTTTTAGATAAACACACACAGTGACTCAATTCGCTTTTGCCGAAGAGTCTCGCTATATCAGCCATAATAGTCACTGTTTACAAACCCACACCAATTCCCCACAGAGCTCAACTGATATATATATATATATATATATATATATATATATATATATATATATATATAGCGTTACTTATAAAAGCATTTTAATTCTTCTTGAATCATGGTTCCACATATGACTTCAAAAATCCATATATGATTGGGCTCTCATCTTAACAAAGTCTGAAACTCAACCATGACCCAAGTCCTTAATCAGCTATAATCTAAACTCAATGATTACACCAACCTCCCCATTGATGCCTTCTGAACCAGTGAGCTCGTCATTTCATCGGTTATAATCCTACCTCAACCCTACCTTCATAAATCAATATATATATATATATATATATATATATATATATATATATATATATATATATATATATATATATATATATTGTTTTGTACCGCTTGAAAACCAGTTTTCTTAAAAGCCGCTTGGACCATCGAGGATACACTGATACTCGTCGCTCCAAAGAATAATGGAAGGAAATATCCTGTCACTAATTCCATCTTATATTCAAATTTTGAAAGAGGACAGGTAAATTGTTCTCAAATACTTTGCTTTTATTTTGGATGCAACACATTATGATAATCGACACTTACCCACTGTTGCAAACTACTCAATATTCTTATTCTGAATCAGTCAGATATTACCAATACATTCATTACCAATACAGGTATTACCAATACAGTCATTACCAATATAGTCATTACCAATAGAGTCATTACCAATACAGTTAACCAGTATAGTATGATGTAATTTTCTGAAGAATCCTTACTCCACAATTTGATGGCCGGTATTGTCTATTCCTTTACATTCTGGTTTGTATAATTTGTCGAATATGCTTTTGCTGCTGTTGAGTTTTTTTTATCAGGTTCTTAAATGTTCGTTTAAAGGTAAATTTTCTATTTTGATTGTAGGTAAGGAATGGACATTTTTGTCTATATGTTTTTCTTTTTCTTGCCATCCGTTCTGTTAAGAATTCTCTGCCTTTATTTCCATATAGGTGTCAGACATGTTTTCCGTACTAGCGGCATTAGTAGTATCCGTATCAGTTGAAGCTGGACTGAGGTGTTCATCAGTCTCAATGTAATGTTTCGTACCAATAATTCCCGTTGATAAAATTCGGGTTGATCCTGTCCCAAAAGATATTTTGATAATTTTTTTTTTGTCTGCAGTTCAAGTAAGAATGTATGTTTTCTTTTTCATAATCTAAGATCTGTTCTTTTGATCCCTGGTGTAATTTTTTTTCATCAAATTCTGTTCTTGTTTTTGAAAAAATTGCATCTTGGTAATGTATATTCAGTTTGATCCGGTTTTATCCTTCCCATTTTTTTACCTTTTTTACTGTATTGAACAGAGAGTTACTTTTCATGTTCCTTCTTGACAGGTGGCATCGCCTCTCTTTGGTGAGATAACACCATCGGTAGCTCTTACTAAACCTGCGTCACGTATCTTTAACTGCATTCGTTACAATTCTTTCGTAACCGCTGATCATATTTGCAATTTCTTGCGTTGCTTTCCTTTTCCAAATATTATTGTTCTTAAACGATTCTCTTTATCCCTCAAATCATCCTTACGACCCATTTTAATGCTTCAATCTTACAAAGTGGCGAGCAATTTGAAATTTCTAAATCCAGGATATTTCATGCAAATTGATGGCATTCGTTTACATCCGCTCAGAGCGAAACGGATTATTTCAAAACTGCACCCATAGATGCTGCCGTCATACGGAAAATGGACATTTAGATTCCGGTATTTATTTTATATCTCGAGAAATTTGAAATGGATGAGAAATAGGTCTCGTATATAATGTTTACCTAAAATATATTAGCATAATCTTCTAAAGCGAGTAAAATTCAAATAGTCATGCGGAGATCATGAACACAAGAAATAACAGTGAAAGTTATATAGACTAACGCAGCGGTTTCCAGACAATTTTTCGTTACCGTCCGCTTTCATATGGAAAAGTTTTCCCATCGACCCCCTTACAGGGAGTTATTGGCAAATTGTCGGCATTTTATATATTTATTTTTGCGCATGCGCGTTGTTTTGGGGACATTGCCGGCTGTACACTATAATAATATCAGTTGGGCTGTGACGAGAACTATGACACAATTCACTCCGACAGAAATTTGGAAACGGTATGCTTTAATTCTTAACATTCGCACCGAGAGCTGCAATACGATTATTTCAGATTGTTTGGGTTTTAATCTGAAGAGAGTGAAAAGGATTCAGAACGAGTTGTATGAGTCTAATGGTGATTACGAAGTTATGGGAAAGGATCACTAAAGATAGCGAAGTTATTCATCCATTCATCTTAAAACAGTGCCTCAAACTCAACACAGAGGCCTACACCAAGTGTCTTGACGAAATAGAGCTGTCCTGGCTCAAGATGCTGGCTCCTGGAAGACGCTATGCCTGACAACAGAACTCTGCACCATGCCACACAAGCAGGAGAACCCTGTCGTAGATTTAAGACAATATGGCCCACCAAATCATTCCTTACATCATGCCACCTAACTCTTCAGACTGCAACCTCATTTATTATTATGTATGGGGCGCATTTGAGCGAGAGATAAAAAAAAAAACGCCTTGTTAAACCAAGGATGAACGAAAGGCAAGCATTTACCAACATATACAAGGAGGTCGTCCATGAAAGATGCAAGAGATTCCGAAGTCATCTGGAGGCCGTGCTTGAAGCCATCGACGATTTTTTGAATACATTTACTCTTTAGCATTTCAGGATATTTCTGTGTAATTTTGGTAAATATATCAGAATGAGATTTCTGTGTTATTTTCATTTTGCATAATTTGGACTATAATTTATCCAAATCACCCTGTATAATGATATTCCAAGCGTAACTTAGATGTGGCAGTAAGCCGAAAATAGGAGGCACCTAGTGAGGATCGAACTCACTACTCATTTGTAATTGTTCTAGCCAGAAATGTTTGCTAACCATTGCACCTCCTCGAGATGCACAATTACCCTGTATATAGTAAATATTTAAAGGCATACCGAAGATGATTGGTAAAGTTTTCTCCTTCCATGTGCCTTGTCCCTTCAGGACTTAGGTTATCCTAGCTCTCCACAATGTGCTGTACTTTACAACTCTCTGTTATTGGCTCATAAACTGGCTTTATGATGTATTCAAAAATACCAAAGGGAGATAACAAATAACGTTGCCGCAACTGTCAAGTTTGCCGCAATAGTCAAGTTTGCATTCGTTTGTTCTGTAAACAAACGAATGCAAACTTGACTATTGAAAACCTTATATATCATTTAGTTTTTTGTTCAAGGTTATTTTTATGTTTGCAAGTTTTGAAAAAAAACTAGTTATTTATAAAATTAAAAAATTATATACACGATTAGCAACTAATAAATATCCAGTTAATACTTTCTACCCTTATCTGATTTATATCCCCTATGTATATTTTTGGGGTAGCATATGTTGAAATAATTTTTTATTACTGAATATCTTATATCACACAGCGAAATTTCCAATCGCCTACCATGCATACATACACTTACAATGTAGCTTCCCTCTGCCTTTTCTATAAATAATGTCATGGCAAGTGCTCGGATGAATACTCCACTATGGTACTTAGACTTTATGAATTTAAACACAGTACTAGATTGGCGGCAAAGTCTCGTTGGTTTAAAGTTGAACTATCTAAACAGAACCGTCACTTCTATGTTAGCGTTTTCTTCTACCTCACTTCTCACTTGTGGAACTCTCGTCCGGCTTTTGTGTTCCAAGTCAACTTTGATCTTATTTTATTTTTTAGCACAGATCAGTACTTTATTTTTCTCTTTGATATTACTAAAGCTGTACCTTGAAGTAAAATCTAAATCTAAATATTCCTAGAAATGGAGAGCGGGACGAGAACGACCGAAACTGTCGGAGGTTATCGTCCAAGAACTGCTAGAAATCTTAATAGTAAATAATTTCTCATATTGTATATCAGTCAGTCATTTAATTATAATACGTGATACACACTAGGGCGATCATGTCTCTTTCGATTCATGATTGACTAGGCAAAACACTTTCCTCATAGTAGATTGCTATTTCTTTCTACTGTTGACGAATTACTAGCCAAAGCCAGACTATGTCTGCGCTACTATTCAATCTATTGCTGGAAGAAGAGATGGATTTGTAACTTTATCAAGAGTATTTGTGCGTAAGTGAATGTAATTAACCTGACTGGAATTCGAACTCGACACTCCGAGTTCTCACGCCGACCCGATATCCATTACACCACTACGCACATGATGAACGTAGCAGTTCCAAATCTAAGCTAGTAACATTACATCAGTACAGAGCAGCTCTTCATATAACTCCCACACCCCCAATGGGGCTCCTTGCTCGGACAGCTATTAGGTCTTAAGGACACACAAATAGAATTTGCCATATCTGAAGATGAGAAATTAGCAGTTTCTTTGTATCGCTCCAGAAAATATCTAACTCCTGTTCTGTCTTTGCAACAATCAGATCTAAAGAACAATGAAGTATTGTTGGGTTGGTACTGCACAGTTTTCACTGTCCAGTTCAAAATCGAATACACAGCCTCGTAGATCATTAATTATCTTCCATCCTGCCAACCATATCCCACAAACGAAACGTTACAAGCCACTCACTTCTCTTTCCCTATTGCTGTATTAAACGTTCGGACGAATTACATTCCTTAGACAAAGCAGCTGCGACCTTCACAGCTAAGAGCGGCCATACCATGTCCAAGATGGAAATAATTCCCATTACCTATGCTTTCCTTTGGTATGGAGTTCGTTCCATCGACACTACGGAAGCTTCCATAACCATTATTAATCCTGTGTATGACGATAAACTATTATCCGGTAGCAAGTCATATGATTGGAAGATTGAAAGCTGTGAGCAGCGTGAAACCAACTTTTTGTCGTTGTTCTTCTCTGATCTACCATGACTCAGTCTGGTAGCACTTGTTAGGGTCCCTTTTATGGTAGAATAGTGAAACCCAAATAAAAAAAATAAAAACACTATGAAAAGTATAAAAAATATTTTTATAGTAAAAATGCCAGCAATACATTTTTATATGAAAAAAAAACCAGCAATACATATATATAGTAGAATTACCATCAATATATTTTATAGCAAAATGACCAGTAATACATTTTCTCTGTAGTTGAAAGCATACAATTGCCTTAAAAATACTTAAATTTCGGCATTAAATAATGTATAGAGGTTGTATGCAAAATTAAACAACGAAACCTAACCCTTGAAATCTCAGCCTCTTCTCATTCCCGTCTCTTTTACAACAAAATTATTCAAAAACCCAGTATATTGAGTGGCTCTTGGGTCTTATATAAGTGAACAAAAGTAAAAACATACAATTGACTGCTTCATGTTGCATTGACCTAATCAATTAGAGAATGCTTTTATTATTTTCTTTCCTACGATCATGTTTTTTTTTGTTTTTTTGCAATTCTATTTTTTTCTTTTATTTCATTTACTACTGATTGATTCATTCTGTCTTTCTTTCATTATTTCTTTCTATTTTTTTTATTTTCTTTCTTTCTTCTGAAACGTAGAAGACGAGAAGAGACAGGTACGTAAAATTAAGAATATCAGAAAATTCCCGATTGTTTGAAAACTGAAGTGAATTTCTACATCCACTTAATGTCTTTAAGCAAATGACTGTTTTTCTATTTAAATCGAAAGCTATCATCAATTTTTGCCGCCTTCATCGGAGAAGATGTGACCTAGATATTTTTTTAATAATATAATTCCCGCACAATCTGAAACGTAAATGTGTTTATTCTATTGACTCTCTTTCCCTACAAGGTCAGAAAATTCCAAGATTAGGCGATTAATACATTCACAATAGTCCATAAATAATAAGGATTACTCACCAACGTATGTGTTCACAAATTTGTTCCACATTCTGGTGTTTTGCTGGTGATTGCTTGCACTGAAAACTTAACATTGGAGACTAAACCGCGATCGATCCTGAGAGGCGTCTATCATTCAAAAACATGTGTGCGGCATAAAATTGGCCACTAACCCGGGGAAGAATTTCGAGAGTATCAGTGTAAGATTTTTTGGTAGCGTCACTTAAATTTCATTGCAAATATGTTTTCGAATTTTTGAGCCACCGTTGTCAGCCATTGTTTTCAGCCGTCGTAAAAATCCCAAGGATGTTTCAACACAAGCAAAGCAAACCTACCGTTATAGCTGAACAAGAGTAAATAAATATTTACTCTGGCATCTACTGCCAGAGTAAATAAATATTTACTCTGGCATCTACTGCCAGAGTAAATAAATAGGCCGGATGTAAACCTCAATTACGTGCGTATTTCCGTGGAATGGTCGAACCCCTGCATATAGATTCCATTAACTTTACGATATCTTTGCGCAGGGCCGAACACTTTTGGTTTTTAATATAGCGCAGCTGTTTGTGTTAAGGTCTTCAAAATCATTCATCGAGCCAGTAAAATTTGATGAGTACGAATCTCTCGGTGCATTGGTGCAAGCTGAACATTCAAACAAGCAGAAGGAGAAGACGAAGAAGAGGAAGAGAAAAGAAAATTAGATAATGAAGCGGATCTTTTTTATTTATTTATTGAAAGATTTTCTCTAACTGGATTGTTTGCTAGTCTTGTTCTATCATCTCGTTATTCGGTGTGAAGATTTTATCTTCTGCAGATGTTGTTCAACGGAAAACGACTCGTAATAAAGTAAGCAACTTTTTAAACTACTCTTATGTTTTTCCTTTTTCTTCCGCCATCATTAATTCTTCGTTGCTATTATATTACTTTTTTATTTTCTTTACTAGTTAAATATTTTCTTTTTTATTGAGGCTCCAGTTTTATTACTTTATATATTATTCGGTTTTGACTTTTACCTCTACGCTACTCACATTTACGAAATTTCGACTTATTGTTTAGAATGTTTTTCTTTCTTTCTGTTATCTGTTATTTTGAAAATTTAGTTATTAATACCCTTTCTTTTGTTTTATTCCATTTATCAATGATTCTTTCATTCCTCCTGTCTAATTTCCTTTCTTTTTCTACCTATTTTATGTAGTTTTAATTTCTTTACTTTGGGATTGAATTTTTTTTTCTTTTATTCTTTGAGAAGGTTTTCGTTTTTGCACAAACGTTGGCCTGCTTTATATTCTTCTTTCCTTCTTTCTTTCTTTCTTTCTTTCTTTCTTTCTTCTTACTTGATTTGTTTGTTTCTTTCTTTCCTGCTTTGTTTATGTCTTTCTTTCTTTCTTGCTTGCTTTCATTTTTGTCGGCTTGTTCGATTCTTTATTTTTTTCCTGTGTTTGTTTCTTTTGGTTTTTTGGTAATTCCATTACTTTGGTACTCATTGTCTTTTACTTAATTTCTTTCTTTCTTTTTCTCTTTTGTTTTTCGTTCATTCTTTCTGTTAATAATAATTATTTTATTTCATTTTCGGTCATATTTTTCTTCCTTTGTTGATTTCCATTATTTTCTTTCACTTGATTTCTATATTCCAGTCAACTTTTCATTTTTTTCTGTCACTTTCTTTCTTTCCTCTTTCTTTCTTTCTTTTTCTTTCTTCTCTCTTTCGTTTTCTTTCGTTCGTTCTTTCTTTCTTTTCTTTTTTTCTTTATATCTTACATTCAGCCAGCTCCACGAAAAATAAAGTATTTAATTTTGTTTCATTTTCATACCTTTTCAATTGTTTTCTTTTCTTCTTTCTTTCTTTCTTTTTTCTTTTTCTTTGTTTGTTTTTTTCGTTCTTTTTTCATTCTGCTTTCTTTCTACAGTTGTTTTTTTCTTTCTTTTCCTGTCATTGATTCTTTTTCTTTCTCGTTTCGTTCTTTTTCTTTCTTTCTTTTTGCTTTGTTTATTTTTCTTTGTTTCTTCCTTTTTCCTTCAATGTTTCTTATTCTTTCTTTCTTTCTTTCTTTCTTTCACCCACCTCCACTGGAAATAAAGTATTTAATTCTGTTTCATTTCATTCCTTTACAATCGCTTTTTTCTTTGTTTACTTTCTTCCTTCTTTCTACCTTTGCCTTTTGTTTTTCTTTCTTTCTTTCTTTCTTTCTTTCTTTCTTTCTTTCTTTCTTTCTTTCACTCTTTCTTTCTTTCTTTCTTACATTCAGCCACCTCCACTGGAAATAAAGTTTTTAATTCTGTTTCATTTTCATTCTTTTTCAATGGCATTACCTTTATGAGCGAGTATTATTAATTTATCCTGCTGCGCTTAGTCTTTCATCCTGTACACATATTTTAAGCAACTAGTCTGCACTAGTCTGGTAACATTTGACCTTCGCTCCCAGCAACAACAACAATTAAAGAGACTCTTCTTCGTCCATTATTTCTCGGCGTCTCTTCAGCCGAAACTGTGATGTTTCCTTCACCAATTTACACCTTCCAAATGTTCTCACTCTAACGAGATTATCTTTTAAAATTTCGCTTTAATAATCTCTAGATTATCCGCATCATTAAGCTCTATTCATTTTTTATATCTTCTGTACATATTCATTGAACAGTATTCTTTCTTAATTATATAATATTCCTCATCATTTTTCTCTTGCTTTTTAACATGGCTTCTTCACGTAATACTATGCATTTTCAAAATGCTTCAAATAGCTTATTCGACGAGGTTATAGAAAATGAGAGCAGAATTATTTTTCTATTCTGTTTTAGGGCAAAACCGATTATTACGCTGAAATATTAATTATTATAAGAATTAAAATAGAGCTTAAATAAACTATAATATAAATAAAAAATGCTATATCCAACTTATTCTTATACGATGGGCAATATCTCAAATCCATCTGATGTTAATGTGATTAAATCAAGAATTGAATAAAAAATAAATTTAGTTAAGAAAGCTGTAATCTTGTATTCTTCTCCGACATTACGAAGGTAATTTTACAATAGAGAGAACAAATTTGTTAACATCGGGGAATTGAATATGTAGATACGAATATTATAGACTCAGAAAACAACAGTCAATTTCGATCCTTAATCGATGATCAGATCTATATTCACCTCTCTGTGTAGGTAAGTACATATAAGTTACTGCTGGGTTCTAAGAAGGAGAAAACGGGTTTTAGCCAAGTTTTGTTTAGGGATACTAACATATGCGATGCAGAACTCAGTATACGGATCGTAAACAGCCGCAGCGGTGACAGCCAGGCGGAAAATGATTTGGAAGAGCAACACCAGCCTCTTCAAGCTCTACAACTTGCTGGTCATATCTATTCTCCTCTACGGGTGCGAGACTTGGACACCCTAGTTGAGAGAGAAGAAAAAATGGATTCAGACGTTCGAGAACAAATGCTTCTGGGAACACAAAACAAACAGCTATGTACAGAAGTAAAAAAAAATTTCGTGGGCCGACAGGAATCTTTTCTCAGCATTATTAAGCGTCGGAAGATGGCATGGATTGGCTACTTCACACGGCATAAGAGCCTCTACGAGGCCATCAAGTCAGGCACTGTTGAAGGTGGACGCAAGCGTGGGTGCCAACGCGATAAGCTGGTCAGACAACATGAAAAAGTAGACGGACATGAAAATGTCGGAACTCTTCAGATCTAACACATCGCCCTGGAAAAGCTTGTCTGTTTCTCCTGCACTTACAACAAATCGCTGACGATAGAATCAGTCGAGAGACTGATGATGACGAAAAAATTTATAATTCTGCTTATTTCCTCGTTCCTTGGATAGCAGGAATGTTGTGCCCTGTCAATAATTAATAAATAATTGACTATTTCGTTTTAATCTCGTGGAAGGACGGAAAAGACATAACAGAGAAAATTCAATACTTTCTTTTTCTTAAGAACGAAAGAAAAGATAGAGCAAGTGATAAAGTCCTCATATGTTGAACGTCTGCTTTAGTGAAATTTAAAAAAAAATACTTGTGAATTTTAAATTTTTCATTTGTATCCTCTCCTTTATGTAATGACCTGCTTTCATATTAAGGGCTGTTAATGCAATATTATGTTAAATGTGATAATCTCAAACATTTACCGATGAATTAGTTGAATTTCTACGGATATTTTATGTTCGTAGAATTTGCATGGAATTAATTCAATCATTAACTTAAGATTCAGAAAATGAAAATACGAAAACCATGAAATTTTCACGTGTCCTACTAGTTTTAGATTTCCGTATTTGACGGCATATAAGGCGCAATCTTTTATTAAAATTATCTTTTAAAATTCAATTGCGTCTTATATGCCATCGTCAGCCAAAATTATCTACCTGACAACTCCTATTAGCTTAGACTTTAGAGTAACTTTAATATACCTATTGTCATTATTTAAAAGGCGATTATGCAGATTAAAAGTGTTATTATTGATAATATTCATTATATTAATTTCATCACGTTTAATATTAGTACTTTGTTTCATTAAAATTATATGCAATAAATTCAAATTATATACTTGTAAAATATATTTGTTTCATTAATATTTTTCTTGCGATAACTTCCGGTTGCATTGCTATAAATACAATCAGAATTTTTATATCCATATTATTACAATAAGACACAGGTTGTACGGATCGCATAAAGGATATAATAAAGTTTTTATGGGTTCGTGTTCTTTTTCCTTATTATTTTTCTTTTGTAATCTGATGAATTGAATATGCATATACCAAGGTTCCCCCTCACAGTAATATGATTGGCAAGTGTCAGCCATAAATACAGACTGATGTGGAGGTACAGGACGACGCCTATTAGCTACGCCTTTTGTCTTCGCCTATTGCCTACGCCTATTGCCTACCACTACGACGAGGAACAGTCCATTACGGTTACCTGCTAGATTGTCCTACCCGGTTACAGTAGTCAACAACCACGTTGCTACTTCGAACACATATATCCCTTTCCGGGAATGTAATAATTATAGCTTATTTAAACAAACTAATACCTCAAAAATATAGCCTAGGCTGTATAAATGACTAATAATTTTACTAATTACTAATTTTTTTCTTCATTTTCCCTGCTGAAGTTGGGGTGCGTCTTATATACCAGTGCGTCTTATATGCCGTCAAATACGGTATTTTTCTTGTGTGTATGCATTTATTCTTTATTTCTCAATTTATTATAGTTTTAATTGTTTGTACACTTATCTCTGTTTACTTTATTTGACTAGTTGTCCTTAATTATAAAAATGCAAACACAAATTAAATAATACTTCATTTAATTTCGGAACACATATACTAAACCTATAAACCAGACAATACTTCCGCATCGGAAGGTGGGTTCTGCCATTATCTCTCCCTTTGCACCACCGCTTGAGGCAGACTCGAACGGTATGTAACGAGGATATTGGAGCAGAAAGATAAATAGCTACTCATAGACGCGGCTCTATCAAGAGTAAAATAAAACACTTTAATATCAGCTTGTGAAAAATGAAAAGACTTAACATATATTGGACAGTTTATTTTCACATTCTTTCTCCAAAATCACACAGATGATTCAAACCCTACAAAAAGCAAATGAAATTTCTTCAAGAACGTTCATTGGTCTTCAACCAAACATACCTTAAAAAATATAAATGCTATATGAAAGTATATAGTTATATTCAATGTCTGCTGTCTCTCATTGTTCTTTTAATAGACTTTCCTTTACATTCAGTTACACCGCAATTTAGATGTGTTGGAAAAGAAAATCATCATCCTGTCCATTTGTACTTTCATTATAAAAACATCATTTTCCAGGAAAAAAATGTAATCACCGTGATTCCCATGGAAGACAAATGCATTGACTGTGTTTTGAAAATTTCATTTGATTCGCCTTAGTGTATTCTTTTTCGCTGATATATTTTCCTGGTCGTAATTTTCTATAACTTCTGGTAACCTGATGTTTCTCATCTAAAGTTGGTTCTCTGTTTTCATGTCATTAAACTTTTAACAGTTTTAGATATATCAGGGAAGGTTTTAAAAATTGAGATTACCTACATACTTTCCAAACTAAAATCTTCATCTGCATTGTATACGCTTTGTTACTCGCGACATTAGATGTATTTGAAAAAATTGATTATTTTGTCCATCTGTCAAATTCATTGTTTTCAGTAGCTTTAGGGAGACATCTCTCGAAATTACTCTACAAGTAAATCAACATTCTCATATTCTATCAATATTAGTCATTTCTATGAAGAAGATATTTTCAATTATAATCTTAGAACAGTAACCCATATCGATATGTCTATCTATCTCAATTTAAACTATTCTTAATGTGTTCATCTAGTATTACTTAGCTGATATTTTTATATTGAGTTTAAATCGTTTCCTTAACAGAAGAAGCATTTTGCTGGTCCCGGTAAAATAGATTCCCAGTCTATTTTGCTGGTAAATACTTTATTATTATGAAGGCAGGTAATGTTAAAAATAACAATACAGAAGTTTATTTATATTCACCATCAATTGTTAAGAAAATTTAAAATCTTTTCAACCATCGATTGTTAAAACACGAGTTAAATTTATTTATTTATCATCAACTATTAAAAGAAATATAGAAGTATCTGAATATTTTAAGCATTTCAGGCAAAACAGTCTCTGCAAATCCCAAACTTGTCCTTGGGCACGGTTCTCTTGTCAATACACTTCAGGAGCACCCACTGAAGACAACAGTCACAGACTACAGAATCAATGTTGTTCAAGTCTTGCCTACACAGCTCACACAACCACTGCGGTGACGATCTGAAATATAATATAATCTTTGTTGTGAAACACTATTTATCTTTACCGACAAAATAGCCTTGGTGTCTATATTAACGGAATCGGCAAAATTGTCTTGGTGTCTATTTTACTGGAAGTGGCAAAAAAGTTTTGATGTCTATTTTAATGGAATCAGCAAAATTGTCTTGGTGTCTATTTTACCGGGACCGGCAAAATAGTCTTGATGTCTATTTTAACGGAATCAGCAAAATTCTTTGGTGTCTATTTTACCGGGACCGGCAAAATAGCCTTGATGTCTATTTTAACGGAATCAGCAAAATTGTCTTAGTGTCTATTTTACTGGGACCGGCAAAATTGCCTATAAGTTTCTAGCTTTTTTAGTTGAAACATCATCAGGTACTTCACAAAGTAAGTATTGTCATATGTAAAGCCAGTTGTTTATTTCCAATAATTTGAAGTTTATCAACATTTCTTAATTTTTCCTAAACCGATAATTTGTCTATCTTCAAATATTGCGCCTTTTTGACCAATTGTTCAATTACGCATCGTCGCTGGAATTTTCCTTAGTTTTTCCAAACCCTTTATTTTTTTTTTCTCAGGAATGTAGTGCGTCGCTTGTAACGAAGCCTGTTCGAGAAAAAGACTACGAAATAGTGGATATCAACAGATCGGCCAGTTACTGTTGTCTCTGCGTGCGGGTATCGCAACTTTGATTTTTAATCTGATGTGATTGTTATTCGATTCCGTTTGTTAAAAACATGGGTTCACGAAAAGTGAAGGATCGATCGATTATCAGGGTTGAAGTATAGTAAAAACTCTAAATAGCGGCTGACGAACCTTTATTTAAACACATTGAGCTTTAGCGCTGAAAAGCGTTTATTTTATTACGATGGCTGGTTACAAGCTAAAGGGATGTAGTTATTTTATTGCTACAATAGTTCTTGACTTCTCTACCGCCGCTACCGTATTTCTCGTTTTGCCGCCTTTTTCACACTCTATCAAAATGAAGACAAAAGCAATCCATCACTGTCACTATTGCACAACCATCCACAAACAATTCGGACCAAATGTCAGGCAAATACGAGAAAATTCACCATAGGCGTCAGATATTTTTTAACAATCTAATAATGTCTTTGTTTATATAAGGAAATGAAAAAAAGTTTCTCAGATTTTTCTTATATTTTACTGTTTTTATTTGACGTTGTCTAGCCTTCACATTATGTAAGCTTAATAAGGTAGCCAATGATAGAGACAGACCGTAACCTAACAAAGGATAAGAATAGTTTCCGGCTGTAAATTGATGGATTAGAATTGATGAACCCACTTTCCGCCCAAAACCGTGAACAAAGAAAATATTAGATGGAAGCTTAATTTAATGTTATATTTCATCTCTACATCACACATGATATAGGTAAAATCTATCTATAAATCTATCTATCTATCTATCTATCTATCTATCTATCTATCTATCTATCTCACAATGTCCATTATATATCTATCTCACAATGTCCATTATATATCCATCTCAGCATGTTCATTATCTATCTATCTATCTATCTATCTATCTCACAATGTCCATTATATATCCATCTCAGCATGTTCATTATCTATCTATCTATCTCAACATATTCTTTATATATCTCTCACAGCATGTTCATTATCTATCTAGCTCTGTATGTTCATTATCTATCTATCTCAGCCTTTTCATGATATATATATATATATATATATATATATATATATATATATATATATATATTTGGTTGGATAGATGTGACTTTGTGACCCTGGATTTCACGCTTTAGCGATCGTCAGACAAACTGATTAATGTTTTTAAAAATTTGGGTTTATGTAGATTGCGTGTATTGGTGATATTGTGGAAGTGGTGGGGGAAATTTCGTCGTTTTGTCATTCATCGTACTAACGCAAACATCGATGTATGCAGACACATATACATACTTGGTCGTCCGTCGGGACTCATAGATATATAAACATATGTGGGCAGTTTCGGCAATGACACATGTATGTATACGGGTGGTGTTATATCTATACATACGCATTTGTATGTTGAAATGTTGAAATTTAAACATTGGAAGTGTGGCGGAAATGTCTCGTTACTGTATACATGTCATATTAAGTGTTTTCTCACTGAAAATATTTCCTCGCATGTATGTATATGCGTGTGGTGGGGTTTGTGTAAAATTATGATAGGTAAAAATTATTATTATTTATATTTATTTTTTAAATTTTGAAAAAAAATGGGGTTTATATGTTATATTTAAAGCTGGTTATTTATTTGTTTTTGGTGACTGTGTATATGTAACAGGTAGAAATTTGTAATCCTTATTGGATAATTTATATGGTGATGTTTAGTTTAATATTCAATGTGCTGGGTGAGAGGGTAGTTCAATTTAATAATAGTTTAATTTAATATATATATATATATATATATATATATATATATATATATATATATATATATATATATATCAGCATGTTCCTTAACTATCTATCCGCCCAAGCCCCTCAAGTGTTTCTCACTCTTTGCCCCTGTACCCCTTTCACTCAAACTATCCTGTGACTATCAGGTTTCCAAGCCTCTTCTTCATTTCCTGTCCCAAAAATTTCAACTGTCTCTTTCTGATGCTAAGTATAAGTGTTCATTTTCACTAGAACCTCGTCATTGCACACATGCATCCTCAGCATCTTTTTGTAGAACCACATTTCTGTTGGTTCGAGTCTCTTTCTATTCTTTGAGGTATTCACTTCCATAAAGGAAGAAAGATATCACGTAAGAGTTCAATACTCTTTTCTTTGTTTCTATCGAAATTTTCCTTTCTCTTAATACTTTGCTGAACTTCTGGAATGCATCTTTGGCCATCCCAATACGTCTTCGGATTGGACTTTCCATCCTCTGTTAGGACACTTTCTCGATATTTAAATTTCTGTACCTGCTTGATTTTAGTATCCCCGACTTGTAATTTGTATTTTGTGTTCATAATTTTGCAGACAAGCATGCATTCGATTTGTAATTTATGATTAGTACTTTCTTCTCGTTTCTTCTGTAGGAGGTTTTGTAGTTTTCTTTCTGTGTCTGCTATCAGCACTGTGTCATCTGCACATCTTACATTGTTAAGATTGTAGCTACCAATAATGCATCCTCTTAGTATTTATAATTCTCTCAGAATTGCCTCGCTGTATAGGTTATATAAATCCGGTGAGAAGATACATCCTTGTCTTACACTTCTTTCTACTTTGGTATGTCTTCTGAAATCATCTTATGACCGTATTCTGGCAGTTTGCTGCCAGTATAGGGTCTTGGTTATTTTGTCTTTCCCGAATACGTCAAGTTTGCTGTGCAGTTCTAACAGATATTTGTGACGTAATTTGTCGAATGCCTTTGCTGAGTCTATAAAACACAAGTGCACGTGATTCTGCATTTGTATTTCTCTTTTTAATAACATTCTTAGAATAAATATCGCCTTCCTTGTTCCAGTGACTTTGATGATCCCACAATATCATTGTCATATCTCTGGCCTGATTCTACTGCGCGCTCTAAATGTCCTAAAATAATGACTAAGAGTGTATATCGATATTTACAAATAGTAACCATATATAAAAAAATAAAATTTAAGCAATATATATATATATAAATATATATATATAAAAATATATAAATAAATAAAAAGTTTAAGCAATAAATATTTACAGACACATATATTAAGATATTTTTTACAGATACAAATATTTAAGTAAATGCTCTGTTTATAATAAGCAGTATTAAATGATATTAACCGAGAAATTTTCATAGAAGATATTCGTCCTCCGACAGGATTCGAACCGGTATTCTATACGAAACACATTTTATAGCCTGACGTGCTTTTACCTATTTCGCCACAGAGGAACGATCGGTTAGCTAAGTCGAATTAACTGCTTTTAGACATCAATCATCCATGAATCTCTCACGTACATTCATGTCTGCCCAGGGCGTATCAAATGTAAACAAATGACGTCACACATTATGAAATGGACAAAGTCCGACAATTATTTTAAGGTATTATTATGTTTAACATTCTTTTTATAGATACAAATAATTAAGTAAATGCTATTTCATGCTAGACGATTTTGTTTAGCATGAAAAAGACTGAATGTTGACTTCAATGTTCACTTTACATACGCTCTATCCTGTTGAGCACTTTATCCTCTAAATGTAGCACACCTTAAAACTATATTTCTTCATATATATATATATATATATATATATATATATAATTATTTATTTAAAAATAGGATTCCAATTCGCGACATAAGAGGTCTCATTATGTCGCGCATTGGAATCATATTTTTAAATAAATAATTATATTTATGCTCTACTTTTTTATTGAGCACTATTTTTAAAAATAATAACTAAAATACTAAGAGACTTTGGATTATTTACCTAACCAGTTCCTTCCTATTTTCTATATATTTTCACATATGTAAATATATATATATATATATATATATATATATATATATATATATATATATAAATAGATTAAATCCGATGTATTTCTAATGTATTTGTTTAAACGTTATTTTTAATGGATCCTCATATTGGTCTGTTTTTATTATTTATTTATGTACATCTGCAAGCATGAATATTCGGACATCACAATCAAAAGTATAATTTGTGCTTTTTTGGGTCAGAAGGTCTTACGGGTTTGAGAGGTCAAGGGTCGCATGTTGAATCCATATTTTGGCTGTTAGTTATAAATAAATAAATATACTGTTTAATAATAACCACGGAACATCCGTTAAAATTAACGTTTGGACTAATAATATATATATATATATATATATATATATATATATATATATATATATATATATATCTGTGCGTGTCTGTGCTTATAGGATAAGTTATAAACATTATGGTTGCTTATCATCCTTTCATTTTAACGAATATTTTTGCGTATATTACAATTAAATGAGGTACAGAAAAGCGTTGCTTTATTTAATTGTAACATACGGAAAAAGTATTGGTGAATATGAAAGGATTATTACCAAATATGCAGACATGGTGTTTGTAACTTATTCAATCATATATATATATATATATATATCTATATCTATATCTATATCTATATCTATATATATATATATATATATATATATATATATATATATATGCATGTAGTCTGTTTATACGTTATTTTAAAGATACAAGTGAATATTCTATTATTTTTAATTAAAGCGTATTAATTACATTTACTGGCCTGAATGTTCGAGAAATTTTGCAGAAAATATACAAATATACGTACTCCCCAAGAATAGAACCAATATATATATATATATATATATATATATATATATATATATATATATATATATATATATATATACTAATAATCGGCAAAACCTTAGATGTCTTAGCTTTCTTAATGAACAAACCAATACCCAAGGGAAAAAAGGGTAAAGAAAGAAAGAACTAAGAACACGTACTTCCAGCGAAAATAATCGTCTAGAATCTAAGTTCAGAATCCACAGAAAAAAAACCTTCAGTTCACCCTGACGATCCGCGTAGGTGAAACCTATGTAGGTTTGTCTGTCTCTTTCGGTTTTTATATATATATATATATATATATATATATATATATATATATATATATATAATAAATATATAAGTCCTAATCCAGCTCTTATCCTAGAATTGAAAAAAGATATTGTAAAGCTATTGAGGGATAAGATCTCTCCGTTGGAAGCCGTAGAACATGCAAAATAATTTTGAACAGAGATTACGGAAAATATTGTCTATGTAACAACAGGAAAAAATGGCTTTCAGATTATTAGATAACTCGATTTTAATCAAGAAAAATGATTAAAAAAATACTTGTATTTTCAGAATGCAAAGAGAAAAATGCAGAACATTAAGAAATTTTACTAACTTCATGAAGCAATCTTTAAATAAATCTCTAAAACTAAAACGTGTCAATGATTGTCGAAATCCGTAGATTTTTCTCTTTTCAGTAAATGTGCAGATGCAATAGTTATACTGATAAGAGTTTGAGTCCTTTATGCAAACAGTCAAAATACAAGACTAATTATCTAATTATCTTACAATATATTATATGCATGATGACACCGTGTTGATAGCAGACACAGAGAGAGAAACCTGTAGAGAATGAAAACAAGAAAGTACAGAGCATCAATTGCAAGAAAACAGAATGTATGGTTGTCAAAAAAAAAGGTCTAAACCAACATGCAAATTATACATTGCAGACACAAAAATCAAACAGGTGCAGCAATTTAAATATCTGGGAAGTGTTTTAAAAGAGGACAATAAAGCGCAACACGGAAATCATTAAGCGCGTTGGGATAGCGAAAGATGCCTTCCAAATGCTAAGTATTAAAAAACAGAAAAATATCCGCGTCTATATTTCTGAGATGAGGTATTATGTACATTATTTACATTATTCGGACTATTGTCCTCATCTTTGTCGCCATATTTATTACAACGTTTCCGCCTTTCAGTATCTGTCTATATTTCTGAGATGAGGTATTATGTACATTATTTACATTATTCGGACTATTGTCCTCATCTGTGTCGCCATATTTATTACAACGTTTCGGCCGTTGTACGCTCCGGCCTTCTTTAGGTTGTAGAAATGTCGAACTGAAGAAGGCCGGAGCGTACAACGGTCGAAACGTTGTAATAAATATCGCGACAAAGATGAGGACAGTAGTCCGAATAATCTAAATAATGTAGAAAATTCGTTAGAAACTGAAGAAAAGTTCGATGAATTGTTTTGTAATATGAGCCATCTTATACCGCAGTAAATGTCGTACACACACCTCAAGAGATAAAGAAGAGACTTGAAGCAACAGAAATTCGGTTCTGCTGAAGGATACTGAGAATACCATGGACGGAACATATGAGCAGCGACGAAGTTTTAGAGAAATGGGAAAACAACAATGTAGACTTGAGGACACATCAGGAACAGAACTGAACATTAGCGGGGACATAATGAGGAAAGGGAGCTTGGAAAACTGGATACTCATATTGAGGGTAAGAGGCAGTAAGGAAAACGACTCATAACCTATCTAGCAAGCTTGGGTAAATGAATGACAGGAGACAACAAAAAAACAACAAAATCTATTGTGAGTTACAAAGAAGAGGAAATTTTGCAGAGCCATGATTGCCAACGACTTGTGACACTCTATATAGAAAGAGAATTGCAGACATCAAATGTATAATTCCCCATACTTTTTCTTGTGAGACGATGATGGGGTCTATATTTTAGATAATGTTCAGACAGCAAAATAATGTTTATATGCAAAACAATGCCCTGCTATATTCTGCAAACCAGCATAGAAAAGAAAACGTTTACTAAGAACGATTTGTCTTACAAAATCTCCAGTTATTAAACCAATATAAAACATGCGAGCTATCAGTAAAAGAAAGACACAACATTGAAAGCCATATTTTAGTTAAAAAATAATCTCTGGGAAATAATAAGAACAGCTACAAGTAACTTTGAAACCGGATCATTAAAAGTGCTGCCGATAGACATCTTCGTATACCGGATCACAGGAGTTTCTCGGGGTTAACCAGTAAGAATTCAACTCGTTTCAGGTTGTACCTCGTAACGGATGGATGTCTTAGAGTTTCCATGTGGTTATATTAACAGACAAATTATGAAATAATAATTTATTCAATTATATTTTTTTTATTTTTTTAAAGCATTTAACCCCAGGCAAGGAAATAAAACCACTAAGACGCAATGGCTTCTTGAGTGTTAGAGAATGAAAAAAAAATCACCATTAAGGAGAGAGAAGAATAAAAGAATGGGAATTAAGAAAACAGAAAATAATGATTGACATTGCATTTTATTCTTTGAGGATCAAAGTTGACTGGGAAGCAGGAAGCTAGAAAAGTGTTCAACAAGTGAGAGAGAAGAACCTACGGTTACATCTAGTAATGTCAATTGTAAAATGAGACCTAACTGTCAATCTAGTACTGCGCTTAAATTCTTAAAATCAAAGTATGAGAAAGCTCATCAGTAAAATTGCCATGAAAATATGTATAGAAAAGGCACAGGGAAGCAATGTTACGGCGGTGAGAAAGTGACTGAAGCTGAGATGCCAGGTCAGGGTTAATAACGTTGCAGGTTCTGTGGATTTTATCAATAATGTTTTTCAAGAGTTTCGCGGAGATGAAATCCACTCGTTAGAGGACTAAATAAATTCATTAAAAAGGCGTTAATTAGTTTTCTCAAAAATGACGTTAATTTTGGCCGTAAACTTATCTGAAAACCTCATTGAAAGCCAGATTCTAGAAAAAAAAAGTGCCACCGATCGACATCTCCGTACACCGAATAATAGGAGTTACTCAGGGTTAATCAGCAAGAATGTAACCCGTCTCGGGGTCTGCCTCTTAACTAATGTATGTCCTAGAATTTTAATGTGATTATATTAACGGTCAAATTATGAAATAATAATTCATTCAATTATTTTTTTAAATTTTTTTTTCTAAAAGCAATTAATTCTAGGAAGGAAATAAAACCACTAAGACGCAATGGAGGGGATCTGCCTCTTAATTCTTATTGGGTGCTAGAGAATATGAAAAAAAACATTAAGGAGAGAGAAGAATAAAAGAATGAGAATTAAGAAGACAGAAGATAACGATTGACATTGATCCTCAAAGATCTAGTAATGTCAACTGTAAAATTATGAGACCTAACTGTCAATATAGTACTGCGTGTATATTCTTAAATTCAACGTATTAAAGAGGAAAGTCCAACAGTACAATTGCCATGAAAATATGTATAGAAAAGACACGGGGAAACTATGTTATGGCGGTAATAAAGTGACTAGAGCTGAGATGCCAGGTCAGGGTCAATAAAGTTGCAGGTCCTTTGGATTTTAAGTGCGAGAAAAGAAAAACATCATTAAAAGAACGGAAATTAAGAAGACGTAAGATAACCGTTATTAATCCAATAGAAAACGTGCGTGCAATTAGTAAAAGAAATGTAGATGAGAAAACCTCATTTTAAGCCAGATTAACACGCTGGGAAATAATAACAGTTACAAGTAAATTTGAAACCGGATGAAGAAAGTGATGCCGAGCAGCAACTCCGCATACCGGATCACAAGAGATTCTCGGGGATTATCCAGTAAGAAAGTAACACGTTTCGGGGTCTACCTCTTAACGGATGTACGTCTTAGAATTTCGATATGGTTCTATAAGCAGTAATAATTATGAAATAATAATTTATTCAACTATTTTTTGAAAGCAAATAAAAGTAAGTTTGATTAATCTTTTACAACTATCGCTCACTTAATACGGATTTCGTAATGAAAATATTGTATATATACTGTAAATTTGTGTATATATGTTTGTGTGAAAGTGTGTGGAAAAACCGTGAGGCGAAATATATAAGAATTCATTGTTATAAAATTCGGAAAATATGAGATAAAAATACTATCTATCATCTTTTATGTCTTGCAAAGAAAAATATCTTTCTTTCTCACCTCAATTAAAATTGTCATCCTAATTTTTTAATACTGTTTATTCACCCCAAAGAGCCACTCGAGTTAGTGGTTTGCTGATTGAGATTGTTGTACGTGAGGGGGGAAAGTATGAATTTAGAGAGACATCTTACGAGGGTTTTCGATAGATATCGTTTGGCCCTGGACTAGACCAAGAATGTAGATGTCAGTGACGTATTCACACCCGATTTTGTTCCATAAAGTAACAGTTCTGAGGAGGAAGCTGTCTGAGTGGAACTTACTCCTTATCAAAGGGACGCGTAGGCAATGATTTGCCACCGTGAGCATGGTATGGTGACTCCTAACTGAAAAGGTCTGAGCTGGTGATTCAAAGATATCTAACACATTCAAATATCGACCATAATAATAGCGGCTGATTAGTGAAACGTGAGAAATGATTCGTTCGTGGGATAATGTTTGCGGGGTTGAGAATAAGACTTCAGCAACAAGGTTGCGTAAGCTGTTTGAACACTCTCGAGACGGAACTCCAGGGATTAGGTAAAACAAGACAAGACAGCAACAATACTCCATTATTGATCTGATCTGAATCTTATGAAGATAAAACATAGTAGCGAGAGTTAGGTATTTTCTGTGGCGGTAGAAGGAATCGACCATTTCTCCTGTAGCTTTTGCGATGGCACGAACATGCTTGTTCCATAAACATTCGAAGTAAAATTTGAGTAAATCATGAGAGTAGAAATCGGCCTCGGATGCGCAAAACCCTTATGAAAATTATTACAAAAGACTATTTTATCAAATCCAATTCCAGAAGAACAAACCGGCCATTAGACAATCTTGAAACGTCAACAAAATTAAGTTTCTCTTTAATTTTGTGTACTTGACTAAACTAATTGCAAAATTATTCGTTAAAAGACAACTTAGAAGAGAGAGCGTGTAAAAATAGATGACGTTGTATAAAGCGACTTGAAGGATCAATATTTTGTAGAAAAATACAAAAATTATTTGTGGAAGGAGAAATTGCGGATAAGGAATGTGGTCTGAAATAAATGGTGCAAATAAAATGACTCGACAAATCTATAACTTGCTCGAATGAATCGGATGTCAAGATTATGAAAAATATCTCATGAAGATCATGAAAACCATAGCTTACGCAGCACTTATCGAATTTCGAATCGTAAAATTGTAGGTATAAATATTTTTAGAATATTCACTTCAACTAGAATTTGACACCTAGAAAATTACATTTATCTGATATATAATTAAGTTTTGAATATCTAATTCAGTAAAACCTTTGGACAGACGTGCTTGTTTGGTCGTGAGAGTAAGTCATCTCATGTGTACCATATCAATCTAACACTATGTTAACAAGTTAGTCATAAATCAATTTACGTTGTTAGGACTGTTGTCTTCATCTTTATTGTCATATTCACAACGTTTCGGCTGTTGTACGCTCCGGCCGTCTTCAGATGATATACGATGGTATTTCAAAGCGGACCTTTTATTTAGTCCGCTGGGTTAGGTTGTTCTAGTTCCAGGTACCATGCCTTTTCTGGATGCCTCAGTTTCAGTTATTTATTTTTAGTAATTCAACTCACCAGTTTTCTTATTTAATCCTTTATTTAATCTACCGCAGTAGATCGTTACCATTCCCCTAGCCATGTATTTTTAGGAATATCTTGTTTTTATTTAGTAAAGCTCAGTTATTGACTATTTGCAACATATTAACATATAAGTTAAGACAATTTAGACGATTTACAATTTTCAAACTGTTATATTCATCTTTATTGTCATATTCACGACGTTTCGGCCGTTGTATTCTCCGGCATTCTTCAGATGATATACGATGGCATTTTAAAGCGGGTTTGGTTTGTTCTAGATTCACGTGCTATGACTATTCTGGATGTCTCAATTTCAGTTATTTCCCTTTAGTAACTCAACTCACCGTTTTTTTTATTTTGGTTTTTTGTCTTTTTGTATTTTTTTTTTCCTTTATTTATTATACGGGGGTAGATTTTTTTTATCATTTCCCTAATCTTGTATGTGTACGAATATCTTATATACTTTTTAGTTAGTAAAGCCCAGTTATTGACTATTTGTAAAAAGTTAAGCACTTCAAAATTATTGGTCAAATCCTCACAAACGACCCACATCATATATTTTTCTTAAAACTTCGAAAATTAAGCAAAACATAGGCTCCAAATTAAATTACACAATTAACGTAATTTGATTGGTTCAAAAATATCACAAAGCATGTCGTTGACTACGTCCGCACGTCTGACCTTAATTTGATCTAATAAACGGTACACTAGCGCCAAAATTTTAAAACATTTTCTGGGGCCTATCACGTGACTTATATTGCTTATAGAAATAAAAAAAAAAACAAGAAACATTAGCCGAAAAGCTATACGCTACGTGACGACACTCATCATAAAATAACTTTAAACTGAATTTCAGACTATGAGTTAAAAATCCTTTTTTATATAAAATATAGTCTATTTCCTTCATTCAATGCAAACTAAACTATCTTCGGCAAACAAGGAAGTGAAAGATACACAAAACGTCGAAAACAACATAAGACACAAACACACACGCTTTTTCCACATCTGTGAACAGTTTATTTTGAATACGAACAATATTACATTGAATTGATTTTTCCCAAATTCACACAAATTACCCTACAACTTGCAATCTCTCAAACTGGAATATTACCTCATATAAAAATTTAAAAAGGCAAGTTTATTTCACCATTTAAGATAATATTCTTAACTATTGTTTTGTACATTTGTTATATAAAAATCTGTTTATTTGTAAACATTTACTTGTCTGAATTTTATTGTTTCTTCGTGTTGTTATTATTTTGTGGCATTGTCTCATATAAATTAGTGAGAGCAATTGGCCCCCACAGTCATAAGGATCAAACAATATATTTTAGAGGGAGAATATGTTGGAGATAGGGATTTTCAGTACCATTTCTTATCTTATATCGATAGTTAATTAGAAATATACCAAGTCTTTAATCACTTCAAATTACTTAGCTTTAGATCTTCCACAGTTATCCGAATGTCTATTCCAGGTTTCAAAACGTTCTAAAGGGTGCCCAGTAAAATGCGGCAAATTCATTATCGTTGTTTTATCTTTCAGGAATAAATGACCTTGAATAACATCGAACAAATTTCTTAAATATTCATAAACTTGAATAGGCATTCGACTCTTTCGTAATTGCTTAACTTTGATTCTTTTATGATTGATTAATTGTTACTCGATCTAATGACCGGTCACTAATGGTTATTTGAAGACGACTTTCATCTTTCGTTCTGCCTTTCTTGTATGGCTAAACACCTCACTGATTTTGATTTTTTCAAAGAAGAACATCTGACATGTGGATTGACGAAATGTGCAGAAATTCCTTCTGAATTTTTTCAGTCGCTTCGGTCGTCACCAGTTTTCAATTGTTGTCTCCCGTCTTTCTGAAATCACTGGGTTTTTTTTTATTGGGCACCCTGTAGAAAAATCTACTCCAATGGAATAAATAATTGGTTCGGCTGGAAATTAATTGCTGCTCGTTCTTGGGATTCGTCATTTGGAGGTTATTTGTAGACAACTTTCGTCTTTCATTCTCCACTTCTCGGAATGGCTAAATAACTCACTGATTTTGAGCGTCAAGTCATCGTACTTTTCAAAGAAAGAACATCCAACGTGAGGATTGAGGAAATAGGTAGAAATTCCTTCTGAATTTTTCAGTCACATCATTCGTCAGCAGTATTTAACGATTGTCTGACATCTTTCTGAATTTACAGCTTTTTTTTACTAGGCACCCTGTACAACATTGTTTTACTAGGATTGCCATTAGCTGCCTCATGTACGGAAATATGTTTCTTCTCTTTCAACTGCATTTGTATATATGTGTATAGGGAAAGGCTAAAAACTGCAGGGAGACATATTGTCCTAGTGTTATATTTTCCTAGGAAAAAAAACACCTGTATTAGAATTCGAACAGTCTGTGGAATTACCAGATGTAATTCTAATTCACACATTGTCAATGTTCGATTTTCTGAGATTAAAATTGCGGACGTTCGATTATTCTGTTCTTTTCAAGAATGCTTCTAGATTGCATTCAATGGTTTCTAGGCCAAATTGGAAAGCTCGGAAGCCAACTTTACCATGGCTTCCCTAATAGAATCATCCCCGAAGCCCTCCTTAATTATATTTTCTCTGGAAGTACGTGGACGTTAGAAGGAAATCCTGAAACAGATGCAATGTGAATGCTTCGATAACGCAATAAAACAATTTACTCAACAGACTATAGATTGACTCAACCTGCAAATAACGATTGACAAGTTAAATCAAAACCGACTAAAAAGTTTCAGTGATATACAAAATGACTGAAGTTTTTGTTTATGCCATGCCGATAGCTAAACGATCAGATTTCTCTACAGACACGTTTCTTCTCATATGTATGCGATTTTACGAGTTAAAGAGAATCTTGTGATGGTTTTCATTCTCCTTGGTTTTGAAGTCAGAGTAGTCCTTCTCTTATCTTCCTCGTAAGCCTTCTTGATTAGTGTGACGATGGCTTTCCGCACGTCACTGCACAAGCTGTGATGACATCAAATGTCGGCTATATGCGACCATATATAACCGACTCGCTAATTTTACGGGTTTATTTTCTTGACCGTGATCGAATTCAACAAAGATTAACGACAAATGCTTTTCAAGACACTGATTGGGAAGAAGCGATCAATACAATTTCTCACTAAATCAGCAGTTTTCCTTCGGCTTTAAGAATGTGAACTGCTATCCTAATAACTTCCGGCCACGGAGAAAAAACATTATATTCACTAGCCTTTGATCTAGGCGACTGCTAACTCACACACTGCTCGCCCCTACATCACTGACTGCTCATGACTGACTCCATCTTTCTGCTTATATGGATACTGGTTGGAGTCCCACCACCCCTATTCGTCCACATCTGTTCCAGAAAGGAGACCACACATTCAACTTTTGGGTCGTCATTTTTTCAAAGGACTATACATTTTTCATTATCAAAAATCATTAACGGCCTGGAGATAGGAATTCTAAAAAATCCTGGTCGTTAAATTGCTTCAGAGCTGGACCCAAAGACGAGATTCTTAAGATCCCTGGTCTTTAAATCGAAAAGAACCTATCAATTTATCTCCTAAGGATGTTTGAGAAATGGTATTGTTACATTAAGATAGGGTTTGAACTCGGCTAGCCGATTCAATTTTCCGTGGCGCAAGACACATGCTATCGATATATTAACTCCAACAGAGCGTGTATAGGAAAATCATTAATTATCATTAAGCTTAGAAAATTATTATAAAAATTTAAATATTTTCAAATATTTTTTTTTTCATTAAAAAATTATTTAATTTTAGTTAAGGTGTTTGAAAACGTAATATAAAATATATTGTCCCAAATTCCCAGCTATCAAAGAGAATTTTGTTCGAAATAGTGTGGAACGTCATCATCTTTAGTTCGTCTTGCATTTTCATTTCGAGTTAGATGTGCTATCTGTTTTAGTCGTTACTGCTGTCAAAAGTTCTCAAGTGATGCTTTCTCTGTTATTCAGAACTATGCTTTGATTGTGATTGTGTAGCGCCAGTCCGCCGAATAAGTAGAATGTTCCTAGCTAAGATCTCCAGACTTTATTTTAAACTTTGTGTTTACTTGTTTCTGAAAGAATTTTGGTATCAAGCTTGACATCCATATGGAAGTCTTTACCTGATGACCCGGTTTAAGAACATGGCACGAGTTGTTAGTTTAATGTAACCATTTGCTGTTTCGGGCGAAACTAGCGCTGGTGTAGTCTATTCTATGTTTAATTCCTTTATCTCCTATACTAAATGGCGTCATAATTGTGCAATACATCGAGATATTTGAAGTGTTTCGTATTTGCTAATTCCACATCCTGTTTTTTTTTTTGGACTAAATATAGGTGCCATTACTGCTTTCATTTCTTTCCCGCTCATAATTTCTCATTTAGAATTTCTTATCTTCAGTCCTATCTCTTGGAAATCTTGTTACTTATAGGATGTTGAATTTAATTGTTGTTCAAGGTGTGCTTCTTTATACAAATATATGATATAACGGTATATTATGTCATTCGCAGACTGTACTATTTCGCTGTATCACAGCTCCTCAGTGCGACTAGACATCCGAATACCTCAAGCCCGGATCGAAACCCAACCGATCAGTCAGAGTTTCTATCACTGAGCTATCTTCATTCGACAGAGAGAAACAAGTAAATCTAGTGTATATAAATTTTTATATATCAAAAACACTTTGGGGGTAAAGATCTATGACAAAGCAGAAACAATTTTTGTTTTAGGACTTCATCGAACTAAGTTTGCTTATTTAATTCTACGGCACATGCGCACAAACGAAAGACGCTGGACAGCTTTAATTTAAAAATAGATTTTTTAAATTTAAATTGGGTATATAATCTAGCCGATTTCATTTAGATTCATGTTCTTACATCACTTTTGTTATTAAATATCCCAAACTGGCAGATCCATTAAAACAGTGCGGGATATCTAATAATAAAAGTGAAGGAAACAAAATGAAAAACGAAACTAAATAAAATCGGCTGGCGAAGCACATAAAAAAATATTTTTGACTTTAAAATTCCCCTTCCTTCGTGTGCATGCGTAGTTGCATCACCGTACGCCTGCGTAGTCGCATCAACGTAAACATAAACTTAAACCGATGATGTCCAAAAAAAAGGAGTTACAAGAAAAAATTTCCACTTTCTCATGCACACACACATGCATACACCCACAACACACGCAAATATATATGTTTTCTATGGTTACATGAAAAGTTAGAAATTATCAGATTTTATGATAAAAACTAAACTAAAGAACTGAATTGACTATAAATTGTAAGCATAGACTACCTTTCACCTTGGAACATGTTTAAACTTTGAATTTGATAATACTTTTTCATATAGGAACAATCAGTAGATGAACTACGGTGCACCTTATATAGCTTGCATGATTTATTTTAATTTTATATTGCTTTGTATTGATGTTTTGTTTGTATTACTAGCATTCTATAAGGATGTACAACAGTTTAGTTGGTAATATTAAGATCTTACATTGATTAGTTGGTAAATTTAACATGTTATATGGATGTTCTTTATTTAACGGTTACATATTAATTTGCCAAAGTAGTTTTGCATTTTTGATCTTTATTTTCAAACGCTTAAGCTATTTACCAGTTTCTTAAAGGGTCCTTTTATTTATCAACTGCAAATGATTTATGTAAGTAGCTGAACGAACATATAACTGGCTAACTTAACGTTAAATTACCTCCCCATTCTTTCATTTTAATTCATTTATCGTCAGACTTCGATTCATCTTATAAAATAATGTAGCAACCTGTATCTGCTTATAAGGACATTGTCTAGGATTTATAGGCAGACGACTTCGTGTCATGACGTAATTTTCTGTCCGGTGAATTTGAAGTTAGCGTTGATCACATTCGATTGGTTGATCACGGCAAATCTCAGGGGTCTATTTTTTAAAAATATTCTGCTTTGGAAATTAAATTAATCTTTCACTGGCCAGTAGTTTAACATTGCCCGAGGAGACACATAATTAAGTAGCGATTTTTAACATATTTTAATATTCTAAAATAAATAATATTTAGCTCTACTCTGTATTGAGTTCTTTTAAATTAAATGTTACACATAGTGGAATTATACTCTATTTGTTCTCATTTTACCTGTATATATATATATATATATATATATATATATATATATATATAGTTTATACGTTATTATTATGGGTACACTTGAAGTAAATGCTGTTTTTTTTTTAATTAAGCAGTATTAATTACATTTACCTGCCCAAATGTTCGAGAAATTTCGAAGTAAATATGCGTTCTCTGACACAAATCGAACCTGTAACCTCTACTGAAATACCATTAAGGCTGATGTGCTATGACCGTTCAACCACAGAGAAATTCCGGCTAATCAAAACTCGAATTTCTGCTTTTAAATATACTTCGTTGATCTTTCTCGATTTGAATTCGTAACCTAACGTAAACCATGCCAACTTATCATTGGAAATGGATTAAATCCGATGAATAATTAATCTAAACATTAATTAAAATATAGCGGTGAACGCATATTTTATACGAAATTTCTCTATGCAGGTAAATGTAATTAATACTATTTAATTAAAGAACAGAGCATTTACCCAAATGAAAGAAATACTCAAATGATATTCTTATCAACTGACTTTATGTAAAAACGTTTTCTTTTTCATATTCGAGTGAAAAAAATATTCATTTAAATATTGAAATGGTACAACAAAAGAAATCTATGAATAAACAGCTCATGCCTAAAGGACGATTCTTAAATCGATTTATTTTCTTTTGGGCGAATGTTTCTTAATATGTTATAATGCCCCTTTTCAGATATAAAATAAATTACTGAGAATTGTTAAAATTTATTTCTTAAAATTTTAACAACTTGTGTAATTTACGAAATAAATTTTAATATTGATAATTTTTCGTAATTATTTTTTTCTGTTTTATTTTATTAAAATGTACTTTCCAGTTACACATGAACGCCTTCCAAAAACACTTGATTTAACAGATTATTGCGCTAGGCTAGGTCTCCTGTCTGTATTTACAAATATGATTTATTACTTTCTGAAACCAGTACATCACTACTTGTAGTTCCAGTTCAAAACGATAATAATTATATCTGATGTCGTATCCTCTCGGTACACCCACATTAAATAAAAAAAATTAAAAAAAAAACTGCTCAGGAAAAGCTCAACAATTTTGTTGTAAGACTGGTTCAGGATATAAAGAGGCCTAAAAAACATAGAAAAAAAAGAAACGAGCTTTCTGCGGCAGAGATGACTAGGATCAAAGTGTAGTAACGGCATCCAGCCCAGGGTACCAGCCACCAGAAGCAGTTCTAATTAGCGAGCCATCATCATCTTCAACTTGCCATCGGGCGTCGCTCCAGCCATCTTCAGCAGGAAACCAAATTCTGCCGCTTCCGGAAGCGCCAACAGGCTTCCGGCTTCAGCCATCCTTGTCATTCATAGGCAATAATCTATCCTTTTCGGAACACTCTTCAGCAATCACAAAATTTTCCATTTTCAGGACAACGCTCTCAAGCGGCTACCAAAACTGTTCTTCTCAGGAAGACAACGCTATTGCCACCTTTTACATCAGCTTACAATGTAATGTTTTGTCTAGTGCATGATTATATTTGTCTATTTTTTCTTTAGCAAAAAATAAAATTGGCAATATTTTTTTTTAATCAAGTCTTCGTTATTTTTGTTGTAGTATTCCGTCAAGTAATATCTTTTTGCTGGCCAATATACCACTCCCAACAGTAGTTATCGGGTTGCTAATAATTGTTCAAAATTTAAGCAGTCCACTTGCTAATCATAGGTCTGTTGGGAACAAGGCTAACATATGTAGGTTAATTCGTTTGCTCCGAAGTCAGTAATATGGAAAGTGTCAGAACGGCACCAATATATCAAGTTTTGCACAGCAGAAGATCCAGAGTGGAAGCCCCGTGTTTCGGCCCCCATGCAACTTCCCATATAGGCATTAATGACTGAAAGCAAAAAGAGACTGGCTAGGTAGCATATCATCATTTAAACACGTTTTATAGAATAATATAGATTTTACTCTTCTCTAAACTGTTTCTTGATATTATGATTGAATTCATCAAGGAAGGCACTGTAGCTTTTCAGCCTAACAATGAAATGCAGATTTTATATGAGCTACAATATGCTTGGGTTTGGAATTCACTCGGGAGGATGATGTAGGAAGAAATCGAAAGTACTTGGGTGTGAAAAAAAAAAATCACAATTAATGGTGTCTTTGAACACGCATGCGCGCACACACACACACCGACACCGACACACACATGCACAGGTTTAGCATGAAACAGAATGTCCCCTCTGGATGTTGACTTCAATGTCCACTTTTATGTCTACATACGCTCTTTACCTGATACACTTTAGTTCATAAGTACAGCATAGCTTAAAATTATATTTCTTCATATATATATATATATATATATATATATATATATATATATATTATGAAATTGACAAAGTCCGTCAATTATTTTAAGACATTTTTATGTTTATACATTCTTTTTTTATAGATACACATATTTAAGTAAATGCTCTGTTTATAATAAACTTTATTAACAACATTTACCGGACGGAATACCCGAGAAATTGTCAGAGAAAATATGCGTCCTCCGACAGGAATCGAACCTGTATCCTATCCGGAAATGTCATATAGCCTGACGTGCTTTTCACCTGCACTAAATGAAATATCATACAAGTTATAGAAAAATTGTCCAAACGTCGTCAAGCAACTCATCATCTTCCTCCAGCAGGCATGGAAATAAAGAATTGTACCACAAGAATGATGCCTGGTGGATGGTATTTGGATACATAACGGGAAGAATGCAAAAGACATTGCAAATTCTGCCTGATCTCAATCACAAGTTGTGCACAAGGTTAGTTCTGAGTGTTTTGGTGATGCAACTGCAAGAGAGGATCTGAACGAAGAGAAGCGGTCAACTCGACGACAGATTCAGAAAGGTAAACTAAGAGAAAAACAGAGTGTTTTGAAGTGCCGACTCAAAGAAGCTCCAATTCCTGAGAGGGAAGGACTTAAGGACCTGCTTAATGAAATTAAAAAAAGATCTTAATAATCACTAGAGCTGAGAGGAAAAAAAAAAAAAAAAAAAACGTTAGAACAAAAAGTAATTATTTTACAATAATCCTTAAGCTTTTGCTAAAAAGCGGTTCCATTTTGATTTGTTTTGTTTTAAGGCATACAAACCTCAATAGGTTACTTAATGCCGACAAAGTTTTTATTGCTAGTAATATTTTTTCCAAAAATATATTACTGCTAAATTTTTTTCCAAAACCGTATAGCTGGTAATATTTTTTTTTCAAAAATATTGCTGGTAATCATTTTTCTCTTCAAAAATTTATTGCCGTTAATAATTTTACAAAACTTATTTCTGTTACTAAAACATATATTAACACTTTCATAGAGTTTTGACCTCGGGTTGGGCTGTTAACTATTTGTCCATAGCTGAGTCCCAGACAGGTGCTACCACCCCGGGTCTTGGTGGACATGGGAACACCAACAATAAAGAGGTGCTTCCATGCTCCTCAAAACCTGATCATAGGCCTTGCTGTCGGACGTACTTTATCGTCATACACAGGACGCGGATGTAGTTTATCGTCATACCCAGGACGGGCTCAAAAGCTGTTCACCCAGACCAAGAGTGTCAAACTCGAAGTACCGAAGGAGGAACTCGAAAAGCACCCGGGGATGATGTATTCTGATGCTTGGAAATATGTTCCAATCCCTAGTATGAATAACCATCCTATGAAAATCTCGTGTCGTTAGTGCAACTGGAATAACTGGAACAGCATACAAATAATATAAGAATTGCACAAATGTGGATAAATATATGGCTACATATTTGTATTCTATAAAATGCACCGGCCTTTTTTTTTTTTAAATCAGAACGCATGATCGATTTATTTTAATAACTTTTTGCTCTGGGGTAGATATAGTTTTGATCCTACTAAAATAATTATATTAAAATACAGCTTTCGATCTGAAAATGGTTGGTCTAAAGTTAACGTTTTTTTAAACAAAACGTATTATTTTCTTTCTTTTTAATGATGTTGCATTGTCTTAAATTTGGGGATGATAATATAGACCGTCTGCTTCCTTGATTTCAGTTTCCAATCAATCATTTTTTTTACTCGTGTCATTTCAAATATAATCCGATGTTTTCTTATATTCAAGCTCTAAATACTTTGGAAAATTAGTTTACTCAGTGTCAAAAATGATGGATAAAGCAAAGTATTTTTGAAATTCTGTTGTACTAAGATATCAAAATTCATTTTCTTCACTTCCTTGCTTATTCTCGATAATTTAGTGAATATCAAATTAAAAGTAAAATTAAGCAAATATAATAATTGATCGTCTACCTTGAACCATTTCTATAAATGTATAATATTAAAAACTGTCTTTTACTTGCTAGAGTTGTCATCACGTTCCAACGCCTCGAAGACTAATTGTATATCTCTAGATAAGTGCCTCCATTTTCGACAACCTTCACCCTCTTTGGACGCAGGCCTCTCCGATGTTCCCCATTATGCGGATTATCACCTTATTCACGAGGCTTAGTTTGCATGTACCTTGCTTTTCATATAATTCCACAGAAGAAAGTCACAAGGTTTATGGTAAGGGGGGGCGTAGCCTATTCGAGAGAGTCACTTTGACCAATATATCCGTCAGAAAATTTGATATACAAGAAATCAATCTGGCAAAGTGGGAAGAGGCATCCTCTTGTTGGAAAAAGACGTTAGCAAGATCATTCCCACCGTTACCGGACGCATCGAGGAAGAAGAATTGTCCAATCATTTCAGCGCTAGATATGGCATACAAAACCAAAAGCTTCATGATCTCGTTCATGCCCGACAATTTTTACTGGGAGTTATTTTCCCTAAATTCGACAGTTGTGTCCGTATACCCAACAAGAGTTTTAATTTGTAATTCTAGAAGTGTGATTCACATATTTACGAGTATTATAATCTTCTGATTGAAGCGTTGAAAAAAACTAAAATCGGAACGAGCAGGGCTTAACAACATTCCGAATCATCCAGTGAATCGTGCTTTTGTTGATATTAAGTTCCAGTATAGCCCACCGGATAGACTTTTACTGGCTTTGCGCAAACGCCTACCCTAAGAGTTTGCTGTTTTCATCAGTGCTTATAGTAGCAGGCCTTCTTAATCCGTGGCTTGTCAAGAACAGACGCTCTTTGGAGAAATTTTCTATCAATAGCGTAAATTGTACTATGCGTTGAAATAGTGGGATGGGTCGAAACTTTCTAAACTTTGAAATGCAGTCGAGATTTGAAAAACGTCGTGCCAGTTGGCAATTTTGCGACGCTGATGCAACATTGGTTCAATGTCAATCGGCTGGCAAGAGACGTGAGTGAACATCGAAAAATTTGCATCCATTGTTGTCTCCAGAAATTCCCATCCATTGTTAATACACCACAATTTCCCGACCATTGTTACACTCCAAACCTTCCAATCCATTGTTACTCTCCACAACATTCTATGAATTGTTACTCTCTACAACATCCCGTCGATTGTTACACTCAACAACATCCTGTCCATTGTTACTCTCCATAATTTCCAATACATTGCCCCTTTCCACAAATTCCTGTCCATTGTTACTCTCCACAACTTCCCATTCATTGTTACTTTCCAAAACGTCCAGTTAATTATTACTCTCAACAAATTCCTGTCCATTATTATTCTCCACAAGTCCCCGGTCATTCTTACTCTCCACAGATTCTTTTTCACTGTTAATCTTCACAACTTCCCGCGAATTGTTATTCTCTAGAACCTCTCATCCTTTGTAACTCTCCACAAATTCTCGTCCAATATTACTCACCACAACTTCCTACCCAATGTTACTCTCAACATCTTCTAGTCCATTGTTACATTCCTCAAATTCCCGTTCACTCTAACTCTCCACAACATCCCGTCCATTATTACTCTCCATATCTTACCGTCCATAGTTACTTTCCACAACTTCCTGTCCATTTTTACTTTCCACAACTTCCTGTCCATTATTATATTCTACAACTTACTATCCGTTGATACTCTCCATATCTTCCTGTACATTCCTACTCTCCATATCTTCACGTCCTTTGTTACTTTCCGCAACTTCTAGATCATTGTTACACTCCACAAGTTCCCATCTATTGTTACCATCCACAACTCCCCGTCCATTGTAATTCTCCACAACTTCCCGTACATTGTAACTCTTCACAACTTCCGGTGTTACTCTTTTCATCCTCTGGTCCTTTGCAACTCTCCACAAATACCCATCCACTGTTACTTTTCACAAGTTCACATCCATTGTTACTCTCCACAACTTCCAGAACATTGTTACTCTCAACAAATTCCTGTCCAGTATTTTTCTCCACAAGTTCTCAGCCATTCTTACTCTCCACAAATTCTTATCCATTGTTACTCTCCGTGAATTTTTACTCTCTAGAACCTCTCATCCTTTGTAACTCTCTACAAATTCCCGTACATTGTTACTCTCCAAAACTTTTTGCCCATTGTTACATTACACAATTTCCTAGTTCAATCTTACTCTCCACAACTTCCCATCCATTGTTACTCTTCACAAATGCCTGTCCATTTTTACTCTCTACAAGTCCCCATCCATTGTTACTTTTTACAATTTCCTGTCCATTTTTACTCTCTACAAGTCCCCATCCATTGTTACTCTCCACAAATTCCTGACCATTATTACTCTCCATATCTTACCGTCCATTGTTACTTTCCACAACTTCTTGGCCATTGTTACACTCCACAACATCCCGTCCATTATTACTCTCTACAACATCCCGTCCATTGTTTCACTCCACAACTTCACATTCATTGTCACTCTCCACATCTTCCCGTCCATTATTACTCTAACTTTTGACTATTACCATTTTACTTTGACATGTTTTGCCACCAATTAACGCTGTCTCGGTAGGCTATTTGCTGTGTCTCTAGCTTCTCCTGCCTTCTTTATATTATAAAAAGTGCCACATTGTCTAAGCTCTCTCTCCTCTTCAGAAAATAAAACAGGAAATCCGGGAAGATGAATTTAACAATGCTCCATTTAAGAAAACTCGAACATTCTTTCATGGTGAATATATGTACGTGTGTTTGCTTAAGAAATAGAATCTGGCTATGATGTTGTATTCTATTCATAATACGCATTTTACAGACATTACGAATGCTGTATTATTTCTGTCCTATTTTCTTTGCGTCTATCGATTTGTTAAGCCTGTAATACTAGAAGAAAAATGATTTTGAAAAAATCTCCCATTTCTCTTTTAATTCCAGGGTTTTAAAATGTAACTTGAAGCAACAGAATCCGATAATGTCTTTATCCTAGTCCACTCAAAATATAAATGCATTCTTCAACATTTTAATAAAACTTAATATATACTTTAAGCAAATTCTTGTATTTCTTTTGTGATTATGATGTGAAGAAGAACGGTTTCTTCAAGAACATTTTCGACAGACTGAATCCCCACGAGTTTTATTAAAACATGCCAAGCATTTATTTTATAAGGAAATTTAATGCCGGATTTGTGTGCGAAGATACTTTGAAAAGGGTTTTGTCACTGGGATTCCGCAGAAATCGAGATATGAAAATGTAGTAATAGAATGTGTAATATAAACCGTTTCTGAATTTATTAAAGTAAATAATATTATACAGATAATGAAATTCCCTTTTGAATGAATCGCAAATTTCGTTAGTTTGAAAGAACAAGATATATTTGTCTCGAGTACACAGCAGCTCGGCGAAATAAATAATATTTAAAATAAACAGGGCGTTTACTCAGATACGAGTATCCGGTAAAATAAAGTTTGGCGTAAGAAATTGTTTTGTTTACGTTTCGGATAAAAAAAAAGAACAGTAAGTGTGCTTTAAAGTTAAAATGAAGCTTTATTTTAAAGATCTTTTTAGCCCTGCGGTAAACGTGTTAGACTGTGCTATCTCATGCAAAAAGAGACGCAAGTTTCGAATCCTGCCTCATTTATTAAATTTTCTCGAGTACTCATGATAGTAGGCGAAATAATTACTGGTTAAGTAAAACTTAATGTCTACTTATATACGGGTATTCACTAAAAATAATGTTTGAATTATTAAAACTCCACAGAATATATATGAAAAAAATTTTTTTTTTCATTAAAAGGCCTCCTAACATAGCGATCAGTGAAACGAAAATTTCTTTGTAGTGGACGCTTCACTAACATATAAATAATAATTCATATTAATTTTAATTATCAATATTAATTTATATTAATCCTAATTATATATTAATAATAATATATTATAAACTATATGTTTAGATTATTTTCCGCGTCAACCAAACTTAACTTACATATTTAACTAATTAACCCATGCATTAATACACACCACACCACATTATACAAAAAAAGCCAACTAGAAAAGACGCATAATCCCGAGCAATCCACCGTATAGCAAAAACGAAAAAAGCAAACAGAAGAAATATTCATTAACCTAACACACAAACACTTCCATAAAGCACTCTTCACAAGCCGTTTAACAAAATCAAAGTAAAAATCAGCTCTAGTTGCACCGAGAACATGACATAAATAATAAAAAAGCACAACAGGAAAATGACCAACTAAAAAACCAGTAACTGCTGATCAGAGAACGATTGTCCCTTGAACGGCAATTGCTTACAAAAATATAATATATCAAGTCACGGTAAAATCAGCAAATAACGAAGAAAAAATATATATATATATATATATATATATATATATATATATATATATATATATATATAGTAATAACTGGTGGTTCATGGAAACAGATAAATTATACACAACATACATTACGAATAGTAAATACGTGAACAGCACATTCCTTTCTAAAATTACATAGGAAATTAAAAACAAACATCAAATTACACCAAAAATATGGAAAATACAGAAAACAGCATCGGCTTACAACAAACCGTGAACATTTTCTGGGAACGAAAATAATAATAATAACAAACTTCGCAAACCAAAAGAAATTATTACATAAACGATCTGATCTCACTTCATATTAATGTCTCGGTAACAATCTTTTACAACTTTACTTAAAAATCGAAAACTAAAAAAAAATATAGCATGTACTAGACCACCGTAAAAAATGCAAATATACTCATCATAAACAAAGCAGATAATGTAATGTAATTATGCAAAGCCTATACCTTTAAACTTGAAATAATCAAATCCCGGTGGAAAAAATTTAACAAAATAAACAAATAAACAAATTAACTAAATAATTAACAAAATTAACAAATTGCGAAAGAATACATAGACACAAGCAAATGTAATAATAATAATAATAATAATAATAATAATAATAATAATAATAATCAACTATGAATAATTAAGTAAATAATGTGTAAAAGCTATCAAATAAACCGACTTCGGATGCACAATAATTTCTGCTAAATAGCCTCTTGAATAATTTGAAACATAACCGTTATCGTCCACCGAATAACCGTAAAACGTTACTACACATAATGCACCACTGACAGGCATATATAAATATTCGAGGGAAAACACAACGCACATGACTTCAACATTGCGTGGAAGCATACAACTGACTGTTTCCGCGTCTTGTTGACCTAAGTCTTCATATATATATATATATATATATATATATATATATATATATATATATATATATATATATAAAAAAACGAAAATAATATATAAATTCTAACGTTCACAGCATTAATTCAAAAGAGGGCTCGATACCGATAATTATTGTTTATTATAATTTTATCATATAGACAAAAACAGATTAGTCACTACAAAGATGCAACTATGTTTCAGTGAATTTCAATTGCACCTCGACTGGGGGAATGGAAAAAAGGAAGTGACGTTTTACATACGGCTTGCTTACAAGTAGAATTGTTCATAACCATTTTTGGTTCTCACCCGTCGATGTACAATAGAAATACACCGAAACGAAGTTGCATCTTTGTAGTGAGTAAAGTGTTTTGTGTATATGATAAAATTATATATATATATATATGTGTGTGTGTGTGTGTGTGTGTGTGTGTGTGTGTGTGTGTGTTTATGTATGTGTGTATGTTTGTGTGTGAAAGGAGGTTCTGTCAAATTCAACTGAAATGTTTCCGTTTAAATCTTTTATTCTTACAATGTTTGAAATATGTGTGAAAAATCCAGTTGAAAATTGTTGTTACTCTGTCTAAAATGACGTGTTTTTTTCTTAGTATCATTGGATGTGCTAGTGATTCTCATCACGAATGTTTCAAACAGCTTTGGCAGCTTTGTTACTTTGATTACAAGCAAAGGGAAGATGATGTCAGGCATGGTCGTTCTTGTCTACTTGTCATTCCATCTCAAATGCGCGTCTAATCTAAAATAACGTGTCAATACCATTCGACAACAATACAGAGGATGACAAACGTTACTAAGAAGCAAAACTGATAAGAAAGATTATTCTTCGGGATCAATTTCGGAACATCAGAAAAACTAACGAATATATGTAAGAACCTAAGAAAAGATGAACAACTTTATTTTAGAATCATGGAAATGTTCAGACTTATCTTGTCATCTATGTTCTTCACACTCCGTCCATAGTTCCCACCTTTACTGTTATTTATACGCCCTTTTGTCTGCAGTTCCCCCTTTCTTGCATCAGGAACTTTTGATCCCCGTATCATGCAGGGAATTTCAGACATTCAGTTAATCTATGAGTGTAATTTGTTCTCTTTACACTTCAGTTTTGGTACACCTGGTGAGTCTGAACGCCAGCAAAGATATCAAAGTTCAAAAGCTCGTACCAGAGAGCTAGGGCATTTCAATTCTGACATCCCTTGATCTACGGTTCCATGCGTGTATCCGGAACACCTGATGGATGTCCTTACCGCCCACACTAGATAGCGTAGTCGCCGAGCATGAGTACTTCATGATAGACAGGCGTCTAGCTGAAATTGTTCACGGTACCAGACACTATCGCAAATCATAATCACATTCAATAGATGAAGGCGAAGATCCATACATAGCAGATGAGTTTAGCTTTCTTTTGCTTCAACGGGATAATAGTGCAGACGTTCCACAAGAGTGACCTTGATAACACGCCGATTTGCAAACAGAGCCTCACCTTGACACGAACCTGGATGACTGACGATATGACCTGGTTTCATGAGTCCCTATTTCAACTGAACCAGGATGATGATATTGTTATATTTTGGGGTAGATTCCATGAGACATTAACCCATGGAAAAGGGTCGGCGGACCTTTGGTTGTTCAATAACGATAGTACGGGTATTAATTAGGTATAGCTGGGGGTCAACATGTCAGCATAGAAATATCATTGATTGATGACCATGATGATAGACTGCATCATAACAATTCAAATAGGCATACAATGATAGATTTCATGGTAATAAACCGTATCTTTGGGCCAAGATTTCTAGAAATGACTTAAAGAGTAGTCTAAAAAATTCCAGCTAATCAGGTGACACCACTTTCGCTCTACCTGAAACTAAACGATCATTTATTGGAAGTAGTCGGCACGTATGTCAGCAAGCATGATTGTTCACCTAAATATAACTGATATCTGACGGCAGCTATCAGAAGTCATTGCTCGAACTATCTTCAGAGGTCCTTCGGCCGACCGAGAACTCGATGCCATATCAAGTGGTAACAATTCGCAAGGTTAGAAGCTCCGCACTTGATACTATTCAACGAACCAGTGAATTTTGGCACGTCACTATAGATTATTACATGAAGTAAAATATTTTTAGAAGTGAACTGTGATAATTTTATAGATAACGAGTAGAAGTGTTTCAGAAATAAAATAAAAAATGTCGGAACACTGCATAGAAATCAATATTTTTTGTGGTGGGTGTATTTCTCAAGATGTGATGATTTGATGTATTTCTACGCAAATGTATTTCAACTCAACTTCCAGTCCCAACCATCAGAGAATTCCGAAGCGAAAAATTTCGATAACATCATAATTACATAAATTTTTATATAGACGCATACCTCGACGCACAAGTACGAATAAATAAAACGAGGCTTCCATGTCATATATAAATTAGTGCTGTGCATTGAACTTGATGCCAAATACGTACGTCGCACTGTATTTCTGTCTGCGAAAAAAAAAAAAATGATTTGCAAATATTTTCCATATTTCTTCAAACTTTAAATAATTGTTTCTGAAAGGTACAAATCGATATTAGACAAGGAAGTGTTATTGCCGATATTTTAGGCTGCTGTTATATATTTTTCGTGGGTGCTGATATTTTGACAGAGTTTTACCCTCTTCCGTCCGGCCATTGATTTATTGCATTTTGTCATTTTTTTTTTTGTTTTTTTTTTTTTTTCTGAAACTATGAATCTTCTTTTCTTCAATTTTTTTTTTATTTTTATTTTTTTTATTTTCGCGCCTTTTTATTTCAAAATTTCTATTGGTTTCTTTATTTATTAATTTTACTGATCATTAATTTCTCTTTTGCTTTTTTCGTTCCCTTTCAATCTTCCTGTATTTATTCTTCAATTCTTCTTCTGGAAATTCTGTCTCATCTCTTTTTCATTCTCTTTTCATTTTTCTGTTTATACTTTCAGTTTTCTTCTTAACAACCGAACTCCGTTTTTCAGGTTTTTTTTTTTTTTTTTTTTTTTAAATTTTTTATCTTATTTCGATATTTATATTGGGTTGGTGCGTAATTATCAGGCGTTTTATAAACAATATTCATGCGGAAAAAAGAAACATAATTCAGCAATAACATTTTAAAATGATTATTCCGGAGCGTATGATTATCGACTCGGATTTTTATAACCTGAAAATAAAATAATATTTTCATTAAAAAAACTAAACAAAGCAACAATTTTTATTAGCAAATATCACGCCTACAAAAACGCCTGATAATTATGCACCAATATTTCCTTTTTCAGATTCCAGGTCCATTTGTTTTTTATTCACTTTTTTATTTTATTTACCTATTTTTTCTTTCTTTCTTTCTTTCTTCTCATCTCAAATTGTTTTACATTTTTCAGTTGCCGTTTTTTTTCTTTCTTTTATCATTCTGTCAATTTATTTTCCTGTCTCTTTATTTTTCTTTTCCTCTTTCTCTTTACTTTTATTTTTCTTTCTTTCTTTCCATGTTTCTGTTCAATTTATTTTTTTATCTTTATTTTTCGTTCTCTCTCTCTACTTTTAATTTTTTCTTTCTTTCTCATTATCATTCTGTTTAATTTATTTTTCTCTGTCTTTATTCTTCTTTCTTCCTCATTAACTTTATTTTTCCATATCTCTTTTTATACTTCTCTCTCCTTTATTCTTCCAATCTTTGTTTTTCTTTGTCTTCCACTTTTATTTTCTTCCGTTTTACTTATCGCTCGGTCACATTTCTTTGCCTTTCCATTTTTCTTTTTTTTCTTTTTTTTCCCCTCTTTCCGTTTTTTCTTTCTTTCTTTTTATCATTCTGTCTTTTATATTTTCCTTTTTTTCTTTGTCTCTTTCTTCGTTTATTTTATTTCTTTTCCTTAGCATACTGTGTCATTTTCTTTTCTATCTTTTGGCTCTTTGTATCTTTCCATATTTCTTTTATTTAATCTTTACTATTCTGTCGCACATTTTGTCTCTCCCATGATTCTTCTTTCTCTCTTATCATCATTCTTGTTTACTTCTACTTCCATCTTCATAATTTTATCTAATTCCTTTTCTTTAACATTTTATCTCTTTTCTTTTTCTTTCTCTTTGCCCGTTTTCTCTCTCCACTTTTCTTTTCTTTTTATTACTCTGTTGCACATATTTTCCTTGTCTTTTTCTTTCTCTATTTCTGACTTTATTTTTCTTATTTCTTTTCGTCATCCTCATTTCCACTGTTTCTTTTCACGTTTTCTATCTCTTTGCATTTCTTTCAAATCTTATTTACTTTATTCTGTCTCATTTCTTTTCTTTATCTTTGTCCTTCGTCTACTTCTCTATTTATTTTACTTTCCTTTAATCGCTTTGTCGCAATTATTCTCATTCACTTCTTTCACACATTGTTTCTAACTTCTTTAGTGTGGGGCTCGCCCCTTGTACACAAGATGGACTCGTCCAAAGTATACTTATACTACGGAGAGATAGCGTGACAAAAACATCGAGACAGGGTGTTCACTCAGAGTTATACGAGAGTCCAGAAAGAGAGCTAATTACGGCTTCACTTACAGAGACTTGTACATATACTTTCCTACTAACCCGCTTTCCTGGACTACTAATCTTCATTTCAAATTTGTATTCTTACGTTTAATACACATATTTTCCTATTTCAATTACTGGCGTTGTTTATTTATTTGTACAGGATTCCATCCCCGGGATCCACAACATTCATATTTTCTTTCATTTATCATATAATACTGTCTCATTTGATTTTCTTTCTATCTCTATTTCATTCCTTATTTCTACTTTTATTTTTCTTTCTTTTCATATCACCATCGCATATATATATTTATTTGTCTGATTTTTTTTTTTGTTTTGTCAGAGGGTTGAGAACAAGAGTAACGAGGCACTTTTGACGAAAGGATATAGAGAATTACGGGGAACAAGATGAAGGCAACAGAAGATGTCGATTGACATTACACTTGAATATTTGAAGATTGTAGTTATCAGGGACAGCTGATACGTGACATATGTCCTTCATTACGGCATCGAATGTTGGATGATTTCTTCAAAGATGAAGAAGAGAATCGAGGCGACAGAGATGTAGATTTACAGAAGGATGCTGAGGGTATCATGTACCGAGCGTGAGCAATGATGAGGAGGAGATTTATACATAACATTAGGAAGAGGCAGCTGAATTTCCTGGGACACATAATGAGGAAGGAGGGCCTGGATAATCTGATACTCAAAGTCTAATAGAGGGAAAGAGATATAACGGAAAACAACGAATGGCATACCTACCGGCTTTAAGCAAGTGGACGAAAGAATGTGGTCTGGGGGAGGTAGCAGAGGGAAGGAAATTGTTGAGAGCTGCAAGGAATAGAAGGAGGCGGAGAGCCATGATCGCGTACGTCCTGGAAGAACATGGCACATAGGATGAAAGAAAGTTATGAAGGAAGCAAATAGGAGGAAGGATGTTCCACAGACGAGAAGTGCGAGAGAAGAAGCTGTTTGAGTAGAAGAGGCGGTTACATTTAACCTTTTCGACAGTGAAAGTTTGCTACTGTGATATCAGCCTAGTAGCCCGCTTAAATTCATGTAGTCTGAGAACCAGCGAAATTAGATCATCGGAACAGTGGCCGTGAAAATACTTTTAGAAGAGACAGTCGGACAGTGACTGTAGACAAGATGCCAGATCAGAACCTATCATATTGCATATCCGTCTCTGGATTTTATCGAGGACCTCGAGACGTAAAGCGGGGGCACCGGTCTATATATGACAGCAGTATTTCCATGTTCTCTTTTTCGCCCTTTATTTTTTTTTTCTTTTTCTTTTTAATTCCGTCTAGATTTTATTGTTTCTCTTCTCTATTTCTATCTCCATTTTTACTTTTATTTTTCTTTCTTTTTATTGCACTTTCTTTATATTTCTCTTTCGCATTTATTTACTTTCTCTTTGTTTTTTTTTTTTCTTTCTCTCAATTTTGTTTCTTATTATTTCGTCTCATATTTTCTCTCTCCCTTCGCTTTTTCTATCTCCATTTTACTACTTTTCTTTCCTTTTTTATTGTTTCATTATTTTCTCTTCCTCCTTTACTCTTCATTTTTCTTTTTTTTTTATTTTTCAAGCTCATTTATTTTCCTTTTTAAAAGAGTTTTTATGCTCAGTTTTTTTACAATATAGGCGGCGCGCTATACGGAGGTACTTTTTGAAGATGTTTATAAATCACTCATTGTCAATGCCCAGTTGAACTATAAACAGGTAATTGTTTTCTGGAGGGGCAAAAATTCATGCAAAAATCTCACTATATTTTACGTCGACTTATACACTAGTATAGACGGCAATGATTTTTTCTTTATAAGTCAGCTGACTTGTTTTTTATTCTATTACTTGTTTTATTTTTTTTATTAAATTCGTAAAATATTTTTTTCCCATGTGTTTTATTCATTTCTTTACTGTAGATTTTTTCAACAGTTAAAACATTTTACTTTCTTTCTTTCAGATTTTCCGGTCGGGTTTGCTCTACCACTTTCTTATCTTTCGTTTTTTTTTTCTTGATTGCTTTCTATCACTTTTCTGTTTTTTTTTCTTTCTTTCTTACTTTTTTTCTTTTTCCTCCCTTTCTCCTTTCTTTCTTTCTTTCTTTCTTTCTATCTTTTTTTCCAGATTTCAGTCTTTCTTTCGATTATTTTTCTATCTTTTCTTTCTTTTTTTCTTTTTTTCTTTCTTTCTTTCTTTCTTTCTTTCTTTCTTATTCACTCTGTGTATTTTATCTCGTTAATTTTTTTTCTTTTTTTTAAAGTTCTGATTCTCTACTTGTTTACATTCGTTCTCTCGATTTTACTGCTTTATTTTTTCTTTTTTCTTCCAGTCTTTTACGCTCACTATTTACTTCTTTCTTTCTTTCTTTCTTTCTTTCTTTCTTTCTTTCTTTCTTTCTTTCTTTCTTTCCTTTACCTATTCTATCGCTTAGTTTTAGTTCGATCTTTTCCTCTTCTTTTCTTTCGCAATTTATATTATTTTCTTTTCCCGTTTTCTTTCTTTTTTAATTATTTTCCGATCATGCATACACTCTCAATCTATTTCTCGTTTTATTCTTCTTTGTTTGATATCTATATCTCTCTATCTCAAACACACACACACACACACACACATATATATATATATATATATATATATATATATATATATAAATATATAAATATGAAAATACAAAAGTGAACATTGAAGTCACCACTCAGAGGCAACGTGCTGTTTTCATGCTAGACGCAATCATCAGGACACCTGACGTTTGCGTCTAGCATGATTTCATGTTCACTTTTATATTTATATTTACATACTCTCTATCTCTGATAGTGAGCACTTGATCCCATAAATATAGCCCACCTTAAAGCTATATCTCTTTATATATATATATATATATATATATATATATATATATATAAATATATATATACAAAATATATATACACATATATATATATATATATATATATATATATATATATATATATATATATATATATATATATCTGTGTGTGTGTCTGTGTATGTATGCGTGTGTGCATAGATCCATTTATTACGAGGTGATTAGAAAGGGGTACATAGTGAACATTTAATGATTTTTTTTTATTAATAGAATAGAGTCATGTATCAATATTATTTCATTTGATAGAAATGATAGACCAAGCTTGTATCGATCATGGCATTAACTAACTTAGCTAATGATCTATCTATCTATCTATCTATCTATCTATCTATCTATCTATCTATCTATCCCGTCATTTATAAAAAGAAAATGGTTAAAAGAATAGCCCGGATGTGCTACCTACGGTTGGTCGTATAACACAGATACTGGCTACGGATTACGTTCGAATGCATGTAAAGTCAGTGGAAATAGAAAAGTGATAATCAGAGCAGGTCGACGAGATTTACGGCTGTTTGGACTTATGGCTCTGTCAATATGTGACAGTTTACTACAGACTTTAAAGAATGGTAAGAATTAAGATGATCAACACATGAAATTCAAACAGAAAATAATTACATAATCAAGATGTTGACGTTCCACAATTCTTCAAAGAAAAAGTTAGGAAGGAGGCCTTCAACAGCAGCAAAAACTAAAGAAAAACTGAGATGGAATATAACAATTACTGTACATGAAAAGTGCATTGTCTTGAAAATTTTCATTAGTTTAAAGATTCTATAAATGCCAACTGATACCAGCACTGGTTGCTCGGTCAAGGCATGCGAAGTGTTTCCTTCTAAGTAAACTAATAAACTGATATTACCATTTCCATCTATTTTAATCTGGTAATTTTTATCTATCTATCTATCTAGCTAGCTAGCTAGCTATCAAATTCTAGAACTAAAATTATATCGTGAGCCATCATGTTTTTAAACAGTGTAATTTATATTAACCAGCCTAGACATTGAGAAGTGATAAGCTAAATATAACATCAATTACATTAGTTAAAAATTACACACAGAAACACACACACACACAAGCATATATATATATGAGCTGGGGATGATCTTGGGAACGAAACCGGTTGGTCTGTTCTGTAAGTGTTATCATCTCTTATTTTTTATTTTTTCATTCTTCATAATGCCTTTAGGAAATAATTTGTATCTATTCCTTGCAATATTACGGTTTTGTACCTCCAACAATTTATTTAAATATTTTAAGCGGAGGTATTCGAGAGATATTATCAAAAAACTTGATAAATTTCTTCTTATTAAGGCAAGATTGAGAAAACTAAAAATAATTGTAAATTTCTTCAAGCCTGTATTGATAATCATGTTTGTCCTTCCTCTTTTCTGTTTAGAATTAGGAGTGCAAAAAATCCAGGTCTAAAAATTGAAGAGGTTTTCATGAGGGATTCTATTCAACTTTGTACAAATAGAATCCATCAACTGATCCGTGATTTTATTGTCCTTCCCAGAGAATGTTTAACCTACCTTTCATTTTTTGATAGGATTAGGTTCTGTCATTATGTGGGTTCTATTCATTCTAAATCTTCAAGAAAATTATCTAGTGACACACAATCTAAGTTGCAGCATTTAATTAATAAACGGTTTGGACATATTGTGGAACCAATTTCGGGAGTTACCGTTAACCTGTCTACTTACGAGCTTTCCAAGCTAGAGCCTAGTATACTCTCGCATGGCCTTGACCACTGCGTTCCATTTAGGATTCCTGATAAGGAAAAAAATTTTTCCGAATTTGAAGTGTTATCTTCGCAGTTGTGCAGACTTGTGCCTCGCTCTTCTGACTCACTTTCTAATCTTAAGGCTACTCTTAATAGTTTGGCACATACTTATGCTTTAACTCCTGTAGCCCTTTCCGAGTCTAAGTGGAGTCAACAGCACCGTTCCGTAGTCAGGACTTTAAAAGCAAATAATAACTTGGTTATTACTCGTCCTGATAAAGGGGCTGGTATTGTTCTATTGGACCATTCTGATTATGTCTCCAAAATGCAAAGCATTCTTGGCGACGCTACAAAATTCTTCCTCTTGGTCCAGTAGAGACGCATAATCGCACTATTCCTTTAGAAATTAAATTTCAAAAGAAACTCTTATCTTGGGCTAAACGTGGTTTCATATCCCGTGAAGTCACTGATGATATTAGACCTGTTGGGTCTATTCGTCCTCGTCTGTATGGTCTTCCGAAGACTCATAAGGTTGATGTACCCCTTCGACCCATCCTGTCCATGTCAGGCTCGTCTCAACATAAGGTTGCGAGTTTTCTTTCAAACCTTCTTGAACCTGTTGTTGAACATTTTAGCTCGTATACTATCAAAGATTCTTTTTCGTTTACTCAGGTTATTCGTGATACTCCTTCTAAAAGTAAATTTATGTGTTCCTTTGACGTATGTTCTCTATTTACTTGTGTTCCAGTAATGGAAACTATTGATATTTGTTATAACATGTTATATCGAAGTAGTTTGTCACCTCCGGATATCCCAGGAAATGTGTTTGTTGAGCTTATGCAATTCGCTACTATGTCTGTGGAGTTTAGCTTTAACAATTTTATGTACAGGCAGATTGATAGGGTTGCTATGGGCTCCCCTTTGGGTCCCGCTTTGGCCAACATTTTTGTCGGCTTTTATGAGTCGTCCCTCCTCACTTATGACAATGCACCGCCTATGTACCGTCGGTATGTAGACGATACGTTTTGTCTTTTTAATAGTGAAGTGGAAGCTGATTCCTTTCTCACAGTTATGAACCAACTTCATCCATCTTTAAAATTTACCATCCAAAAGGAGTCTAATTCTTGTCTCTCTTTCCTTGATGTCCTTGTGCATCGGACTCCTTCTCAATTTTTTACTTCGGTGTTTCGCAAACCAACGTTTTCTGGTCGCGTTGGGACTCATTTTGTCCCAGAAAGCGCAAAATCAATCTCATCAAGACCTTAACACATAGGGCCTTGATGATCTGTAGCGAACAATATTTGGATGAAGAATTGGATTTTATCCGCTGCACTCTATTAAAAAATGGATATCCTAGTGATATTCTTGATGGTGTCATGCGTGATAAAATTATTAACTTTCGAAAGGAAAAACAATACTTAGTTCAGAAATGTCCTATTTACTTGCGGTTTCCATTTATTGGTTCCCGGGGCGAGCTTGTGGCTAGGCGGGTCTTGTCGGCTGTCCATTCACTGCTATTTCTCTGCTCAACTAAGAATTCATTTTGTGACTCGTTCTGCCTTTCCCTCTATGCGTAAGGATCCTCTTCCTCCCATCATGTTTCTTCCGTGATATATTCTTTTAAATGTGGTTGCGGTAGCAACTACATAGGAAGGACTTCCCAACGTTTAGATTGTAGGATCAGGCAGCATGTCCCATTGCGAGTTCTTAATCCGGATGCTCGTAAGAGCCAGTTGGTTAATACTTCCGGGTCAGCGATCACTTAACATTTAATAAATTGCAGGGATTGTGCGAAGAACTTCCGTCCGAATTGGTTTATTATAGTGTCCAGTTCGCACTCTCCATTTCATTTGAGGGCACTTGAGTCTCTGGATATTCGGTCCAGGGAGCCGTCTCTTTGCAAGCAAAAGACTGTCTCCTTGGGCTTCACGTTATTACACTCTAGTGTCTATCATACTTTACCCTCACACACCCCGTTATAATTTTTTTTCTTCCCTTGTACTGTGCATATTCGCACGGTTTAAAAAATATATATATTTTTCCCCCTCATACCATTACTCATTTAATTTTTAATGTTTTAATTGTATGTAGGGTTTTTGTGTGAGTCAATATATATTGCAATAATTGATAAATTGTTCCCAGTCGACCCTGATGAGCTTGGGAACGAAACCGGTTGGTCTTTTCTGTAAGTGTTATCCTCTCTTATTTTTTTCATAATGCCTTTAGGAAATAATTTGTATTATATATATATATATATATATATATATAAATATATATATATATATATATATATATATATATATATATATATATATATATATATATATATATATATATTCCAGAAAGTCTTGACTAACTTAGTAACAAACATCAAGTTTAATCAGCAATTAGACGTCTAACTAAAATAAAAAATATCACTTGTCTTATTAATAGAAGCGGACAAATGTAGAACTTTATATGAACTATGCACCCGCCACCCCCAAAATACCACACACTACTTAAGGACAAAATCAGTAAAACGTACAGAAAAGCACCAAAAACAACAAAATACCAGATTAATATGGAAGCTAAAATAATTGCCCAAACATTAGACCTCGAAGGCCGAAAGATTTGAAGCTCTAATTCATAAGGATCAAAGATATCAGGGAAAATAGCATCTACACACACAAACACGCACACAGAAAGAGAGAGAGAGAGAGAGAGAGTCCGTTTAATTAAATGCGAATAAAAAAATGGTTAATTAAATTCGACGAGTTAAAGGATTATAAAATGATAAGAATATTATCAATATTGATAACTGATTATATTCCTTTTATATTAGAAGGCATGTTGTATAAACTGAAGTAAGAAAATAAATATTTTACTGTTAGGATTTTTGAACTCGCCAATATCCTTCATCAACGACATGAAAAATAAACAATGAAGTGGGTCTTACTTTTTCCAGGGAATTCTGTTAGTGCTCTTATTTTTTCTTTCTTTTTTCATTTTTGTGCGCATTGATCCTAACCAGCATATTACTTTCTCACCGACGTGATATGGCTTCCCGATCACAGTTTTCCTCCAATTACTTTCATGGCAACTGTTGTGCTCTTTCTTCCTTGGTGCGTCGGGTAAATGAATTTAATCATGCAACTAGACAGGCAACCGGGTCTCACCGATTTACTCTTGCTAGATGCAAGTATCAACTCTGTTGTAAAAGTTTTTGTTTTCTTGCCTTTGGAAATCCCTTACGATTTCTTGCTTCCCTGTTAACTACGATCTCCAAAAGATTAAAATGCAATGCGAATCGCTGTCGTCTGTTTTCCTGATTCCTGTTCTTTTATTCTCCTTTTCCTCGGTAAAGCCTTCTCATTCCCCTTTAGTTATTGTCACCACCTACATCCAAGTGACTTGATCCCGTTGCTGGGTGGGGTAAACGGTTAAGAAAATGAAGGTTCACCAGGGGACAATGTATGTACAACCCGGAAATTTATGATGTGTCAAAAACTCACCTTTTGACACATGATACAAGTGCTAGGTCCTATGAAGACGTGGGTGATCATTTCAATTTCCTCCCCAATACTCCTTTTTTTGTTATACTTACTCTAACCTCTACACACTCACACAGATATATATATATATATATATATATATATATATATATATATATATATATATATATATGTATGTATATACATACAGTATCCACATTAATCCACATATAATATGTGTATTAACGTGGATGAATCAAATAACTAACTATTATCAAACGTATGTACGTGCGTTAGTATGCACTCTCAGGTAGGCCAATAAATATTTAATCAATTTAATATAAGGTGTCAGCAAAACATCTCAATGTGGTTCGACAGTTTTAAGAAGTATATATTAATAAATATGCATACACCTACATTCGAAGTGCAACTTAAAGTCTCGTCGTTCTATCAGCTCATCAGGCGATTTATATATATATATATATATATATATATATATATATATATATATATATATATATATATATGTGTGTGTGTGTGTGTGTGTGTGTGTGTGTGTGTGTGTGTGTGTGCAGATAGATAGAGAGAGAGAGTGAGAGATAAATAGATAGAGAGAGAGAGAGACAGAGACAGAGAGATATTCAGTGTAAGTGGAATATTTACCCATCCCATCTTATAATATTTACATTTAACGAAATGTTTTTAAAGAAAAAGAAGATAATTTCTTGTGATCATAAAGAAATAATCTGGCGATTTAGATTCAAGGAATTACAAGAGATTTTCTGTTTAGGTTTTGTTATCGTCGGAATATCGACAAGAGGCATTTGATCGATGGGATGTAGGCTAGAATATTTTCAGTTATCCGATAAAGTTTGGCGAATATATCGATGCTGAACACTAAGCGCATTTCCCAGTTAAATACACTGTATCTTTGCGAATGATCATGTAACAATTTTAGTATACTTTCAAGGGTTAAAATATATAAATAGTTTACTTTCAAAGGTGAAAAGTTAAATATTTCTTATAGAATATGTGAAAATTATTCAACCATATTCTAAGCGTATTATACGTACTTCTGAACATTTCCGCTGAAATGTGGTTTCTTTTGTTGTTAGTTTTAATCATTTAACCCCAAGAAAGGCAATAAAGCCACTAGGCTTACTGAGCGTTTGAAAATATTTGAAAAACTTCTATTAACGAGAGAGCAATAAAATAACATCAATTAAGAAAACAGAAAACTATAGATATTGCATTTAAATTTTTGTAGATCAAAGTAGACTTGAAAGCAATAAGCCGGAAGAGAGTTTACCAAGCGAGAAATGCGATGGAGGAACTTACTGTTACCTTTAGCTCTTTCGAGTATAAAATGACAACACCAGTTGTGGCATAAATATTCAAAGCAAAGCTTTCAGCTAATATTCATTAATATCTTTCCTAGTGAGTCGATCTATCCTGAATCTAATTATTTTGATATTTTTTGTTTGAATAGCTATGCGATCTTTACGAACGCTGAACGATTTGAGTAACGTGATCGCGTCAAAGTTTGTTTAAATCTGGGCAAAGCAGTTGTTGAGATGATCTGGATATGGATTAGGTTTTGAACAAAAACTTCTTTCTAACACAGATTTTGGAATGACATACGCTTTTCAAGGACGGTAAATTTGTTTCATTATCATGGGACCTAGAGACGATGCTTATGATGGGACTTGGAGACGATGCTCCCAATGGCACATCAAGACGATGCTAATGAGAGAACATCAAAACGATCATCATGAAGGAACCTCAAGATAATCATGATGATGGAACCTAAAGATCTTAATGATGGGGCCTCAAGATGATAATTATAATGGAAAACTCAAGATGATCATTACGATGGAAGCTCAAGACGATTATCATGAAGTAACCTCAAGATGATCATCCTGTTGGAGCTCAACTAAATTATCATGAAGGAACCACAAGATGATCATTATGATAGAAGCTGATGGCGATCATCGTGAAGGAACATCAAGATAATCATTATGATGGGTGCTGAAGTAAAACATCATGAAAGGAACCTGAAGATTTATCATCATGATTGGAGCTCAAGACGATCAATATGCAAGGACCTCAAGATTATCATTATGATGAGATCACAAGAAGATCATTATGAAAGAAAATCATGATTAAAGATCAAGACAATCACCATGAAGGAAATTCAACATGAACATTATGATTGGAGGTCAAGACGATCATCATGAAGAAAGCTGAAGATCATCATAATGATGGGAGCTCAAGACGATCATCATGAAGGAACTTCAAGATGATCATGATTGGAGCTCAATTAGACCATCATGGAAGAACCTCAAGATCATCATTATAATGGAAGCTCAAGACGATCATCATGAAGGAACCACAGTATATAATAATCATGACTGGAGCTCAGGTAGAGCCTCATGAAGGAATCTGAAGATGATCATTATGAAGGAAGCTCAAGTTAATCATCGTAAAGTAAATTCAAGATGATCATCATGATTGGAGCTCAAGATGGTCATCATGAAGGAAGCTCAAGATGACCATTATGATGGGAGCTCAAGTAGATCATCATGAAAGAACCTCAAGTTCATGCTTTTTGATAGAAGGTCAAGGTGCTCATCATTAAGGAACCTCAAGATTATCATGAGGATTACAGCTCAAGACAATTATCATGAAGGAAACTCAAGATGATCATCATTAGTGGAGCTCAAGTCGAGCATCATGACAGAAACATCAAGATGATCATTATGACGGAAGCTCAAGACAATCATCATAAGGTAAATACAAAATGATCATCATGGAGCTCAAGACGAACATCATGAAGGAACCTCAAGATGTTCATCATGATTGGAGCTAAAGTAGATCATCATGGAAGAACCACAAGATCATCATTATGATGGGAGCTCAAGACGAACATCAGGAAGGAACCACAGTATATAATAATCATGACTGTAGCTCAAGTAGAGCCTCATGAAGGAATCTGAAGGTGATCATTATGAAGGAAGCTCAAGTCAATCATCGTAAAGTAAATTCAAGATGATCATCATGATTGGAGCTCAAGTCGATCATCATGAAGGAACCTCAAGATGATCATTATGATTGGAGCTCAAGACGATCATCATGAAGGAAGCTCAAGATGATCATTATGATTGGATCTGAAGACGATCAACATGAAGGAACCTCAAGATGATCATTATGATTGGATCTGAAGACGATCATCATGAAGGAACCTCAAGATGATCATTATGATTGGATCTGAAGACGATCATCATGAAGGAAGCTCTAGATGCTTGAAGCTCAAGAGGATCATCAGGAAGGAACCTCAAGATGATCATCATGATTGGAGCTCAAGACGAACATCATGAATGAACCTCAAGAAGATCATTATGATTAGAGCTCAAGACCATCATCATGAAGGAACCTCAAGATGCTTGAAGCTCAAGATGATCATCATTAAGGAACCTCAAGATGATCATTATGATTGGAGCTCAAGACAACCATCTTCAAGGAACCTCAATATCATTATGATTGGAGCTCATGAAGGAACCTCAAGATGCTTGAAGCTCAAGATGATCATCATGATTGGAGCTCAAGTAGATCATCATGAAAGAACCCCAAGTTCATCCTTATCATGGGAGCTCAAGACGATCCTCATGAAGGAACCTCAAGATTATCATCACATTTGAAGTTCAAGTATGGTATCATGAAGGAACCTCAATATGATCATTATGATGGAAGCTCAAGAAGATCATCATGACGCAAATTCAATATTATCATCATGATTGGAGATCAAGACGATCATCATGAAGGGACCTCAAGATGATCATTATGATTGGAGATCAGGACAATCATCATGAAGGAAACTCAAATGATTGGAGCTCAATACGATCATCATGAACCTCAAGATGATCATTATGACGGGTGTTCAGGACGACTATCATGAGGGAACTTCAATACGATCATCATGATTGGAGATATCATTATTCGAGATGATCATGATGATGGGTGGTCAAGACGATCATCCTGAATTAACACTAAGATTATCATTATGATGGGAGCTCAAGACTATTATCATGAAGGAATATTAAGATGGCCATTATGATGGAAGCTGAAGTTAATCTTCATGAAGGAACCTCAAGATGTTTGAAGCTCAAGATGATCATCATGAAGGAACCTCAAGGTGATCATCACGATTGGAGCTCAAATAGATCATCATGAAAGAACTTCAAGGTCATCATTATGATGGGAGCTCAAGGCGATCTTTCGTCAAGAAATTGCCAGAAAATAACGAACGAAAATATTTGTACTTTTACTTTTGAACAGTTCTTGAACAACCGATATCCTTTTCTGAATTAGTTGTTCTTCTAATTTTGTTTCATTCCATGATAATCCTGATGCACATCGTATTTTTATGTCATCACCTTCCTGTTTAACAGCAAAGAAATTATGCATCTCCTACATTAAATAATGATGTTTTATCTCTAACAATGTATTATGTAACTTTCAACCCGAGCACGCCAATGATGCCACTAAGGCACAAATGATTACTGGGAGTACAAGAGAATTAGAAGACTTTAGTGAGGAGAAAGGAAAATATGACAATTTCAGGGAGATATAGTGTGGCGATTAACTTTAAATTTAAAATTCTGAAGATTGAAGTTGACAAGGAATTAAGAAACCGGTAGACAATTAATTCCACAGACGAGAAGATCTAGAAAATAAAGTTTAAAAAAAAAAAACATAGACTTGCATCTATCTAGTTCAAGAGTACAATGGTGAGACCTAATTGCTAATTGATAATGTACCTTTAAATTTATGCAGTCGGGAAAACAATACCTTTCCATAATAGTAACCATTTGTAATTTACTAGGCAATGGAGAGTATATAAGTCCAACACCCGAGATATAATTTCGTCATATCTAAAATGAAACAACGTTAAAGATTAACACTCACGAGTCAGACACTCTACTGAATCTAACTATATCGCCAATACCACCAGCAGCTGTTCCGTAATTGTTCAGTCTTCGATATCAAAGGTTGGCAGTGCGTATTCGGGAAAAACATGGCCGCCTTTATACACGTCGCATTGAATATTTTGAGCCTTCTGATTGGGTAGCCCTTCTATTGGTGAACTATAAAATAAGTCAGCTCATTTTGGCTGGCTGATTATTACACAAGGGTACCCAAAAATTCCAACAATACAATCCCCGAAATTCGTCACTAAAATAACGCGAGAATATCATACGCTTATACGATCCATTGCTAAAGAACCTGAGAAAATGTTCGGTTCCATGTACCGCTACAGCGATTACCACACTCCTCCTGCTATCCTATACCTTTACAAGAGCCATATCAAGCAGAAAACGGAGTACTGCTTCTATACATGGGTAGGAATTTCCTAGTCTTCACATTCCAGTCTCGATAAAATCTATAATCCTAGTAGGCTACGAATTATTTTCCACTGTGCAAACCGTTTCTTACAGACGAGATGTCGCAAGCCTCTCACTGCTTTATAGCTATTTCCATGATGAGTTCTCAGATCATCCTTAGTTCTACTAGTTCAAAACTTCACGGCCATATCACTCACATTGTAAGAAAACATTCCTCTTCCCTTCGTATTCCATTGATGAGATGTAAGTTCCACTCAAGCAGATTCTTCCGACGAACCGGGGCCTTGTAGAACCAACTCCCAAGAGACTACTTCCTCGACCACTACAATCTTCACCTGCTCTAGTACACGGTTAGCGGTTATCTTCCGCACATTACCGTATAAGTTGTACATCTTACATTTTAACCCTCTACCTCAGGGCCTTGTAAAGAGTGAACACCACAGTAAAAGAAAAAGAAAACTCTGTTTTTCTTTATTTAAACTTCCCTTAAAGAAATTCTTTCCATTCGAATACAGTAGTTAAATTTGCCTAAATTAACATTTTTAAATTTTAAACATTTTAATTTAGGCAATTGTTGATTGGACTTTTAAGGAATCTCTTGCATTGATTGATTGTAAATTTAGAAGAATCTCTTTGGCAGTCATTAACGCTTCTCCGTCACTCGATCGTCCGAGAGTCACGTAAATCATTATGGTTGTCTAGTCCCAGATCTATTTAGCTGAAGAATAAAATGAGCTTGCCTAGGGCAAGGTAATCTAACGGTGTCCTTTTCTTTTTAGGCTGGTTTCAAATTCAGAGGTGTCATTCTCCTAGACTGGGTGTGACTCTAAAAAAAACAAACGATATATGAAGCATTTGCAAGATATATTCATGCCTTTTCCTAGGGCATTAGTGCGAAGTGGATGAAACAAGTTTGGTAAGAATTTGAACACGGCACGCTGATTCCACTTGAGACGCCACCAGATCTTAGACGACCAAAACAGTTCATTACGTAAAATTATTTGTTTGGTCCTCATACAACTATACTGCATATTGTCATTCTGTGCCCTAATTCTGGAAAAAGATATTAAAATGCTTTATATAATATTTCTCTAAAATAATTAAGGATTGATACTTCTGCGTAGTCCATTACTTTGTATTAATTAGGTAAGACCGCTTGTTCGGGCACTACTTAAATAGACTGGCCCACTGGTAAAAAATAGGGAAATATTTTCGATTAATAACTTTAGAAGATTCGTTAGATCTTCAAGACATAATATTTGTCACATTTGAAAAATTATTGAAGAGACCCATTTATATAATATGACTTACGACAATACCATGTTGAAACACCGATCCTCATTATATTCAGTTTAGTTAAGTTATGTTGAGTGTGGTCAGTACTTAGATGAGTGGCCACGTTGGAATTGTTTGATTTTCTTTAGCGGCATATCAGCCACTAGTTGTTGTCTAATGCCAAAATCTAAATATTTTGAATATGATGTTATGCCTTCAACTACTTATACTTTTAATGTAATTGCATGTCTTCAACTGGAGATAAAATGTATTGTTGGTTATTTTCTTATAAAATGAAATGTATTCTTGGTAATTTTACTATAAAATTGGATTTCTGTCCATTTTGCTGGCTATTTTTAAATAAAAGGTCTTTTATCTGAAAAGCATTATTGCCTCTTAAAAAATCTTAATAAAATATTCACTCGATAAAAGGAACTATTCTTACAAGCCAAAAATATGTTTTGGCTTTAAATAGCCTACAACAGGTAGGTAAACCGTAAAAAAACAGTGTCATATTAGCGCTAACCACAGAAAAATTGGTTTGTTTTCTAAGTGTAGCTTAGATGTGGCACAAGGCTGAATATATGGGGCACCTAGTGAGGATCGATCTCCTTACTCAGTCGTAATTGTTCTAGGGAGACAAGCTTGCTAACCATTGAACCACATCGAAGTGCCTATCATATCTAGTAGTTGGTATGATGATAAAATACATCCGGTAGCAAGGCCTCTGATCGAGAGATTGTAGGTGTTGAGGAGCGTTGAACCACCTCTTATTTGATGTTGTTCCCATGTGCACCCTCATCCAGATTGTTAGCACCTGTTAGGGCCCCAGCTATGGGCAAATTTTGAACCACGCCAAAAAAAATTATGAAAGTATAAATCATTTTATAATAAAAATACCAGCAATACATTCTTCTATAAAAAAAATTACCAACAGCAACTATTGATAGTACACACCAAACAATACATTTTATTTGTAGTTAAAGGTATACAAATGCATTCAAAATATTTAGATTTCGTTATTTCCATAGAAATCGATATGCCGCTAAATAAAATCAGCAAAGCAACCAACATGAAGAACTCATTCATGATATTAATCCATATAACATCCTAAAATTTCTTAAAGAAATCAAACTTTATTCCAAAATATAACTGCAACAAAACTACAACATAAAAGAGGTAAATCACCACCACTAGTAATGATATCCACACAAACATGTATATGAACAAAAGCTGAGTATCATCTACCATGTATTCAATTGCGAAATCAGAATAACATAACATTTTTATTACTTCAAACCTCCCAAGAAAATTCCATTTCGGTATTAAACAACCCATAAGGTGTTGATATATCGTTAAACAAAGAAATCCATCAATCAATCATATCTCACAAAGAAATATGGTTCCGTTATTTTTATTTACGTCTGATGTTGAAACAGAGCACTTGGGCAGCTTCTTCTCGTGAACCGCTACTTTGTCAAACAGACTCCCGAAAGGATGCTTTCCTGACCTCTAAAATAGTAGACTCTTCAAGTCTGTTTAACCGTTATCTTTCTCACCTATCCTCATAAACTGCATTTCTTACCTCTTATTGTTAAGGCTCATACAACAAACGTTTTCGGTAACCCTCTACCTCGAGTGGCTCTCTCACCTAGCGTAGGAGGAACATTAGTAAAAAAAGAAATCATCTATCATGTTTTTTTTTAATTTTCTATGTGAGTCACATTTCATTATTCTATATTTCGTCTAATAAAGGGTAGGGAGCCACTCCAGCTATAGATTTACTTTCAAAATGTAATAGTGAATGAGTTTTGAATGAGATATGCTTGAGAGAAGAGATGATCGAAAGTGAAGATTATGAAGGGGAAGGGCTTTCGGCAGAACGACGTTATCATTATGATATTCAGGTAAGCATGATCGGGGGAGTATTTTGTACAAAGTAGCAGCTCTTGCAAGAAAATGTATCTGGCTGGAAGGTTTTTCTTGCATTTGAAACACGGGGGAGATGAGAATGATTGGATTCCGTGGAAGTAGCACGTTGTTTTCTAGCTGTAAATGTCTGAACTTGGAGTGGAGTTGGCGGACAAAATATGGATTCTTCTGGGGTAATGTTGATATCGTATGCAAAATTTTTATATAATTTCTGAGCATCATTTAACAAATGCTCTCAAATACAAAACTTGAATTTGCAGTCTCTTTTTATTCCATATCAGGACGTAAGGGATCATGGGTCTCCACGCATTCCTCTTATTTATTATCAGTAAATTATTATACCCGTGCAGTTAAAGTACATTTCTTCTTACCGTTAATTTTAAGTAATATGTATTATATTGTAAGTAATTTTCGTTTCATCCAAGTACAATTTTGTAATGTAAAATAGTTCGTTGTTAATGTTAATAATTGAACAGTGTACAATTTCTAAACAACTCAAGAAAGATATCCGTATTTTATGCCCATAAATGTTACATATTTACAACCAAAATTATATTTACTGCAAAAGTTCCCAAAGCACAATAACGTAAAGCTGTCAATCTTTCTACTCATATTTTTTTTAAATGCCAAAATTTTGAGTGTCGAGATTCGATACTATTTAATTCATACTGTGAACTGTGTCTTTGTAGTTGACGTCACCCACCTCTCGAACGTGAACAGGGTTTTTTCACACTTCTCCTCAATTGTTACATACAACAAAAAAACAAAATAACTTGAATACATGTTTATATATATATATATATATATATATATATATATATATATATATATATATGCATGTGAGTGTGTTTTTTGTGTGTGTGTGTGTGTGTGTGTGTGATAGTTATGATTGCTATGCATTCTTGGGAAAGATGCAGTAGGAAATTTATCTTACTCTCTCCACTGCTTTCACACACACACACACACACACACACATATATATATATATATATATATATATATATATATATATATATATATATATATATATATATATATCTATATATTCTATTTAGAACGGTTAGAAGACTCAGTCTACCCCTGCCATTTAATCCTTAACTGGAATCGGTGAAAATAGAAAGACACATGCTATTTTCAAGGGCATATTTTGCAAAAGTTAAGGAAATCGACTTGCCTGAAATCAAACTCTGATCACTGATTCCAGTTCCCGCCCCTGTTATAAAAATAGACCAAACCCGGATATAAGAGAAACCCGGATATAAAGAGACTTCTCCGGCCCCGACAACTCTCTTATATCCGGGTTACACTGTGTGTATATATATATATATATATATATATATATATATATATATATATATCAAACATCATATAATTTTTGTATAATTTTGTACATCAACAACAGTATTTAGAAAAATATAACAAACTGGAAATGTTTTTTGTGTGACGCGCTTCATCCGATGAAATTCTTACGGCGTCACAAAAGAAAAAAAACTTTACAGTTTTAACATTTTCTAAACACACACACACGCACAAACACACACACAGACATATATATATATATATATATATATATATATATATATACACAAACCCCA